>JASKMD010000030.1:1136635-1242774 GCA_030144725.1 Haematococcus lacustris | reverse complement strand
GGTCGGGTGTGGGGTGAAGGGGGGGACGGCAGGGGGAGGAGGGCGCTGCTCATGGGTGCCGCTTATTGCTGCCGCTTCTAACTGTTCATGGCTGCTCCTGACTGCTCCTGGCTGTCCCTGGCTGCTCTGCCAAGCTGCTTTCCTTGGCTGCACTTCTTGGCTCCTAACTCAAAACTGCTCCTGCGCTCCAGGCTCCTCCAATACTCCACCACTCTGCCGCTCTAAGCTCCTTGCTGTTAATGGCTGCGCGTACTAGCTGCACCTCTTAGCTGCGTAGCCCCCTAGCCATTGGAAGTCCACCTGCAAGCAAACCATGCCACAGACTTTACCAATCGATTGTTCGCTATATCGCTAGCTCGTCAACAGCGCACCTTTCCTTTTGCTCCTTTCGCTCGACCGGGGTGCATGTATGCTGTGACTGGTCGCGATTGCTGTGTGGCTGCTGGCTGGCGCCTCACCTGTAAGACGGTACACCATGAGGCACACAGTCGAAACGTGGCGAAAGAGGCTGCTGGATAGCGACGGATGGCTGGCACATGTGTTCGAGTGCTTGCCCGCAGCGTGTAACTGCTGGCGCAAACTGTTACAGTGGTTGCTGTCCCCAAAGGCGGTTTGGGAAGTCTGGTTGGGATGTCGCCAGTTTGGAGTGTCGCTTGGGGTGTCGCTAACGCCAATGCCAACGCCGTTGCGATGATGGCAAGCGGAACTCGATGGCCGAGCCCAGGGTGCAGCCAGTTGGGGTGCTGCCAATTTATCCAAGCCAGAGGGAAAATATTCAAACCAATTTTTCTAGTTTGGCTCGCCTCAGGATAAATGTTACCGGGAGACTTGATTGGGTGTTGAACACATACCCCTCGGTAAACATTCGCCGGGTCTGCTGCTTTGGTAATATGAGGCCGCTTGAGCTAATATGAGCCAATATGAGCTAGTATTAGCGCTACTATAGCTAATATGCCACTTTATGGCATGACCTACTTGTGATGACCATGTTGTATATTCGACCCAGCGTCACACGTATGTATCGCTCTAGCTATGAGGGGTGCCACTGCCAGGGCATTTGCCTCCCCCCAGCAGGCCCTCCTGGGCTATTAGGGCGCGCAAAGGCCGGCCACGTGACCGTGTCTGTGAAAGAGATCCGCGGGGGAAAATCAAAAAGCGTAGATTTTTTCTCGTCGGTTCGCGGATAGGCCCAGAGTCAGAGTCACCTAACGTCGAGGTTATGGCGACACGAGAATACAGCAGCCAGCACAATGCAGAACGAGGAAAGCAGACAAGCGGAAGCATGCGTGCGAGCCAGTAAATCAACTGGAGAAGGTAAATAGTCTACCACCGCATCTAATAATGGTTGCACGCATTTTAACTAAATATTAAATATTCTAAAAAAACCCGTCTCCAACTCCTGAACCCCACAGCCCTCATGCTACACCAAAATAAAGGATGAGTTGGAATCGAACTAGGCTGCGAGCTCATCATTGTAAAGGCTACTGGCAGTGTGCCTAATGCGCACTTCAGCTCAGCCTTCTGGTGTGTGTGCCTGTGCCAGTGCTTGTGCCTGTGCCACACACATCCCCTTTGTGAGGGGTTCATTGGTTTTTGTTGCTTGAGTCGTACTTCTTGGTACGCTCAGGGGTGCGGCCTGCGGTGAGGTGCGAAACAATTGTAAGTGACATGTTCACGACATGCTTACCCGATGCACTAGGTATAGCGCGGTGTACCTGATGCGGACTGCACAGCGGCGAATATTCAGCGCTGCTAACAAGTCCCGGTCACCCGGCCTGCGGTGCAAGGCGAAAGAAATGTAAGTGACATGTCATGCAGGACATGTTCACCAAGCAAGCAAGCTTGTGTGTAATGAAATCAATGCTTACCCAATGGCTTTGGTAAAGCGCAACGAGCTCCTGATGTTGGGGGAATGTTTCACTTCGCTATACATTAGTCGCTGCAAGCTCGCCTTCGAAGGTCTGCAGCCATTGTAAGACACATTGCGCGAGTAAGACATTGTAAGACACATTGCGCGGGCAAGTATCAGCTTACTAAGGGCTACTGCCTAGCCTAGACCTCACCTCAACCCAGAAGAAGTGCTCGCCTCGGAGCCGGGTGCTTGCGACTGCGCCTCGAGCGCCATTGTATTGATGACGGCTCTGCCTGGGTCCCACAACACGCCAGTGAACATGTTGAAGTGTACTCACAACGCAGTTTTCCTAGGATATAAACCAGCAGTCTCACACAGTCAGTGTAACTCTCCGTTCACATTCAGGAGACAGCGAGGCAACCCGGAGGACGCAGACTGCTGGCCCCTGTAGCCCCCTCAGCAGCCCCGAACCCCGTCTCCAGTCCTGTCACAATAACTGCGCCGAGCCCGGCTTTGCTGGGCTAGCAGCAGTCGTGCTTGGCCGCGCTAACGCGGGGGACAGACCCTGGGTCCGGCCCAGACTATGTCACTTTTCCTCACTCTGCCCGAGCGCCCGTGTTCGAGCGCCCGTTCTGCACCAGGGGGCAAGATTCACAAAGTGAGCCCTGCGTGTCTGAACGTTGATACGCCTGGAGCGGTGCATCGGAGGGCCACATCCACTTGACACATCGGTTGGCCACATCCACAATTGAGGTGCACTGAATAGCAGCGAGTGACGGTCGAGTGGTGCTGCTATCAACAGGACAATACACAGGAGGCTTTTGTATCTTTTTGTCTTTCAGGTTTTTACTCAGCTCGCTTCGGATTGAAGGTGCAGATTGCAGTAGGCTCAGCTGTCTAGCCGCGGTCATAGAAGCAGTCGGGAAGCGTTGCGTTCTTGTGCTGTGGTTCTGCAGCACAGCTAGTTGCTGTGTCAGCCTCGTCCTGCTCTCGCAGCATATCGTTTACTCTCAGCATGGCATTGTGTATGCCATCAGGCTTCGGCGTGACACAACCAAGAATGGCATCTGCAGGGTGTCGCATGTGCGACAAGTAGCTTACAGCAAAGTAAAAAGCAGAGCAGAGCTTCAAGAACAGAACAGACAACGAGTCAAGAAAAGGGGCACTAATCAATAGGAAAGAAACTATCTAAAGGTGGGTAAACTGCGCGAGAAGATAAGCCAGAGAAGAGAGTCTCTGCAATGCTTGGTGCCCACTTTGCTCTGTTGCAGACGATGCATAGCTGAGGGCAGTGTTGTTGACAAGTCTACTATTACCTGCATGCACTCAGAAAGCTGTAAAATTGCCTGCACGTAGCAGGCATGGGCATAAGCGGGGACAAAGCAAAGGCTGCTTGTCGAGCTATGAAGCGTGGTGACCTACTGGTTTTCTTGGTGAGCCTGAACGACGCAACGATTGCTGCATGGGGACTAGAAAACGAGGACCAGGACGAGACAATTGTGTCTTACATCGATAGAGTAAATCAAAAAGGTGAGTCGTGTCTATGCATGCTCAGCACAAAGCTCATGACTGTGCATGTGTGAAGGGTGCACTGCACATGAGTTATGGATGTTGCATGCCTATTGTGTTAGTATCTTCTATTCCGCATACTGGCAAGAATACTTAGCTCATGTCAGCAAACATGCACAGCAACAGCTTGCACATGTATGGATTGCAGTGCTGATGTGGTAATGACCTCAAATGGGCATGCAATCAAGCGTACAACTGATGTAAGTTTGCAAGTTGATTGCAGAGTGTTGCCTAAGACACGCAAAGCATGTGTCGTGTCTTTGCATGTGCTTTCAGCGGTGGCTCAGGCAGCGGCGGCACAGCTACAAGCTACACAGGCAGCGCATGCGGCAGGTGGGTGGGATGTGTGGATTCAATGCGTGTAGGGCCGCATGAGGGTATGTGACTTGTCAGGGAACTGCATGAAGTACTTCCATGCGGACACCATGTACGGTGTTTTCACAAAGCAGGTGCATGCATGACCTGTGAGACAGCTAAGATGCCTGGTTCAGCCAAGATGACAAAATACAACATAGACCCGCCCTAGCGGACGTGGCACATTCACACTCCTAGCCGCAGCGCATGGAGGTCTAGTGTGGGGAGGCACGTGTGGTACTTGCCAGAGCATGCGTGTCTAGAAGTGATGATGGGGGTGTACGTGATGCCCTGTAGTTCAGGTGTACATGCAGTGCCACATGCTGTTAACCTGAAAGGGACCTTCAACATTGTCTGAACACTGCCGAGTTGCTGAAGCTGATCAAATCTGAGTTTGGGGCAGGGGGCAGGTTGAAAACCAATGATGGCAGTGTCGTTGGCACAAACATCCCACTGGAACATGGCTCCACCCTTAACTGGCATCCCCCCGCTGGCGGTGAGTATGATTATCTCTCTAATGTAGCAGGACCAGGAGGTGGCACACGTGACGTGAATCATCATGCATCAACATGCACACATGCACCCCTGGCATATGCACAGCAGCACCACATGCTGTCAGTGTACTTGCTGCAAGCCAGTAGCATGCAAGGGCATGGTCAGCTTGCTGACCAGCACACAAGATGTGCTTGCTTCACAGCGTGAACCTCTAACACACGTATATATAGCCATCATGTCTCCCATACATGCCATGTTTCATCGCCGCATATTGATTCCATGTTGCAGCGTGCCCCTGACGTTGACAGCAATTCCTGCCATGCCACAACATGACGCACACAGAAATGCTAATAGCTTGACATGCATGCATGTGCCCACAGCGTGCACACAGCACATACATGGGACCGCTGGTTATAATGGCCAGTATACTGATACAATGAGCGTTGCACCTACGCTGCACAACATGACATGCATACTTACATATTCTGCCCATCTATTAACATCGCATGTGCAACACTTGCATGTGCTATCATCATGCATTGCTATCACAATGTATATCCACTTTGATTGAAACCTTACACCATTCACTTTCATCACACAATGTTTTACACTTGTAACCTTACACCTTGCACCGCTATCTCGCATGTCAAAGATCGACATCACATCTGTGGCTCAAGTGTGATACTGACCTGATTCGCTTCATACGCACTATCCGGCATGCTTTACAACTTTTGTTAACCTCACATGCATCCTTGTCATTGACCCCCATGCATACCATGCTTCAGCGCCGCACGTTGCTGCCATGTGTGTATCATGTGCGTGGCGCTGACCGGCATTTGCTTGTCACAACTTGTCACAACTCAACAGTTGGTCTGCTAATGCATGTAGGATGGTGGGAGTGAAGAAGGGTGACAGATTCTGTGCACGCCTTCTGATGCTTGCAGGGGTGAATGTCAAGAAGGAAGGGAGCGCCACAAGTATTATCTTCCGTACTGTGGACGCTGCCGAGTTGCTGAAGCTGGTCGAATCTGAGTTTGGGGCTGGGGGCAGGTTGAAAACCAATGATGGCAGTGTCGTTGGCACAAACTCCCCGCTGGAACATGGTGCCACCCTTATCTGGCATCCCCCCGCTGGCGGTGAGTATGATTATTCCTCTAATGTAGCAGGAACAGGAGGTGGCACATGATGTGAATCATCACGCATCAACATGCACACATGCACCCCTGGCATATGCACAGCAGCACCACATGCTGTCAGTGTACTTGCTGCATGCCAGTAGCATGCAAGGGCATGGTCAGCTTGCTGACCAGCACACAAGATGTGCTTGCTGTATCACAGCGTGAACCTCTAACACAAGCATAAATTCAAATCAAGGGTCAGTTGCATAATTGAGAGAGCATGAAGGCAAGACTGCTTCGTGTATCATCATTGGGGTTTCGAACCTGGATTTTAGTTCAACGGGCGTTTGTAGCTGCCCAGCGGCTAGCTTTTGGTCTTGAACTTGGAGTGGAGTAGTCTTGGGGTTGCAAGTCACAATTAGCAAGTATGGCTCAGAAAATGAAACATTGAAGATAGTGTGGCGCACAAATGCTCACAGCTCGACGAGCATGCATGTGCCCACAACGTGCACACAACACATGTATGGGGCTGCAGGCAAGTCATGCATACTCAATATACTGACACGTGCATACCTTTCAGATTCTGTGCCTGCCTATCAACACCGAATGCGCGATTACTTGCATGGGTTATCACTCTGCACCGTTATCACATTAAATGCATTGCACCTCGAACCTCTCACCATGCACCGTTATCACAGCTGAATAAATAGTCATCAGCTCTGAGGCTCCACGCCCTTGTACTGGCAACTGCCGCTTTTGATGAATTGCCTGGCATGTTGCACTTAATCACCAGTCTTGTGCATACTGTGCTTTATCGCCGCATGTTGCCGCCATGTACATATCACGTGCCTACCACATGCCAGATCACATGTCAATCAGCTGCCGCCCACTTATGCACCCTTCATGCATGATCATGGTCATGCATGGACAAGGGAGTTTATGCTTGCATGCATACAGCCGTAGACTATTTTTTAACGGTTTGCGCATCCCGTTCGGGCGCACATGCCGCTGCATGTGTGTGTTATGGATGCGGCGGCAAGCTAGCTTTGCATTGTCTCAATGGTTTAATGCTTTCACAAGTTTCCGATCTTCAATCTTTTCATAGTTGTCAATTGTCTTTTGCTTTTCATCTCTCGGACACTTTCCAACCGGCTCGCTGTGGCATTAGTGATGCATTTGATGTATTGACACTGCAGGCGCTGGAACTGGCAAAGCGCCAACTATGCCAGGTACGCCGTGGGACCAGATATCTTATGGAATCAAATCTCTGTCGGCGTTCCTGATACCTGCCTATTATCCACGCCAGGAGAACAAAAAGGTGAAGGCACATCATATCCATTGACCTGCAAACACTTTGCTTACCTTGCAATGTGCCTCTACAGTTCGAAGCACAGAAGAATATCAGTTTGTCATGTACTGCTCATTGCTAGTTGCTGTATGTACATACCTTGAAGTTTCGTTTGGATCCAAGTTGCGTGTCATGTACAAACGCCTCAATACACTCTCAAGTACACTCTCAAGTGGTTGTTTGCAACGACCACCCACTTTATTTTGAAGGTGGGCTTCAACTAAACTGCCTGCCATTTGTATATGGCTGACTTTACGCACTTTCATGGTGCATGCAGAGAAGATGAGAAGAAAGTTCAAGTGGTGGGTCCTTTGCCTGCCAGTAATAATTGCGGTGGGCATCTTGCTGGCGCTGTTCTTCCTACTTGCCCGGCCGATATGGGGCAAAATCACATGGGACCTGAACGATGGTCTCTTATCAAGGGTAGCTTTGGCAATGGCTGCCATTGGTGCACCCCAATGGCTGCAACCGGAGTTGAACTGTGGTGGCTGGTGCATAGCAGTACTCTACCATGTGTTCAAGTGTCGTTGCTTCGTATTGTTGCACAACCAGGTTGACTCACGCGCTACCAGCTACCACACAGCAGGGGGTGTGTGAAGCAGCTGAACGCTTGTGGCGCTCGTTGTGCTAGTCGTGGGCGTATGCATATTCGGTCAGTGGTTGCAACGCATGCGTGCTGAGTGCTGAGTCTGCGGAGACCATTATGCGCATAACTTGGCATAATCTGTGCCTTAGTGCACGTTGATGGGTACTCGACCTACGTGCTTTATCCTACGAGTCTGTAGGTCAGGTCATGGGGTTTGTAATATGGGGTTTGTAATATGCAAATATGGGGTTTGTAATATGGGGTTTGTAACATGGGGTTTGTAATATGCATGCAAGTACTCTCTCAATACTGCATCTTTTTTGATAGCGTGTGTCACATCGGCAGCTGCACATCAATGCGCGTAATCTGACCATCAACGCAAGCCATTGCATTCTTTGCTCGCGTACTGCCACATGTGCCCGCGACCAAATCACAGCGGCGAGACGGGTCTCTCTTAGACGGTGAGCCGCATCCCTGTGACCCCATCTACCTAGCGTAATGAGCTGGTTGTGCACAAATGGAACGTCGGACATTTTCCCCCGGGTCATCGAAACCTGTCGATTGTCGCAAAATTGATGGGGTCATCGAAATAGGGTCGGTTGCGGTCGAAGCTGGTTGAAAGCTGCCGACCGATGGGCTGAGACGGGCGAGACCGGCAACAGGCATCTCAGGTCGTTGCGGTGTATCCCAACCATCATAACCACAGTGCCACTGGCAATTACTGAGGCAACGTATTGATTACACTAGAGGTGGTGCGAACCCAGGCCATCTATGTAACACTGATTTATATACTTTCAGGTTGCATGCAGGTTTCGCAAGGGAAGCGCGAAGGATGCGAAGGAATCGCGAAGGACAGCACACAGTCGCCCCGCCCCGCCCCGCCCCGCCCCGCCCCGCCCCGCCCCGCCCCGCCCCGCCCCGCCCCGCCCCGCCCCGCCCCGCCCCGCCCCGCCCCGCCCCGCCCCGCCCCGCCCCGCCCCGCCCCGCCCCGCCCCGCCCCGCCCCGCCCCGCCCCGCCCCCGCCCCGCCCCGCCCCGCCCCGCCCCGCCCCGCCCCGCCCCGCCCCGCCCCGCCCCGCCCCGCCCCGCCCCGCCCCGCCCCGCCCCGCCCCGCCCCGCCCCGCCCGCGCCCCGCCCCGCCCCGCCCCGCCCCGCCCCGCCCCGCCCCGCCCCGCCCCGCCCCGCCCCGCCCCGCCCCGCCCCGCCCCGCCCCGCCCCGCCCCGCCCCGCCCCGCCCCGCCCCGCCCCGCCCCGCCCCGCCCCCGCCCCGCCCCGCCCCGCCCGCCCCGCCCCGCCCCGCCCCGCCCCGCCCCGCCCCCGCCCCGCCCCGCCCCGCCCCGCCCCGCCCCGCCCCGCCCCGCCCCGCCCCGCCCCGCCCCGCCCCGCCCCGCCCCGCCCCGCCCCGCCCCGCCCCGCCCCGCCCCGCCCCGCCCCGCCCCGCCCCGCCCCGCCCCGCCCCGCCCCGCCCCGCCCCGCCCCGCCCCGCCCCGCCCCGCCCCGCCCCGCCCCGCCCCGCCCCCGCCCCGCCCCGCCCCGCCCCGCCCCGCCCCGCCCCGCCCCGCCCCGCCCCGCCCCGCCCCGCCCCGCCCCGCCCCGCCCCGCCCCGCCCCCGCCCCGCCCCGCCCCGCCCCGCCCCGCCCCGCCCCGCCCCGCCCCGCCCCGCCCCGCCCCGCCCCGCCCCGCCCCGCCCCGCCCCGCCCCGCCCCGCCCCGCCCCGCCCCGCCCCGCCCCCGCCCCGCCCCGCCCCGCCCCCGCCCCGCCCCCGCCCCGCCCCGCCCCGCCCCGCCCCGCCCCGCCCCGCCCCGCCCCGCCCCGCCCCGCCCCGCCCCGCCCCGCCCCGCCCCGCCCCGCCCCGCCCCGCCCCGCCCCGCCCCGCCCCGCCCCGCCCCGCCCCGCCCCGCCCCGCCCCGCCCCGCCCCGCCCCGCCCCGCCCAGCCCAGCCCAGCCCAGCCCAGCCCAGCGCCCAGCACAGCGGTGGTGTGAGGAGGGAGTGTGGCTGGGGTTGGAGATAAGGAGTTGGATGGGGCTGGGTGGCGCATGGGCAGTGCAAACTGCATGATGATGCCCAGGTTGTCCCCCTTGCTATCAAAGCCGATAGCACCAGCGCCCGCTTGAGCACATAGGCCTGCAACAAGGAGAACGATCGCTTGATGGTTTAGGTAGCTGATTTAGGTAGCGGTAAGCTTGCAGAGTGGGGATGAGCTTCTATGGTACTAGCTAGGCTGTCGTTGTAACTCACCAAACACAGAAAGACACACCTGCAGGCCAACCATCTCCTCAGCCGCAGCCAACCGGTGTCTCACGTTGTGTTGCTGAAGCTCCTCAATCGGGCTTGCATCTGCTGCTCACGCTGCTGGGATGCATGGGCATCAGAGCCAAGCTGCGTCTGGGATGCTTGCAACTCCACCTCTAACTCCTATACACATGAGAGCATAACATATGGGCTTGGGCTGGGGCTGGGGAAGTAGGGGTAAATGCAGAAGCAGCAAGGGCAGAAGGAGTAGAGGGAGCAGGGAACAGATTTGATGTCTTGGCTAAGTTGCAGGGAACAGAGCCACGGAGGCAAGGGCCGCAGAAGCCTCACCTCCGCTTTGCGATGAAGCCGGCCTTGCGGGTCCACGGGGCAAGGCTAGCTGCAACCCGAGCTGCCATAGTCGCCGATCCTTTCATGCTACGCTGACTGCGTCGGCCCATCGCTAATTATGGCCGCCAGTCTGCATCATTTGCGCCGCTGATGAACGCTGGTGGTAGCTTGAAGGAATCAGAACAATCTCTTACACTTTCGCAGCCTGGTAAGCGCGAGATGATGGGGTAATTTAGACATGAGCATGGGAGGTATGTCTGGGTGATCTATGGGTGCTAACCCTAAGTATAACGCTACCAAAAGTGTAAGAGATTCTCGGGGCACACCGCTTGCATCTCTACAGGAGGTCAGCACGGCTTTTGATGCATTTCCTGCCCACAAATAAGGTTTCTACGCACTGTGATTTTAAGAGCTTCCCAACCTGCGCAGGGCAGATGTAATACACTGCAATAGCTTCTAGTGGGAGCTATGAGCATACTACAAAGCTAGGGCGCAAAAACTAGACGGATACGTAGCAGCAACAAGCAGCAAATCGACCTCAAAAACAGCACTGCAGATTTGCATGCCGGCACCCCATGGCGGCACGCCGACCGACCGACTAGTGACCGCTCTACCACGTTCGTCGTTGCGGCGTTGTTGTTTTACGTGCACTACCGTCAGGGTGCAAGGAGTCACTGGTGCAAGGATACCGCGGAGGGGGGCCATGTTGACTTTAGCCCGTCCCTCGCAGGCCAAGCTGCGGAGCACCACGCCGCAGCGGGGCGTCGCGGTTTGACCTCTTAAGGTTCAGTATACGCGACAAAACGTGACGGTACATTTTATCGAGCCATTTTACCTGACCTTGTGGGACCTGACTGTCAGCATTCAAGTTGTTGGGTTTGATAAGGTACCCACAATTTCATAGCTCGACCATATTTGGCTTCGTCCAAAATTTACGACTCAGGTCCCAAGCAAATTTTCAGCAAATTTTCAGCAAAATTCAGCAAAATTTCAGCTATAACGCCGGTCAAAGGTCGTTTTTCATAGCGCGAGCCCGATAGCGGGCCCCGTATACCTATCATTTCATAGCGCGAAACGGCCTCCCAAATAGTGCTTTTCATAGCGAACGCTATCAATAGCGCGAAAAAAAATCGCTGGTACCCAGTGGTTTAGGGGGGAAATGCCACCAGTGTGGGGGTATGTAGTCATCAAGGGTGCGACCGAGGATGCTTCAACTTGATTGGAGTAGCTGAGTGTCAGGTCCCACAAGGTCAGGTAAAATGGCTTAAAATTATGTACCGTCACTTTTTGTCGCGTACACTGAACTCCAAGAGGTCAAACCGCGACGCCCCGCTGCGGCGTGCAGCTCCGCAGCTTGGCCTGCGAGGGACGGGCTAAAGTCAACTTTGCCCCCCTCCGCGGTATCCTGGCACCAGTGACTCCTTGCACCCTAACGGTAGTGCACGTGCATACAATAACGCCGCAGCAGCGAGCGAGGTAGAGCGGCCACTAGTCGGTCGGTCGGCCGGGATGGGGTGCCGTCATGCAAATCTGCAGTGCTATTTTTGAGATCGATTTGCTGCTTGTTGCTGCTACGTAACCGTTTGGTTTCTGCGCCATAGCTTTGAAGTATGCTCATAGCTCCCACGGGAAGGAATTGCAGTGTATTAAAGCGGCCCTGCGCAGCTTGGGAAGCTCCTGGAGTTACGGTGCGTAGAAGTCTTATTTCTAGGCAGGAAGTGCATCAAACGCCGTGCTGACCTCCTTCATAGATGCAAGAGGTGTGCCTCGAGCATCTCTACCTTGCCCGATAGCGTTATCCTTAGGATTGACACCCATAGATACACCAGACATACCTACCATGCTCATGTCTGATTCACTCCATTATCTCGCGCTCATCAGGCTGCGACGAAGGTAGAGATTGTTCAGGTTCCTTGCAGCTACCACCAGCGTTCATCAGCGGCACAAATGATGCAGATTTGCGGCCATTTTTAGCGATGGGCCGACGCAGTCAGCGTAGTAAGAATGCATCGGCGATCATGGCAGCTCAGGTTGCAGCTGGCCTTGCCCCGTGGACCCTCAAGGCCGGCTTCATCGCAAAGCGGTTCAAGGTAAGGCTTCTGCGGCCCTTGCCTCCGTGGCTCTGTTACCTGCTGCCCCAGCCCCTGTGTGTGCCCCAGCCCCAGCTGCCCCTACCCCAGCTGCCCAGCTGCCCCAGCCCCAGCTGCCCCTACCCCAGCTGCCCAGCTGCCCCAGCCCCAGCTGCCCCTACCCCTACTGCCCCAGCCCCTGTGTGTGCCCCAGCCCCAGCCCATATGTTGTGATGTCATGTGTACAGGAGTTGGAGGCGGAGTTGCAAGCATCCCAGACGCAGCTTGGCTCTGATGCCGCTGCATCCCAGCAGCGTGAGCAGCGGATGCAAGCCCAGATTGAGGAGCTTGAGCAACACAACGTGAGATACCGGTTGGCTGCGGCTGAGGAGATGGCTGGCTTGCAGGTGTGTCCTATGATCCCAATGCTTTCAGTGTTGGCACGTAGCGAGTTGTTGTTTTGCGCATGACACTTGTGCATGATGTGCATGATGTATTGCTATATCCCAGGCCGACCTTGCTGCGGCACATACAGCAACCATAGAGCAGCAGCAGCAGCTGGAGGAGTTGCAGCAGCAGCTAGAGGAGCAGCAGCAGCATGTGGAGGAGCAGCAGCAACATCTGGAGGAGCAGCAGCTGGAGGAGCAGCAGCGGCAGGTGCTGGCAGCAGCATCTAAAGCAGTTTATGCAGCAGAGCAGAGGGCTGCCATGGCAGCATGCACTGCCCATGCATTGGCATTGCAGTTAGGGCTGCTTCAGCATTCCAACGCTGTCATGGCTGAGGAGGCCGTGGCATTGCGGCAGAGGGCAGCAAAGGGTGACGAGGCAGCAGCAGCAGCGGCTAACCAGGAAGCTCGTTGTCTGGATTTGGAAGCTCAATGTCAGGATTTGGTGATTGAATGCCATGAGCAGCAAGCCGAGTGTCTCAGATTGTCAGCTGCTGCACCCCCCTCCTCCCCTACTGCCCCTAATCCCTGCCCTGCCAGCCAGGACAAGCGGATCAGGCTGGTGCAAAACAGGGGGCCCTCGATCAATGTCCTACGCCGCTTGATTTCAGATTGGGAATCCAAGCCCAGGACAGGTCAGCATCGGCATAACAAAGACGAGCTGGCAACAGTCCAGCTGTGCCACACACAGGTTGCAAGATACTCAACAGCTCGCTACCGCGTAGAGTACTCGCTAGCAGCTCTGCGGTTGCTTGTGGACTGCAACCTGTCATTTGAGAAGGTGCAGGAGACCATCGTGAGAGCTCTGGGGCTGCACATCCTGCCAGGCCAGCAGCCAGAGGACAGGGTACCCTGCGGCATGACCCTGCGCCGGGCCATGGATGACATCTGTCATCAGGCCCACAAGCATCAATCTGGTGAGTAACAATGATAGCCAAGAGGTTACAATGATACCATGTTGCTGAAACTATAGAAGCGCATCTTCACCATGCAAGGTTACCGCTACCTGAATCAGCTTACTACCACCGAGCGATTGTTCTCTTTGTTGCAGGCCTGTGTGCTCAAGCGGGCGCTGGTGCTATTGGCTTTGATGGCAAGGGGGACAACTTGGGCATCATCATGCAGTTTGCACTGCCCATGCGCTACCCAGCCCCAGCCAACTCCCCATCTCCAACCCAAGCCAACCCCCCATCTCCAACCATCACCTCCCAACCAACCCCTGCCAAACCCGCCAGGGTGATCAGGCGGCCGTCTCGTTTTGCAACTGACAGCCCCCTCCTCATACCACCACCTCCCAACACTCCATGCCTACCCTCCTCCCTCAGCCAGGGATCAGCCGCTGCCTCCCCCTCCACTCCCCCTATTCAGGGTCCCGAGGCTGCCAGCAAGGCTGCTGCCTGCTCCGCGTCACCAAACCACCTAGCCGCATGCGCCAGCAGCAGCTCCCCCCCTCCTCCTGCGCCACAGTCTGTCCAGCTCGGGTCAGCATTCCATTGCTGCCTAGGTTTCGTCCATTTGGAAAGCCATGACGCCGAGCATCAGTGCGCAAAGCTGATTGAGTGCTTGGAGGCAGCTGGCTACTGGACAGCAGATGTCAAGATCTTGTTTGCTGTTTGTGACAGCGCTGCAAGCAATGTGGGCAAGCATAGCGGCGTGGTCATGCGGCTGGCAGCAGCTAAGATCAAGGCGGGCCATCAGGTGCACAGCATCTGGGTGGTGCACTGCTGGGAGCATTTCTGGGCACAGCTTTTCTGGGCACAGCATTTCTGGGCACTGCTGGGAGCATTTCTGGGCACAGCTGCCAGCCCTGCAGGCACAGCTGCCAGCCCTGCAGGCACAGCTGCCAGCCCTGCAGGCACAGCTGCCAGCCCTGCAGGCACAGCTGCCAGCCCTGCAGGCACAGCTGCCAGCCCTGGGGGCACAGCTGCCAGCCCTGCAGGCACAGCTGCCAGCCCTGCAGGCACAGCTGCCAGCCCTGGGGGCACAGCTGCCAGCCCTGCAGGCACAGCTGCCAGCCCTGGGGGCACAGCTGCCAGCCTTGGTGGGGGCACTCAGGCCCCTGCTACCAACAAGGCAAGGAAAGGGAAGCGGCAACAACAAGGGCAAAGCAAGGCGGAGAGGGTGATGAAGCGCATTAGGTGCTTAGTAAGCATGCCATCAGATGAGCAACGAGCAGCAGCTGTAGCTGTCAGAGACAGTGTCACAGCCCGGCAACAGCAACAGCAGGTGGACAGCAAGAGGCTAAAGGAGTTGGAAGATACAGCAAGGGGGGTGTACAACAGGTTTGAGCCACCCTTGCCTGCTCTGCGTTCCAAGGGCATGACGGTGGAGGAGCTGAAGCATTTGAGCCAGCAGTTGGGGGTGGGGTCCATGGGTAAGAACAGACGGCAACTACTTGAGCGTATCGCGGAGTATTGCAAGCAGTAGTGTCAACCAGGGGCACTATTTCTGTCTATGCAGTCTATTGTTGCTGGCTGTCAATAGCAGCCTGTGTCAAACACATGTTCACGGGGCATGCTTAGACCCCTGCCAGACCCACAGACCTAATTCATTTGTCGTGGTTCCCTTTTGAAGGCTGCAGAAATGGCGCGATGTCCTGGCTGAACATGTCCTGCCACATGTGCTGCTTGAGCTGCAACGGCTTCTTCGTTCTGGTGCTCCGACATACGCGTTTATCTACCCTCTCAATAATGTCGTCGTAAGACACTTCGGACTTGTTGCCTGCAGTTCATAGTATATGCTTTATTGTGGTAGAGAAGGAGGGCTTAGGCATGTTACGGGTAAGCTACGGCAGCCTGATGCGAGGTGCGAGCCACCAGGTTACCGAACATAACCGCCGGCCCTCGCGCTAGCGCTGTTGTAGACCGCACATACTGACAGCCGCTTTTAAAAGAACGCCGCATCCATCTACAGTAACCTTGCCACTTGGACACTTGTCGAGGATTGGTGGGCGCCCAGGCCGTGCAGGCCCTTTGATGCAGCAGGCATATCGGGAAGGCTTGCTGATCACGGCTGTGTAAGCGCGGCATCAAATGGCTCACGGTACATTTCGCCAAAGAGACCTTGTGGGACCTGACTGAGTGAGATCACCCACAGTCAAACAAGCAGTTAAGTCGCCCGGTCACACATGGCCGCAATTCAGCCACAAATGTGTCCCGAAAAACGTCGATAACTGGTTTGTAAGCGCAGCGTGGTCCTTGCCGACGCTCTGTCAATGGTAACAGCTGAGGAGCAGCGCCCACGCCTGGTGGCGTTGGTCAACCCAGGCCAGGCCAGGTGGGGCAGCTCACACCCATAACTCCGCCTCAGCGTAACGCAACGCAGCGTTGATGCTCGTGGCATCATTGCTTGCGAGCACGAAGCGGTTACAGATGGACCAGCGCACAGGGGGACCTTCCAACTGTTTAACCGCACGCCCACGGTAATCTTCTCCAGCAGCCTCAGCACCGGCAGCTCCTATCAGCACCAGGCAAGGCGCAGCAGGCGCAGTGGGCAAAGCAGCTGCTGGGCCAACGCTACGTCCGTAGCAGCTGCTGCGGATGTTGAGGATGGACTGCGGTCTCAGCGGCCAACGCAGCTCTCGCAATAAGAAACGGTCGTTCATGAGCTTTGTGCCCTCAGTTGCTAGTATACCCTGCTGTTGCTTGCTGCTGTTGTTGCACCTCACCTGCTCAAGTGCTCAATGCACAGCTATGCGTTGCATTGCTTCACTCCTATGTGTGGCATCGTAATGGTTGTGGTGCTCGTCCACAGGTATGGCCACACAAAAGCGTACTGCCCGTGAGCAGACATTGCTCAGCAAGGGGCAAGGGCATGTTGGCATCACAGCAGGAGCATGCGGTAAGCAAGAGCAGCTGGGGCACAAGGGGCAGGGGCAGGTATGAAGCATTGCAGGAGTACGCAGGCAGAGCAGCGGGAACAGGCGCAGGCGCATCATGGGTATGTGGGTAGTAGAGGGGCAGAGGCAGGCGAGCAGTGCAGTAAGGGCAAGCGGTAAGTGCAACAGGGTTGCATGCAGCTTGGGTAGGCAGGCAATGGATGGTGTAGGGTGGCAAACACAGCAGGGATGGACCATCAGAAGAAGGCATGCTTTGCCTATCAAAAGGGAGGGATGTGTTCATGCTTGTGCCTACTGGTGCTTGTGCAGATGCCCGCCCAGGGCGCATGATGTGATGGCGGCAGCAGTGGGGGAGGCAGTGCTGGCAGCAGCAACAGCAATGGTGGCAGCAGTGGCGGCAGCACAACTGGAGTAGAACAACGATGGCAAGCACAGATTGGCCAGGCAGGTAGTGTGGGACAGGGGCAAGCGGACAGCACACCAAAGGTAGGCAACTATGACAATGGCGGCAGCAGGGGCAGATGCGGAGCAGGGGCGGACAACGACATCAACAGGCGTCGACAGCGGCCAATAGGGAGTGTATTGGGAAGGTGCAACAGCAGGTTGTCAGCTTAGGGTAGAGGGTGCAGCAGGGTACGTGCCCCACCCCATCCCAGCCCTGCCCCACCCCATCCCAGCCTTGCGTTGCACCTTCCCTCCCTGCCCAGCCCCTTCCCCACCCCACCCCCTCCCAACCTTGCGTTGCCTCTTCCCTCCCTGCCCAGCTCTGCCCCACCCCACCTCCTCCCAGTCTGCCCCACCCCACCCCCTCCCAGCCCTGCCCCACCCCCTTCCAGCCCTGCCCCACCCCCTCCCAGCCTTGCCCCACCCCCTCCCAGCCTTGCGGTGCCCTTCCCCTCCCTGCCCCACCCCCTCCCAGCCCTGCCCCACCCCATCCCAGCCTTCCCCCACCCCATCCCAGCCCTGCCCCACCCCCTCCCAGCCTTGCGTTGCCCCTCCTTGCCCTGCTCTGCCTTGCCCTGCCCTGCCTGTAGGTGTGTGACAGTGCAGGCTGCAGGTAGCAACAGGCTGCAGGTTTGCTGCAGTGCATGAGCAGCAGCAGCAGCAGGCAGCAGTGCATGTGCTGCGGTGCATGAACAGCTGCAGCAGCAGGCTGTAATGCATGAGCAGCAGTGCATGGGCAGCAGCGGAGTGTATGGGCAGCAGTGCATGAGTAGCAACGTCCCTTTCTAGCAAACCGCATTCGTCCCTTTCTAGCTAACCGCCTGCTGGCAAGTGGCTGACACCCAATACCCAGCATAATCTCCTCCCTCATGTGCATGCCCCTTGGTTGCAGGTCTGATGGGCACCTCCTCCTCCTCCACAGCCTCTGACCAGCCTAGCCCGGCTCAGCCCTAATGGCCTCCTGCCCCTTGGCCCCTTCCTTCTTCCTTCCGCTGTGGGACAAGTGAAAACAATTGCGCTATGTATGTCTTGGGCTTCTTGACTTCCTTGTTGTGTGGCACCCACAGATGATGACGAGACGTTGGGCTGCTTGGCTTAGTGAATGGCATTGAAAAGGATCGGGGTGATGTGTGTCATGTACTTGCCATGCATCATAACTTTGGCTCCTGTAAGATCATGTTGAGTATGCAACATCATGTTGATGCAAGCGTACGACACAAAGCCTTGAAGTCTCAATGATACCTAGTATTCTAATGAAATAGTGGGAGGGTAGGATGTGTTGTGTACAGCTGACAACCGGTTAGTGCATGGATGGCCCGCTTGTACGGATAACCCATCTTCGCAACGTTCTCGTGTTCTTGCCCTTGCTAGCATAACGTGCCTTACCAAGCCTTGATGTAATGCACTACTCACGAGACGCAAGTGATAGCATGGCTTGTAGCTGCAATCCTGCTACCCCTAGTGTCGCCCTCATGCACCGACCACATGCACACACTACATTGTTATGGATGCGTCTCCAGGACCTAGCTGTGTGTTGTTGTCCATACAAGGGGCATAACGCGCACCACACCCCATGTGGCTGGATCACTGCCAGGCCTGCACTTGCTAGGCATGACCGTGATGCTTACATGTAAAGGGGGTATGTAGCAGGTGGCTACCACCTTTGCAGCATCAGCGCATCACCACGTGGTGGTTTTACCCATACAAGGGACATGTGGCGCACCACACCCAAGCATATGGCTGGATGTCGTGAGCCTCCACTATAGGTACCATCCGTAGTCAGGCTAGCTGTGACACATTGGGTGTGGATCACTGCCAGGCCTGCACTTGCTGAGCATGGCCGTGATGCATACATGCAAGGGGGGTATGTAGCAGGTGGCTACCACGTTTGCAGCATTAGCGCATCACCGCGTGGTGGTGTTGTCCATACAAGGGCATGTGGCTCGCCACACCCTAGCATGTGGCTGGATCTGGTGAGCCTCCACTATAGGTACCATCCGTAATCCAGCTAGCTATGACACATTGGGTGTGGATCACTGCCAGGCTTGCACTTGCTAAGCATGACCGTAATGCATACATTCAAAGGGGGTATGCAGCAGGTGGCTACCACGCATGCAGCCATCACCGCGTGGTGGTGTTGTCCATACAAGGGGCGTAGGTATCATGTATGACAAGAATACACGGCTAATGACCACGACCGTTTTCTTCATGACATCTTGACCATTCACAGCTTACAAATCACGTTGTGTGGCATGGAACTGAACGGAAGCTCAGTATGCCTACTGCTGCTGTCCATGCACTGCTCATGCACTACAGCCTGCTGCTCTTGCTGCTGCTCATGCACCGCAACACACCTACAACCTGCTGCTGCTGCTGCTCATGCACTGCACCACATGCAGTGCAGCACATGTAATGCAGCTTGCACTGCCACACACCTACAAAAGAATAAGAAGAAAATTACTCCGGTATTCACCGGCGTGTATTAAGGGAGGAGCTACCGCCTGGGGCGCGGCCTGCTCCCACCAGTGCCACACACCTACAGCCTGCTGTTGCTGCCCATACACCACTGCTGCACACAGTTTTCTTCGTTACATCTTGACCATTCACAGCTTACACGTTGTGTGGCATGGAACTGAACGGAAGCTTAGGACAGCCTTTTGACAGCTCATGATCTGCAGCACACCTGCAGCCGGCTGCTACCTACACAGCCACACACCTACAGCTTTCTGCTGCTGCTGCTGCCCATACACTCCGCTGCTGCCCATGCACTGCTGCTCATGCATTACAGCCTGCTGCTGCAGCTGTTCATGCACTGCAGCACATGCACTGCTGCCTGCTGCTGCTGCTCATGCACTGCAGCACACCTGCAGCCTGTTGCTACCTGCAGCCTGCACTGTCACACACCTACAGGCAGGGCAGGGCAAGGAGGGGCAACGCAAGGCTGGGAGGGGGTGGGGCAGGGCTGGGATGGGGTGGGGGGAGGCTGGGATGGGGTGGGGCAGGGCTGGGAGGGGGTGGGGCAGGGCTGGGCAGGGAGGGGAAGGGCACCGCAAGGCTGGGAGGGGGTGGGGCAGGGCTGGAAGGGGGTGGGGCAGGGCTGGAAGGGGGTGGGGCAGGGCTGGGAGGGGGTGGGGTGGGGCAGACTGGGAGGAGGTGGGGTGGGGCAGGCTGGGAGGGGGTGGGGCAGGGCTGGGAGGGGGTGGGGTGGGGAAGGGGCTGGGCAGGGAGGGAAGGGGCAACGCAAGGCTGGGATGGGCTGGGGCAGGGCTGGGATGGGGTGGGGCACGTACCCTGCTGCACCCTCTACCCTAAGCTGACAACCTGCTGTTGCACCTTCCCAATACACTCCCTATACCTGCACTGCTACACACCTACAGCCTGCTGCTGCTGCCCATCCACTGCTGCTGCTGTCCTTGCACAGCTGCTCATGCACTATAGCCTGCTGCTGCTGCTCGTGCATTGTAACACATGGACTGCAGCCTGCTGCTGCTGCTCATGCACTGCAGCACACCTGCGGCCTGCACTGCCACACACCTACAGGCACGGCAGGGCAGGGCAAGGCAGGGCAACGCAAGGCTGGCAGGGGGTGGGGCAGGGCTTGAATGGGGTGGGGCATGGCTGGGAGGGGGTGGGGTGGGGCATGGCTGGCAGGCATGTAGGCAGGCAGGCAGGCTGTCAGGCATCTAGGCAGGCAGGCAGGCTGTCAGGCATTGAGGCAAGCTGTCAGGCTGTCAGGCATGTAGGCAGGCAGGCAAGTGGGCTGTCAGGCATGTAGGCAGGCAGGCAGGCAGGCCGTCAAATATATGACAGGTGGGCTGTGGGCATGTGGGCAGGCAGGTGGAGGGTGTTGGGCGGGCACATGAGCAGGCTGTCTGGTGAATATGTAGGTGAGCTGGCAGGCTGGCAGGCCAGTAAGCAGGCAGGTGGAGGGTAGGCGGGCAGGTGGAGTGTAGGTGGGCAGGCAAGTGCGGCAAGTGCGGCCCAAGGCGAAAGGGCATTGGCAGCATAAAGGTTCAGTAGCACTCCAGTCGTGTTTAACACTCCCAAGCCTGCATTCACGCACAGGCCAATGCAGCATTGCGTGTGTAGGTGCATGCGTTTGAGCATGACATGGCATCTTTTTGTTGGTGTATGTGGGGGTGGTGGGGAAGGGTGTGTGGGTATTTATGAGTGTGCCAGTGTTATGAGTGTGCCAGTTCCCGAAGGCAGCTACAGACGGCTCTCTACGTGCAACCATGATGTGTAGGAAGGTAGGGGATAAGGCATCCTGGGGTAGCATCCACATCCTACTTACCAAGCGGCCACGTGCCAAGCCCTAAATCAGAGGCGCCTAGCGCACTCAGACTTCCACGCCCAGGTGCATGCAGGGATTGAGCAACCTCCAATACTCATCCGCTACTGTCTTTCGCCGTTCCCACGGGGTGTCCCCCTTCTGTTGCTGCTCTCCCTGCTGTTGGTGCTGTTCTTACTGTTGCTGCTGCTCGTACTCCTCCAACTGCCCATCCTCTTGCTCCTAGTTATGCTGGGCCTGGCAAGCTTTCTTCGTCGTGGTGGTGACTGGCCTGGTCGCTCCTGCCCAACCCTGGGCATCGCAGGGGCGCAATGGGGCTGATACATTCGTCTTGCCCCTTAGAATTGAGCCGGCTAGACATCGCCCCATGCAGCGAGCGCACACCATCTGTTAGTGTCGCGAACAATGATGCTACGGTTGGAAGGTCCCCCTGTGCGCTGGTCCATCTGTAACCGCTTCGTGCTCGCAAGCAATGATGCCACGAGCATCAACGCTGCGTTGCGTTACGCTGAGGCGGAGTTATGGGTGTGAGCTGCCCCACCTGGCCTGGCCTGGGTTGACCAACGCCACCAGGCGTGGGCGCTGCTCCTCAGCTGTTACCGTTGACAGAGCGTCGGCAAGGACCACGGTGCGCTTACAAACCAGTTATCGACGTTTTTCGGGACACATTTGTGGCTGAAATGCGGCCATGTGTGACCGGGCGACTTAACTGCAAACAAGTTGTTCCGTGTTGAAATGAGTGAGAGGTTTGCATTTCGACAGCTGTGTGCGCCAGTCGTGTCGTGCCAAGGTTGTGGTGAACACCAAGTTTTCATGAACCGGCGGCATGGTCACACAACACATGCAAGACGGGGGCAAAAGCGCTGCAATGCAAGTAAGCCCCGAATGTTTCTTGATACGAAGCGCACGGCAAACAGCGAACTGCTGCGCATGGTTGGTAGCCTAAAACTCCAGACCATGATGTCCCACTGCCTGTCGTTGCGGCGCTGGCGTGGTCCTCTGCCCACCCCCGTTCCCAAGCGCCAGTAATTGAGCCGTCGCTTCCGCCAATCCTTCCTGCTGCCGCGCCTCCGCGTCCGGGTCAACCTCAACAGGTGTGACCGCCAGGCGCTTGCGCTTGTTGCGGATTACGTACAGCTCTTGCTTAACACAGCGGGGGGCTACAAGCCCGGCCAGGGGGAGTTTGCGGACGCTCAACAGCGCCGCGGCACTGCCACACAGCAAGCGGAGGAGCACAGGTGCGAGTGTCCCGGGTGAGTGTGACACGCGGGGTGTCCTGAGGTGTTGTACACGCCGCATTGCCAGCATCTGCGCTCGTTTAATTATACGCGCACTCGCCCGCGCGTCAGGCATTGTGCTGGCGGACCTACCTGGCGGCATCGGGAAGTAACTTGAAAATGTCGGAGTCGTCCGACAAAGTGTCCACCGCTAGCACCACGTCGCACATGTGTTGCAAGCGCATCTGCCAGGACTCTGGCATGGTGTCTGCTTGCAACACATGAGTCCACCCGCAACAACAGCAGTGCACATGTGTGGATACGGCTCACTTCTGGTTAAACAATAAGTAGAGGCAGATTTCCCACCACTAATGGGATTAGTCCCAACCATATTATAAGTTATGATTCATATTAGTCAGTGTGGTAGTTCAGGAACGGTGACAACGGCTAATTTGCACAGCTACTGCAAGAGATGCTCGCGAGGGCCCAAAATATCTATTATTCATTGACTAATGAGATGAGCCGACTAATGCTAGATCTAACTTGAAGTTCACACCTCAGTAGTGATCCGGCTTCCTTGGTAAAGAGGCATTTGACCAGTTCAGTGACCACAAGCTATGTGGATGCTTTGGATGCCACATGCACTTACAACTACCGGGGTGGGTGAGTCAGGGTAAGGACCCACCTCCCCTGTCTCCCCCCGGCAGCTCCCACCCCACCCACTCGAGCACAAGCCTAGTCTATCACCACACCACACCCAGCCCACACCCACGCCCAGGCCTGGCCAGCACACACACTGCCTCACCTCGCCCTAACCTTGCCAGACCTAGGCACTCACCTGCCTGGCAGCTCACAACAGCTGCGCAGCGACTGTCTGCCACAGCACGCCGCAAGCTGTACAGCAGCTGCGACACCTCCCGCCAGGAACCCTCTCCCTCCTCCCCGCCTTCCTCCTCCTCCTCTCCCTCCCCCTCCCCTGCCTCCTGCTGCCCTCCTCCCTGCACCCCCAGCTGGGAGCAAGGCTGGCCTCCCTGAGACTGCCCCACTGGGTCAGCAGGGGCAGGGGCTGTGGGGGTCAGTGCGCATGCAGCAGGTGCATGGTGAGGCACGGCTGCAGCTGGAGAGGGGAGAAGCTGCTGGGCAGATGCAGGTGAGCTGGCTGCGGCAGGCCGGCCCACCCGCCACTGAGGGCTACCTAGGGACTGGATCACCAACCGCCCAACTGACTCCGGCCCTCGTGCCAGGGCTGCCGCTGGCCCTGGGAGCCCTGGGGCAGGAGAAGCTGGGAGGAAGCTGCGCGCAAAGCCTGCTGCATGGAGGCTGGCTTGCTGGAGGTTCCCAGGGCCTAAACAGACCCGCAGCTCCTGCACCAACACACCAACCCACCAACCAAGAATCAAAGGTCAAAAGGGGTGTTGCTGCATGATGGAGGAGCACACAACTGGGATGAGGGGTCGAGACAGGGGCTGTGATGCCACCACACGCTGTGTGGTGAAAACCCTGGTGTTGAGTGTGCGCGGTCACATGACACCGACCCATGGCTCACTATGCTGGACGCAGGGCTGGACAGAGGTGCACAGAGCACCCTGACACCCTGCTACTCACTTGTACTACTACTGATACTCACCAAGCGGCTGACAGCCAGGTCTTGCTCTGAGGGGCTGCGGGTCAGATCAAAGCTGTGGCACCACTCCCGCCCGATGCCCGCCTCCACAGCTTTCTTGGCCGCTGCAGCCGCCCCTGCTGCTGATGCTGCTGCAGGAGCCCCTGCCCGCTGCTGCTGTGGCTGCTGCAGCTGCTGGGTAGCTGTTGAGGCCGAGCCCAGCCCCTGTGGGCTGTTGATGTACTTCCTGTACTGCCAGGCGATCCGCAGCTCAGTGTCAGCTGCCCCGCCTGCCCCTGCGCCTGCCCCACCAGCCACCCCGCTGCCAGGAGGGGTGGTAGTGCTGGCAGCAGTGCTGGCCACACCTGCCTTGACCTCGGCTGGCAGGAACTGCTGCAACCCTCCAGCCAGCGGACTGGGCGACAGCAGCAGGGTCTTCTGCACCAGCGCTACAGCGGCAAGCAAGGGCGCTGGTGCACTGGAGTCCCATGTGCTGTGGCCATCCCAGCAAGGAGCATAACATGGCAAGGAGCATGGCGAGGAAGATGGCAGCGAGGAGCATGGCAGGCATGATGCTGCTCACAATGTGTGCATGGCTGCAGTGACATGCTCTTGGGTGTGTGATGTCACAGGCCCCTGGGTAGCTGGACGGCAGCTACGGTGTGGTGACTGTCCTCACCTGCCGTGTCGCCATGCCTTCAGCAGCGAAGTAACGGAGGAGGTTGGAGTGCTGGTGAGAATGCTTGTCCTGTGGCAGGGCAGAAATGGGCTATTGCTACACAGGCTAGGAAGCTGCATTGCGCAAGTGAGTTGCAGCACACCTCGATAATGAGGGTCAGCGTGCCCAGTGGCAAGCCTCCACCCAGCAGCTTGTCAAGGTCCACCAAGCCCATTGAGATTAGAGTCTGACCATGAAGCCCAGGGCGTATTCCAGAGTCTGAACAGCATTGATAGTTGCAGCATGCATGAGCATGCACAACATCCACCACGGGACCGAGTATGCCAGTGATTGACACCTGCAGCAGCGGTTGCACCCTTGCGAACAAAGCTGCTGCGCATCGCCGCAATCTAATGAAGCCGGCAACCCTGTTCTGAATACATCGCCGCATAGACGCGGGTCACAGTGTGGCACTCGGAAGTTTGAATTTAAATAGCAGCTATGGATGAATCCCGACTAAGAGCCCACAATGGCGGAGCTGCACATTATTGGCCAAGTCGCCGGTGCAAGTGGGTTCGTAAGCTCAAACCTGTTCTGCAAGGTGCGTCTTACGTGCTACATTTATCTGCTCTTTCCTTCTGACACAATGTGTTTGGGTCATTGCAGTGGGGCGTTGTAGCTGGGAGAAGCTGGGAATTGCTCGAAGGGCACGAACAAGGGCAGACACAGCTTGACAGTGCCCCCGAAGGAGAGCCAGTTGTTTGGTCTCATCCTGTAGATCTACATTTCAGTTGCAAGGGGCTGACAGGCTGGCCAAAGCTTCACTTCCAGGTCTGGTCCCAGGACATTCATGGCAGAAATGACATTTGTAAGTGGCCCTGCCGCCGATCAGAATCCACCTATGCTGACCATTGCCAAACGAACTGACACGTGGCAGTCCATTGGCAGCTCATGCACAGTCCCAGTTTATGTGTGTGCAGGTGGGTATGGTTTCTGCCATATTCCTGTGTCACCAGGCATGTATGAGCTGGACTGCCCAACTTGGGTGCCTGAGGTCAGTTGGCCGAGCCTGTAGCTTCTCAGGGCAAGCCAGTAGCAGCACAGCCCCAGCAGCAAGTCTTTACGCTGGCACTCAGCCCAAGGAACCAGACACCAGCAGCGGGTCCAGACGCCGGCACTAGCGGCTGAAGGGGTCACAGGCAGGCATGAAGCAGCAGCTTGGCAGCATGTGCAAGCTTGCCTGGCCCAGCATGCCTTGCCAACTGACTTGCCATCATCCTTACCTTGAGGTCCCATCACTCAGCTCACTGGCCTACTGGCCATGACTCAGCTCACTGCCCTGGTGGCATACAGGCACACGGATCTCCTGATGCACAGCTCAGCAGGCATCTGTACGACCTGCAGGAGCAGCAGCAGCAGCAGCAGCAGCAGCAGCAGCATGGGTTAGAGCAGCCTGGTGCAGCAGTGGCAGCGCGCCCTAGTGTACATGGGCATTTCTGCACATCAGACATGTACGTCTCCATGCATCAAGTTCTTGCACATGGAGCCCTGACTAGCTGAGCATGCACGCATGGGCATTGCTTGCATGCAGGGTTCCACAGGGGAAAGGATCGCCGCCTTCTTTGTGGGTGGCAACCCGCGGCTGAGGCTGGAAGAGGTGGTCCACAGCCCGGGGGACCGCTTCCGCCTGCAGACCGTGAGCGGCGGCGTGGTGCACCTACAGCTAGGTGCGTGGCAGCTGCGTAGCCCAGCAGCCCTTACTGGGTGTAGCGCTGCATGGCAGCGACTGGCAGGTGCAGGCTTTGGCACTTTGGCGATGCTGGGGTTGTCACGACAGCTGATCCTTGCCCTTGCCCCTAGCCCTTTGAAAACTCCCAAACTTCCCAAACTCCCCGTGTTACCTTTGCTTGGACTTGCCTGGGCCGTCACTGCGTCCTACACTACACTATGTGTGAGACTGTTTACTGTCCTTGCCTAGCCTTTTTCATGGCTGGAACAGAAGCTATCACCCATGCATCATGGGTGTGTATGATGTGGGGCGATGGAGTCTGCGCCACATGCTGCTCCATGTAGGACATGGAGGACATCGTCAGCTACAGCTTTTGCGAACTGCTACTTCACATGTGAGAGTGACATGCATGTGGTCGTCTACAGGGGTCATCATGAAGGATTTTGCACCTCACCATGTGAAGTGTTGAGGCTTGGCAGCACCCTCAGTGCAGCCCGTGTGTTGGCAGCACCAGCAAGGCCCTCCACATAGCAACCAATAACAGCATGGAAACCATGCAGCCTCCTGCCCTTGTCACTCCTTCAGTTGCTACCCTGCCAGCACACTTCCCCATGGCCCCAGGCACGCCACCTGCCAGAGCACCCAGCCTGGAGGCAGCGATCCAACAGGCTGGCGCCTGGCCAGACATGATGGGTGGTCCCGATGCAAGCCTACACTGCCTCATGAAGCCAGTCAGCCCAGCCACAGGCAGCCGGGTAAGGCGCGGCCAGGCAGCGGGCGCCAGACCAGGGTCAGGCAGCAGCTGGCCTTGGGACTGAGAAGGCTCAGCCCATTGACCGGTCATGCACAGGGTGCCCCTAGGGAGCAGCTGATGATGCCAGGCGTGTCATCCTGCAGCCACAACCATGACCCACGAGCCTCCTTGAGTGTTATCAAGGAGTAGCCCCAAGTTGTGACAGCATTCCAGAGACGTGACAAGAACTTGCATACCTTTGTCGTTTTGTGCTCGTATGCACCTTCTTCTTTTGTGAGGTCCTTTGTGCGGTTCATGGATGAGTTGTGTGCACCCATCTATGTGCATGTCACCATGGAGTGGGCCGTCAGGTTTCATGCGCAAGGTATTATTGAGCAAGGCCATTATCTGTGTGTACCTAGCCACTAATCGCAGAGGTTTTCCTTCACGGCTGACCGCTTAAACGTCAGCATCATCGTCATCATCATCATTGCCATCATTATCTTGACCCGTAGAGGGAGATCAAGCAGCCTGACAGCTCACGGCTTCAGACCAAGCGCTCATGTACACCTTTCCTTGCGCATCTCGTGTCACAGCTGCCTCATTGAGACTGCTAGTATGGATCACATTGTTCGTTACACTATGAAAGACCAAGCAAGGCACAGTATTTGCAGAAATGTCGACAAATGCCTATTCACTTGAATCAAGGCACCCATATGTGCCTGCACTCAATTTATCCATACGTCCTTGCCTCAAACTCAATGGGTGTGAAAACATGCAGCATAGCATGGGATGCAATCATTCAAAAATGTAAAATTAGCAAGCTGTGACAAATGACCTCCATACAGCATCCGTCAGCAACCTATTAACTACACTTAGCAGCTTACCACCCCACAGCAGTCTGCTGACTCAAGTAGAGCATCTCATTTCAAGAATGCAGCAGCAGATGTCCCAACATTGTAAAAGCGACAAGCAATGACCAATCGATGTGTAGCAAGTCCTGCAGAGCCGCCCACCTGGCAGCATGCCATCAAGGGCATATCAAAAGAACGCTGCAAGGGTTGGGCTGGACAGCACGGCTCCAGTAATGCGCAATGTGTACCATTTGTGATGTGCAAGCTTGGCGTAACAGAGTGACATGTGACATGACATGAATCAACACATCGAATCACTTCCTTCAGCGAGGCCCCTCCCCACCACATCGCCCTGAGCTGTTGCATCATGACTGCACCCCCCCACCATCTCCTCCCTTGTTGCCAGGAGCAGATGGCTCCTGCACCTCTGACTGCTGACTGCTCTGCATCTGCTCGTGACAGACCACCTCTGGTTAAGAGAGCAGGGGTGTTGAGCCCAGCTCACCTCGACCCCCCAGGGCTGCTGCTGCAGGCTAAAGAACCCCTAATACCTAGGACAGATCATGATGAAGGGGTGATGCGGGCGTGGGTTAGACAGATTGGAGCAGAGTGCACCAAAGCCCACTGCAGCCTGGGAGGCAGGGAGGCAGTATAAGTTGACAAGTGGCAGCTGTTATAACATAGGCCGGGTGTGGCGCAGCTGGCAGCTGGCAGCCAGCAGATGGCTGCCTGGCACATGGCAGGCTGTGGGGCTGGCCAGTGTCCAGCATTCTGGCTGCAAGGCTCCTGGACGGCTCACGAGGACTGTGACCGTACCGGCACTAGCCTGACTGGCAAATGTTGGTGGCGCTGGGCAGCAGTGGCAGAACGTTCGTTTGGAACCGACCCATCCAGTTGCCCATCATGTCCCAGCTGCACACCACCTGCAGCCGTGGATAAACCACCTCAACCACCACCCTTGCTGCTAGCCGGTGCTTTGCCTGCCTGTCGTGCATGCTATGCATGCTGTGCCTGCCATGCCTGCTTGTCGTGTTCTGCAGCAACGTGCTCCATGGCCATCACTCAACCTCAATCTCTGGAGGGCTGAAGGGCGTGCAGTGGGCTGCATGCTGATGGGCTAGCAGCAGGCTGTTGAGATGTGGATGCGGCCGGGCAGTGACTCACCACCGGGCCGTCCCACCAGTTGCCTATTGCGTCCTGCAGCCAGCAATAACATCAGCATCAACAAAAAACTGCGTGCTCTTATGATCACCAGGAGCAGCAGCAGCAGTAGCAGCATCGACTGGAAAACCATTGCCGCCATGCTTACAGCAGCCAGCTTACCCTGCTGCCCATGGGGCAATAGCCTATGGCACAGCCCACCCTAGTTGTTGACCTCCACACAAGCCTACAGGGCAGAAGGGCAGCGGCGGGGTGGGGCGGGGCGGGGCGGGGCGGGGCGGGGCGGGGCGGGGCGGGGCGGGGCGGGGCGGGGCGGGGCGGGGCGGGGCGGGGCGGGGCGGGGCGGGGCGGGGCGGGGCGGGGCGGGGCGGGGCGGGGCGGGGCGGGGCGGGGCGGGGCGGGGCGGGGCGGGGCGGGGCGGGGCGGGGCGGGGCGGGGCGGGGCGGGGCGGGGCGGGGCGGGGCGGGGCGGGGCGGGGCGGGGCGGGGCGGGGCGGGGCGGGGCGGGGCGGGGCGGGGCGGGGCGGGGCGGGGCGGGGCGGGGCGGGGCGGGGCGGGGCGGGGCGGGGCGGGGCGGGGCGGGGCGGGGCGGGGCGGGGCGGGGCGGGGCGGGGCGGGGCGGGGCGGGGCGGGGCGGGGCGGGGCGGGGCGGGGCGGGGCGGGGCGGGGCGGGGCGGGGCGGGGCGGGGCGGGGCGGGGCGGGGCGGGGCGGGGCGGGGCGGGGCGGGGCGGGGCGGGGCGGGGCGGGGCGGGGCGGGGCGGGGCGGGGCGGGGCGGGGCGGGGCGGGGCGGGGCGGGGCGGGGCGGGGCGGGGCGGGGCGGGGCGGGGCGGGGCGGGGCGGGGCGGGGCGGGGCGGGGCGGGGCGGGGCGGGGCGGGGCGGGGCGGGGCGGGGCGGGGCGGGGCGGGGCGGGGCGGGGCGGGGCGGGGCGGGGCGGGGCGGGGCGGGGCGGGGCGGGGCGGGGCGGGGCGGGGCGGGGCGGGGCGGGGCGGGGCGGGGCGGGGCGGGGCGGGGCGGGGCGGGGCGGGGCGGGGCGGGGCGGGGCGGGGCGGGGCGGGGCGGGGCGGGGCGGGGCGGGGCGGGGCGGGGCGGGGCGGGGCGGGGCGGGGCGGGGCGGGGCGGGGCGGGGCGGGGCGGGGCGGGGCGGGGCGGGGCGGGGCGGGGCGGGGCGGGGCGGGGCGGGGCGGGGCGCGCACTGTGTAAAATGCCCAGTGGTTGGAAACCAGCGAGGATTAGCAAAGCTGTAGACGCACAGCTCGTCATACCACTGGTCGATAACCTGCGAGCAGGCAAACAGCAGGCCGTGTACAGGCTAACATGTGAAGACTGTAATTCGGAGCATGCACGTATGCTCGGATGCGCTGCCGCACAGGAATGTGCGTCGCACACCAGTGAAGGTTGACGTGGACGGTGGGCCTGTTAGTGGCCTTCGATGGTCTGTTCTGCAGTTTGTGGGACAGCTCAGCTTTGCGGGTCTGTCCTACACTGTCTGGGCCTGCCTTGCCTGTGTCTGTCCGGCTGCCAACACAGCCCCAGCGGGTCCAACCATGCCTGCCCTGGTGACCCAGCGGCTGCTCCTCACCCTCATGATGTCGCCCAGGCCCAGCGTCTCGCCATAGCGCCCGTAGCTGTGTTCAAAGTAACAGTTGTCGCCCCACAGCTGCGCATACCTGCAAACATACGCAGCGCATGCGTGCCCGGGGGGGGGGAGAAAGAAAGAAAGAAAGAGTACGCCCTCGCCGTCGGGCGTGCATTAAGGGAGGAGAGTAGTCGCGGGGCGTGGCCTTGCTACCCTCCCACCGGTCGGGGGGGAAGAAAGAGAGCTGCCTGTCCTTCGGCACCAGTCCCACTGACTTCATGCCAGTGAGCCTCACATCTTACTGCCACCCGCCAACATCCTCCCCCTGTGCCCTCCCCTCCCACCTTCTGTCTCCCCTGCCCCTCCCCTGCTGGGCATCTTTCACCTCTGGTAGCCTCTGATGCAACCCACCCCCTTCAGCTCTGGTGGTCAGGGGCGTCACAGCTCCCTGGCTATGTTTGCAGCAGTGGGGACGGGGCCAGCACTCACTGCTCCAGTGTGTTGGACCAGGCGAGAGGGGGCGAGCCGTGACGGGCCCTGAGCTCATTGATTTTGGTCACTGCAGCAGCAGCAGCAGTGGGCGCACTTGAGCACATCAAGAGCAGCACTTGTAGTGTTTTGGCCCGAACATGGGCACGTGGCCCTAAGTGCTGATGGTCAGCTTGATGTCTAGATGAAAGGATACATTTGTTTGGTTGGTGAGTGCTGGGTTGGTGGGTGCTGAGGCGTAGGGAGTGAACAGACAGCGGCAGCACCCCTTGCTGCCAATCCTACAAGGCAAGGGGAAAGCCAGGCACCTTCTGCCAGCGCAGCAAGCGCACTAAGGCTGAGCCGGCCGCTGAGCCCACCCAGCCCATCAAGGGCGAAGGCAAGGCTGCCAAGGCAAAGCCAGCACCACAGCCAGGCAGGTAGGTAGACAGGGACTGCAATGCAGCGCTGAACATGCAGCGCATTGGGGAGAGCAGGTAGCGCCCACTGGAGCTGTGCTACTGGCCAGAGCAGGGGAAGCTGCCACCCAAGGGCAAGGAGTACCCTGAGCATGGGTACAAGCGGGTGCGAGACAAACCACCCAAGGCCCAGCAGCAGCAGCAGCAGCCCGCTGCGGCACAGTAGTGTGTGCCCCCCTTGCGCTGTCATCAGCATACAAGTAGTGCATGTTTGTCATGCCAACTCTACATGATAGCCCTCTGAGTCAGGCAATAGTGTAGGTGGTAGGCGACCATGCCCATGTGTATGCCATGTGTATGCCATGTGCATGGGAACTCCACACAGACAAAAACCCCGTTTTGTAGTGGTCCACGCTTAGTGTCCCACAGCAATGAAGGCTCTAGGTTGAGGGCCAAGGTGCTGGCACTGCCTCCACTCTACCCTGCACCCACCACTTGGTCATTGGGGCCTTGTCAGATCCACCTCCTTTCCCTTCGCTCCCCCTTACCCTTCTACACACCCCTCCCCCCCTCAACACACCCTAGCTGCCTTCAGCAACATGAACTCACATGCTGCTGCCTTGTCGAAGCTGGGAGCCCTTGGGCCCCACGGAGCAACTAGCACAGGCGGTGGGCTGGACCTGGTGAGGGGGGGCGGGCTCCTTCTTGGAGGGGATTGTGACGGCGGTGGTGGTGAGGGCGGCGGTGGCGAGGGGCGAGGGAGTGGGGAAGGTGAAGGGGATGGTGAGGGAGATGGGGGTGGGGGTGGTGAGGGGGGAGGGGGGCTGGCGGGTGAAGGGGGCGGTGAGGGGGAGGGAGGGGCTAGTAGGAGAAGGGAAGAGATGCCCTCTGGTGGTGTATAGAGGTCATCAAATGGAGGAAAGGGTGGAGGGGGAGGGGGTGGGGGCGGCCTGATGGGCCTGCTGAAAGGCCGAGGAGGGGAGCGGGGGAGAGGTGCTGACATTGGCGGGGTCTGGGAAGAGGGGGGGCTGAGGGGGGGTCTTGTAGGAAGAGGTGGTGAAGATGTAAAGGTCGCCTGCCTCGGGCTGGGTGGGATGGGGAACGAGCGCTCTGTGAGAAGCCTGCGGCCATAGCACACAGCTGCACCCATAGCTGGTTGCTCGCCTCCTGATTTTGATGTTTGTCTGGTGTTTGGCTCTGTAAAAATATGTATGGACCCTCACTTCCGCCCCACTCCAGATGTTGGACAGGTTGTTGAATAGGTTTAGCTGCCAATGCCTTGATTTTGCAGTTGCGTCATCACCATTGCAACCATCAGTAGCGGTAGGAGCAGCAGCATCAGCAGCAGCAGCAGCAGGGGGACCAGCAGCAGCAGCAGAAGAGATCAGGCCTGGGCAGTTGACTAGGTCCAGCCGGACCAGCGGTGCACAGGGGCAGGGCCAGGCACAGAAGTGGCAGGCACCTACCTCGCCGCTCCCGATCCAGGCTGCCTCACAGCCCCTGCGTTGCATAGCCGCAGAGTAGGGAAAATAATACAAACTAGTTGCGACAAGTGGGGTAAGCCTGGCATATGAGGCTAGCGTGCTGAGCATCAGTCGTGTCGCTTCGCCAGCATTCCGACGCTGCTGCGGGTGCGTCTCACCGGTCATGCTGACGCTGAAGCCTGGCAGAGTGAGCAGCAGCGCGATGCATCGCAGCAATGTCGCGGGCCGGGGCGACACTCGGCGAGGGCAGGGGCCTGGCAACATCTGGGGCGACGCTACGTAGCTTACTGAAAGCTCTGCTGCAGTACGCTGCGTCTGTGAAGGGAGATGCGGCGGGTTTGTGTCGCGGGGCGATCCAAAGTGGGTGTTGGGGTCGCAGCTTTCTCCAACGTCGCAGTAGGACCTATCCGCCCGTCTGGGCTTGCGATCCGTCCGTACTGCAACGTACTAGGCCAATGTACTGTCGTTGACTCGTGTGTAAATGTCATTCAACTTCTTAACCGCGTGTCCTGTCATTGGACTAATCACTGGCCTCGTGCAGCGCCTAACCTGTTCGCGCACTGGGCTGGACGTATTGGCGATCACACACTGTGGCGCGCGCCAAGCTGGATTTTCAGCGTGTTTAGATCCGCATCAGGGTCGCGTGTGCCGTGCGATGCCATCCCATCCCAAGTCCCAGGCTGACGATAACCCAATCCCGATCGCAAGTCAAATGAATCTGTGTCGGTGACACCGTGATTTCTGCGACACACGGCAGTGGGCAGACATGCATCATATAACTATTGGCGCTAAAAGTTGTCAGTGAAAGCTCCATGAGTGTTCACCAGTGTCTCGCACAACAGGCTCCCAAAATCGCATGGTCAGGGCCCGTGCGTCAGGCCATGGCCTGCTGCTGCACCACCTCCTCCAGCACCACCAAGGTCTCAATGCTGTCCACGCCGGGGAAGAAGAGCAGGGCGCACGCGGACACCAGGCGCCAGGACGGCGGTCGTCCAGCCGTGCTCAGCAGCGCGGCGCAGTCCCGCTGCAAGGAGCGGAACCCGCATGACAGGTACCTGCAGGCGAGGGGGACACTGCAGGATGGAGTCGGGTAGGCCAACTAGGTTGAAGAGTCTCACATTTCCTATCTTTGGGTGCTAGGGGCAGCTTTCCTTCTTCACCTGCCTCTCACCCCTGGCTTTGCTACACCTCCTGCAGTCCTGTGATGCCTCCTCCCTTCTCCTTCCCTCTTCCAGGTCACACCTGCTACACACTCCCTCCCAGCCACTCACAGAATGCGACGTGGAGTGGTGGAGTGGCGACGAGGCCAGTCAGCCGCTGCCAGAGCTTCCACCAACTCCACCTCCAAGCCCTGAGGACAGGCAACACATAGCGGGCAATTTGGCGCCAGGCATGCTGCGCACACACCACATGCGCAGGAAATCCCAGCAGGCACTACTAAGCAGGCGCACACGACACATGAGCTCACACTTTCTCCCAATTGTCAAACTTGTTGGATAACCCCAGCTGATCGTTAGCTGGATGTCATGCGCATGCGTGTTGGTTTAATAGCTGCTAGACACGCTGACGGGCGGCAAGGGTGCAAATTGAAGGGGTGGCAGGGGTGCGAAGTGGAGGCTCACCTTGCGAGGGGGGTCCACCACCACAACATCGGCTCCAGCCAAGAAGGCGTGAGGGTCTGAGCCCGCCGCCGCCACAGTGTACGTCAGCTGGGGCCCTGAAGCTCCTGCCTCAGCCTCTGTGCCAGCCTGCACAGCATCAGCTTTGCAGGTCAGGGTTGTGATGTAAGGGTGACGTTATTGATACCCCGAGCTCACACATCACACCCACACCTCGCCTTTACACCCACACCTCATCACAACCATGGCTTGGTCATGTTGCTCGCATGCTCAGGCAAGGCCTTGTGAAGGCAGCTGCTGCCTTACATGCAACCCGTACCCCATGATGGCAGGCCAGGCCAACAGTGCATGCACATTTGACCCACACCAGCCCATGACACCGACATCTGGTGAATTTTGGCTAAGAGCATGAGCTTAGACAATGTCTTCTCGACTCGAAGAGGCCATTTTGCAGCATTGCTGGGTGACGCATGCCATGTCATGGTGGTGGCGCTGATGCTGAGTGCTATGATGGTTTGACAAGAGCAGCAGGCTGCGCATGTCTGGCCCTGCCACCCTCCGGCACCCTGCCGCCCAAACCCTGGGCTGTGTCAGCCTGCTTGTGTGGCAGCGGTGGAGGTGTGGGTAGTGGCAGCACTAGGAGTACGTGGCTTGGGCACTAGGAGCACTGAAGGCAGCGGCAGCAATAGGCGCACGTGGCTTAGGGAAGTGGTGCCCACTGGACCTGGCAGCAAGTAGTCCAGCTCAGGGGTCACCTGGGACTCTGAGGAGGGGGCTGTTGGGCAACCCAGGCTTTGCAGCAAGAGCTTCTTGGACTTCAGGAAGGGTGCCTCGCCCTCCCCATTGATTTCCACACACCTGCAGCGGGTGTGATGAGGGGTGTGGCAATTGTGCGGCCATGGGTGGCGTGTGTGATGCGTGACTACACTGTGGTACCATGGGGTCATGGTGGAGGTGTGTCAGCAAGCGTTTCAGCAAAGTGGACACTGCCTATTAACACTGCCTAACACTGCCTATCAACACTGCCTATCAACACTGCCTATCAACACTGCCTAACACTTCATAAGGCATGCACCTTACATACCATGTGCAGATACAGCTACTTGGTGGCTGACTGGCTCACGGCATCGCACCCTATCTGCCTGGCTGACAGCCGTCGGAGAGTGTACAGGGCGGGTCAGTTCTCAACTGCCTTACCAGGCTGCTTTCCTAGCCGTTGGCTGCCTGCCAGCTGCCCTCTAGCTGGCCGCTGGCACCCGCTGGGTCCTGTTTTACACGCCAGCCAGAGCTACAGCCATCTGCCCTCACCTGAGGCTTGGGGGGACAGCCCTTGGTCCGCGACGTATCAAGTCTGACATCAGGCTCAGTCCTATGGCGCCCACCCCAGCATGGAACTCCACTACATGCTGGGTGGCGGTGGGCACAGCTGCGGCCATGAGGGCCAGCGCGGAGCGGAAGGCGCCGTAGTTGGCTTGTACAAACGAACCTGGGCGCACACAGGAGCGTCCAACCTGACACAGTGGACAGCTTCACGCAGCCTTGGCACCATCGTCAGCGTCTGCACCAAGATTTCTAAGCATTTGTCAAACAGCAGTACTGCCAACCCAGTGTCATGGGCACCATGGGCCCCATGCACCATGCAACAACAGGTTAGAAACGGGTCTGAAGCTCGGACGCTGGCTCCATGGGGTGCAACTGGAAAAGGCACGCGCTTGTGAGGGCCTGCAACAGCTGCACCCACCAGGCGCCAGCGCCACAGGCGTGTCCCGCCACCAGGTCTGCCATCCAGTGCTGGGTCCCGCCAGGTGAAGCCAGCCGCGACCCAGCACCGCGTTAGCCCCCGGCTGCTGACCGATGACCGGCTGAAAATTCAGCCAGATGGAGTGGATGAGCTCCCGAGAACGACCGGCGGTGGCCGATCCGGTGTTGCTGGGGCGCGTCCCCTGCCACGACTGTTTACGGCGCCTAGTGTGATGAGAAGTGTCTGGCTCCAAGGTTGTGTAACTGTCGCTGCCGCGTTCCGGTCTGGGCGTGGATGCGATACCAGCGGCAGCAGCAGCCAACAGGGTTTGGGACAGCTTCTGAGCGAGCGCTACGCTGGGGTCGCCTGGGCCTGCACCACGCCACACCAGCACAACCTGCAGAGCGCAACACGTCCGAAGCGAACCATGTGGTGATAGTGACGCTGACAACTACACAACACATACAACCACACGCAGGCATTTGCAAGTCCCACAGCTGCCGACAGCCCTCTGAGTAACGGGTGTGGTGTGGTGTGGTGTGGCGTGCCCTCGCCCTCGCCTCCACACCTGCACCGGGGCCTCCGGATCCAGGTCCGAGGGCACTGCGCTGCCCTGCTGCCCCTGGCGTATCTCCTTGTCCACGACAGTAAGCTGTAAGTACCTGAACAAACAAAAGGTATCATGCTTCCTGCTGAGGGCCTCACCAAGCAGCACCACAAGCAGACTGCCCTACCTCTCCCTCTCCCCTTCACATGAAAGCTTGACCGCTCGCTACCTATGCTGCTGGCATGGGAAGGGCCACCGCCAGCCCCTACCACGACAACCGAGCAAGAAAGGGGGCATGAGGAGGGTCAGGATCAGGCACAAGGTCAAGGTCAGGGTCAGGGTCAGGGGCTCACTTACCGCAGCAGCCCCTGTCCAGATGCCTCTTGGTAAGGCGGCACGCGCAGCTTGATGATGGCCTGGTGGGGTCAGGGGGGTCACACAGCCTGTTCAGGGCTTAACACCCGTCAGCTGGGTATCACCTGGCTGTGCCTCAGCAGGCTATTCTGCAGGCGTCCATGCAGCTTTAGTTGGGGCCCCCTGCCTGACATTTCATCAACTTGCACGGCGCTGGTGGCTGACAGTCTGGCTGCCCTTCACAGCGTCAACCTGCCCTGCCCTTCTTGATACTCATCTCCTCCTGTCCCTCTCTGCTGGCACCCTGTTGTCCCCATTTCCTTACACCTTACAAACTTTCCTCCACTCTCCATTCTGTGGCAAAGTGTTGAAGCAGGTGGCGCCCCGCAGCAGCCCTCCCTCGCCGCCCACCTGCCTGATCACAGCCACTGCACGCTGGATGGAGGGGTGATGAGCGATGCAGTGGGGCAGGGGCTCCACCTGGTGGCTGCCCTGCCTGAACAGGCCTACGGCAGCAGGAGGAGCAGCAGCACCCCGTGCACTCAATAGCCCACCCACCACCATCAACACCACTTTTTGTGCCTCATGACAGCCCCACCAACCCAGGCAAGGAGACCAGGCGCTGGGGCCAGACAAGCAGTGTGGTTGTAGAAGGATATATGAGCCCGTTGGGTAACAGCCAAGGCCTTTCAAATTCAAACTGCCTGGCCTGCTTCCTTTGCACAGTACCCTAAGCCTGGCCTCACTGCCTGGCCTCACTGCCAGTGTCTGGCCCCACTGCGCCCACAGGCCCTACAGCCATGGGTTGGTCCTGCTGCTCCTCACCCCCACACCCCACTGCCTGCAGCCAGCGCAGGCCAGGGGCCACGGCAGAGGAAGTTGAAGGGACGTGGTTGGCAGCTGCCAAGTGTGACCCCGCACCTATGAGGGGTGCAGCAGCAGTGCCCCGCACTGCCAGCTTGGCCCGGCAGCGCCAGTAGCGCAGATGTCCCGCCACGAGGGGGAAGTCAGACAGGCCTGGCACACGCCCACCACACAGCTGCATGGATGCAACCACAGGCAGAGGGCACAGACTGTGCTGCTGCTCAGGCTGCTGATGATGAAGATGGCGACGGGGCACTGCCACCGCTCATGCTGTACAGCTGTCACTTGGCAAGCCTCACCCAGGGTATTGCAGAAGAACAGCCGGCCCTGCTGGTACTGCGGTGGGGTGGCCAGGTCTTGGTGCAAGCTGCAGCCTGAACAGTGGAGGCTGTGTTTACAGTCCAACACAGCTGTGCCCATAGCTGGGTGCTCGCCAGTCGTCACTGCTGCAGGCAGTGCCAGGGCTGGTTGTGCACCTGGCACGTTATCCGGTGATCTACTGGATAGCTGATAGAGTGCTGCACAATCAGGAAAACCTAGTGCCTGCAGTCTGCCCGTTGTGTGTGGCCCAAAGGTGCTCTGGGGCTTCCTGCTGGCTGGCTGCTTTGCTTCGCGTGAAGAAATAGGAGCTTTACAGGCAGCAGCGTGCATGCCCGGCTGACCTCCTGCTCCCAGCGCCCCCGGCACAGCGTGGCTTGCCCTAATGGCAGGCGTCACTGAATGCAGCCGAGACCATCGCATGACGCGCGGCCACAACTTGTCAGGCATCTCGCAGCCTGTGTTTAATCACAAGTTTATTTTGGTGTAGCATGAGGGATTAAAATTTGTCAGGCCGTCCTGTATCCCTACACCACACTGTAGCCTAGGGCGCGACCGTGTTAGGTTAATATTACATTAACTTTGTTAACAAGAGGAAAACATTAACAAAAACATTAACACAGCCGCCCGGCCGCGTTCTGCACTCGTTCTTGCCGTGATAAATGGCGAAGCAGCTCCTGATTGCGATGCTGACCCCGACGGGGCCAACAATGCAGTTCTACCGCGAAGATATTTTTATCGTTGCAGAGCTACAGCGCTCGGCTGGTGTTTCACTACGACGTTACTCTGCTGGGAGCAGGCTAGATAAGAAAGGCTAGCTGTGGCTTTGGGGGTAAAATTTCTGATGTGACAAGAAGGACGCTGTCCCGTTAGCTGTGGGCAATGGCGGGGATGATGGCGGTAAGCATCGCGAGCGTATACAAACAAAGTGCAGTCGTGCAAGTCAGGCTGCAAGTCAGGCTGCAAGTCAGGCTGCAACAAGCTTGTGTGCTTGCTATGCTAGGCGCGACTAGCCGTGTATCACGCAGCAGCAAAAGGAGCACAATGGCTGCTCGGCTTGGTCGGCGGCTTGCTTGGCGGCTCGCTCAGCTCAACCAGCCCAGTATACCCCCAATGTTCTCAATGAAGCTATCTCCCTGGCTCTGTAGACATATGTACCGCAAGACCTCTACCAAACCCCCCTTGCACACCGGGTCGTCAGGGTGGAGGCTGGAGGTGTTAACAATGTGTAATTGAGTTTTACTCAGTTGTAATCGTTAATAGACCTCGTTTTAAGAATCGTTAACTGCAGCGACCTGGTGTATTAACAAAAAGTGCTCCCAACGAACACGTAACAGCCGGCCAACACCATCGCAGGTGACAAGAAGCATCACATTGCGCGGCTTCGCCGCGCCAGCAGAGCTTCGCCTACGTAAAACTCAATTACACTAGATAATGGAGTCGCCAGGGCCGTTTTAGGTTTTTTTTTTATTTTTTTCTAGGTTTTAGGTTTTTTTTAGGTTTTAGGTTTTTTTTTTTCGACCTCAGCCAGCAGCCGCGTCGCTACGCTCCGCGGCTGCTGCCTTCGGTCTCGAGCTGTTACGCTCCAGCGCCTCGGCCTAAAACTACCGGCGCTTCCACTATCTACTACATAATAGCAAGCCAACCATATTAGCTCATAGTAACTGAGTTTTACTCAGTTGTAATCGTTAATAGACCTCGTTTTAAGAATCGTTAACTGCAGCGACCTGGTGTATTTACAAAAAGTGCTTCCAACGAACACGTAACCCGCCAGCCCGCCAGCACCATCGCAGGTGACAAGAAGCTTCGCCGCGCCAATAGAGCTTCGCCTATGTAAAACTCAATTACACTAGATGATGGAGTCGCCTGGGCCGTTATAGGCGGTTGAAAAAGGCTCGGTCTCGGCCCTGGCGCGGGACAGCTCTCGACCTCAGCCAGCGGCCACGTCGCTACGCTCCGTGACCGCTGGCTTCGGTCTCGAGCTGCCCCGCGCCAGGGCCTCGGCCTCGCCTTTTTAAACCGCCTAAAACGACCCGCGACACCATTATCTACTACTTAGCAGCCGATTCTTGTAGCGCCTTCGTTCGCTTCCTCGCGCGTTGGCTGCGGCTGGCGGCGCTGAGACTCCTGCGCACGTCTTCTCAGCACCTTACGTGCCCCTTTGCAGCTGGCAAGGTTGCGGTAACAAGGTTCTTCTGTTCGGAGGGCTATCTCTGCATTTGGCAGGGATAGAGCAATGTACCTCTCGATCCCCGGCCGCCCGGCGGCCGCTTGAGCTAATATTAGCAAGTAAGCGCGCCACTACCAGCTAATATTAGCAACTTGGCTCGGAGCTGATACGCCGAGACACGCCCTAAGCCCTATCCCCTATGTAAGGGGCAATCGAATTGTTTGTTTTATTTGGCTCATGGCACGATGCACATGTCACTATCGCTGCCGCTGGTGCTGCCGCTGCCACTTCCGCAGCAGGCCGGTGTCGCGCACGCACACTTGTCAGGCATTGATCGATTTGTGCAATGATTCCATTTGTCACATTTGTCGCGATTCCCCCACGGGCCCGAAGATGGCCATGCTGTCCGAAAGACAATCAATTGGACGTAGTACAGGGTCGGCGATTTAAAGAAGAAGACCATGGGCGTCAAAGACGGTGTCGAGTGAGTTCAGCAGAAGTCCCGAAACCCCAGCGCAGTTGGTAGATTGACCTGCTCTGGCACACTGGCAGACTTGAGGCCCCCAAACGCAATGTCCGACGCGGCGGCCTCCGGGGTGCGCTTGATTGGTACCTCGCATGGGCCTTGCCAGGTGCGTAAGGGTTGCTGAATAGTGTTGTTACGAGAGTCCGACACTGGGATAAGACTGCCAAAACCCTCCTGCACTTTGCTGCGATGGCGATATGAGCCAGGACGATGATACCGTCCAATTGCAGGCATGGGCATGTTCAGCGAAGCTTACATCGTGTTTTGTGAGTGCCGACACGTTGTCCAAGGCAGCTCGAACCAAATTGGAAATAGCGCTGATGCTAACCCTGGCCTTGTATTTGCAATTGCGCAGCCTCCGGCCAGATTGGGACATTCCAGCAAGTCATGTATCCAACATGCTACGCTACTGTCGTGGACTGTGATTACGCCCTCGTCAAGCACGTTGCCAGCTATATCCTCATCTGCGGCATCATGGCTGGTGCGTGTGAGGGGGGTATGCAAGCACAGCCGCATGCCAATGTTGCTCTGTGGCATGTATTGCCTTCAGTTCTTTCTTTGTCTTGTGATTGTGCAGGCATGCTGTTGTGGGGCTTCCTGGGTGACTACACTGGCCGCAAGTGGGGGTCCCGCTGCGTGTCAGCCATCATGTTGTCCGGCTGCATCCTACTGACCTTCAGCCCCTGGGCTGGGAGCCCCTATGGTTACTTTGCTTACTTCGTCACGGCCCAAACCTGGTGTGTGTGTGTCCACCTGCAGCCCCTGGTTTCTAGTGCTAGCGAGTGTGGCTGCCTGTTTGCATTGGCTCGTTTGTATAGACTCAATGGGTTGCATGCATTATGGGTAGTGCCCAATGCGTGGTGCCTGGGTGTGGCTTGCTCCTAGGCAGACCATCAGCTCTGGGTGTGCCACAAAACTCTGAGCACTCGTCATTGGTTCTCAGCAGCCATAGCTCTGGCTGTGCAAACACTTGCAGGTATGGCTTTGGTGTGGGTGGGGAGTACCCCATGGCGTCCTCCTCAGCAGCTGAGCGCTCCTCCACCACGCCTGAACTGCGGGCATACCGTGGTCGCCAGGTGAGAGCCAGTAGCCTGGCATGCGCACATCTGTGTACAGTGTGTTCATTCGTTGTTTGGACGCTTCTGTCCAGTCCCCTTAGATGGCTTGCATGAGAGAGCAGCAGCAGTGTTGGGCACAACAAGCAGGCATATGCTTCCCCTGCTGTGTGCGGAGTCCATGATCCTCTTTGCCGTGGCTCTTTGGCTCAGGTGGTGCTGGTGTTCTCTAACCAAGGCATGGGCAACCTGATCTGCAGCATCGTCATTTTGATCAGCATGGCCATCTTTGGGCAGACTGGAACTGTCAAGCAGATGACCTTCACTGGTGCCCAGAGCGTGCTGGCCCTGACCTATGGGTTTGGCGCCGTGGCATGTGTGATCATGGTCCTATACCGCTTCATCTACCTGCACGAGTCCAAGCTGTTTGAGGAGGTGGCCCTCATTGAGTCCTCCATCCCACAGCCGGGCACCCAGTCAGCCAGTGTCCTGCGCCGCCATGTGGTGTCCCTGCGGCAGTACTGGCCCCGCCAGATGTCTGCCTCTGTCACCTGGATTTGCAACGACTTTGCCTTCTACGGCAACAAGCTGCAGCAGGGCCTGTTCATCAGCCTCCTGTACCCCACTGTGAGCAGAGCAGGGAGGCATGGCCTGGTGATGGTTGGCTGCTGATAGCAACAGCTGACTGAAGAGTGGGAGAGGAGATGAAGGGCAACTGACACACCCCACGCTAGCCTAGTCTTGCCATGCTGTCTTGCACAGCTGCAAAGGAGCAGGCTGCAAAGAAGCAGGCCTTGGCAGCCACACCGTGTGATCCTGCCCTGATGCTGTGCAGGCCACCCCCTTTGTGAAGCAGCAGTGGACGGTGTTGAATGGTTTCATCGCGCTGCTGGGATACTACGCAGCGGCCTGGATCATTGACCGCAAGTGGTATGGCCGAGTGCGCATGCAGAACGTGGGCTTCCTGGCCATGTTTGTCTTCTACATCATCATCTATGGCCAGGTGAGACTGCGGCCAGGGTGATGCCTGGGTGTGCTTGCTGCCTCCACCCCACAGCATTGGCACTTGGGCTGCCGCATGCCCACCAGCCTGCTGCCAGCTTGTGCCTGGATGTGTGCGTGCAGTGGGAGAACATGGGCGCCCATGGTGCACCCGGAGCAGGCGTGCAAGCATTCCAGGCCTTGTACTACTTGTCATCGTTCTTCAACCAGGTGAGCTCTCCCACCATAAACCACCTTGCAAACTGCTCCAACCATTCAGGGCTGGCAATGCCCAGGTGTGTGCTTGCTGCCATGCAGTTTGGGCCCAATGCCACCACCTGGCTGGTAGCAGGGGAGATCTTCCCCACAGACATCCGCTCCTCCTACCACGGCTTTGCGGCCTGCATGGGCAAGCTGGGCGCCATCATCGCCTCCCTGTGGATCAGCTACATCGCTGACCAGCGCAAGGTCAGCCAACCCACCGCACAGCGCTCAGTGCACTCTGGGTGTGACCATGGTGTGACCATGGCTGTGATAACATACCCTCACTTTAGGGCGTGGTGTATGCCATGCATCATGTTGTGCCTCACCGTGTGATGCACCGCACTGTGCTGTGCCCCTGCAGGTGTTCCTTGTGTCTGCCCTGTGGGGCATTGCCGGCTGGTTCTTCACCACCGTGTGGATGCCTGACACCACGGGCCTGGAGCTGGAGGAGTATGACCGCATGCAGCGCTACCTGCTGGAGGGCCGCTTCAAGGAGTACCGTGGGGAGGCGGTGAACCCTCGCCACCTGTCCCTGTGGGAGATCTACGTGCTGGGCTGGCACAAGGTGGGCACAGCAGCAGCAGCAGCAGCTGCATGAGACAGCTCAGCTGTGTCTCCTGCTGATGACAAGCCAGGGGGTGCTCTGCCAGGCATGTTCACTCAAGCTGTGGCATGTGTTCATGTTGGTGTGGCTGTAGCAATATGACCCTGTGGCGGACAAGAAGGCATTCGAGGTTGAGGTGCAGCGCCTGAGCTGCATCCCTCAAGCAATGGAGGAGATGGGCCGGCTGTCGAAGCTGAGCAAGGATGAGTTTGTCAGGCTTTCCATGGCACCAAAGGTCTAAGTACTGAAATGCGCCCTGCATAACAGCAGGCCAAACTAGGAGGAGGATGGCACTCCTGATATCTCCCTCACACCAGGCGCTAGACACAGCTACCACTCAAAGCGGATGGTTATCAGCCTGTCAAAATGCTCACAGTAGCTAGCGCCCTGCCCTAGTGAGGCTATTGTTTTGGGCCAGGCAATCAGCACGCCATCAGCACGCCCGCACACGCTGCCAGCGCACCACAGTGGTCATGGCAGGTGAGCTCTTTTGCAAACCTTGTCAACTTGACACCATCGTCCCTTTCACGTGCATTGGGTGATGCTGCCTGCTTGTTGTCGACATGTTTTTCCCGCGTCTTGTGGTTTATGCCTGCGGCTGAGTTTCTATGAAAGTGAATTCCAACGGATTTTTGTTACTTGTGTATTACATGTTGTGAGTATTGTGAGAGATGTCACCATCTCGTATAGTGACTGTGTCATGAGCGTAGTAAAGTGGCACATGTGTTGTTAATAATGGTTGTCACCAGTGTACTTGATGTCTTGGTATGCTTTGCTTTGCTATCGACAACATGAATGTGAAGCCTTCGCCAACGTCGGGTGCCAAGTGCCAGTTGCACAATGTGGCGTTCCCTGAACCTGTGTTGGTAGCCTTGCCTCATGAACCTATGTCGGCCAGGCACCAAGGCTCAGGATGTCCCAACATGGGGTTGGTAATCTTCATGCAAGTACTTGCTACAAAGTGAACCGGTTGCGATAGCGTTTGTTGCATTGGCACCTGCAAATTACTCCGCATCTACTGGCAAGCGGCGCGTTAATCCTTGCATCAGAGTCCATGCCGGCGCAAGCGAGCGCGGACACACCTCAGCTGCTCACTATCGATTGGTCTAGTGGTGAGTAGAGGCACCAATGAGCGAACTGCGCTTGGCATCGAGCCGGAAGTACAATCACATTACAGCCCGCCAGGCTCGCTCCGCGAGCCTTTTGTTGGTGCAGGCGGTGTTGGAGGGCCATCGCTGGGCATGTGATGTAGCGACATTGCTGCAAATGCGGGAAATGTGCGTCTCTCTCTCGCTAGTCACACAGGAAAAGGGACCCTCATTAACAAAATGGCTGGTTGTGAGCTGACCACTGTGACTTTCCAGTTTTTCGCTACATAACTCTGTTCCTTACTCAACGCCACAACTGCTGGAGAAGAAAGCATGGCAATTAGTTGATCAAGCCTGCTTGAAATGACATTGGGTCACCCCCGCCATTGGCTGCACCCCCGTGGCTCAAGAGATAAAAACTTTCTCATTTCTGCACGGATGAGGCCGCCGATTCGTGCGATGAGCTGCTTATGGCCTGACTAGAGTGCAGTCAGCCCCAGCGGTTTGCCGGGTGGCTGGCCCCCAACACGCGACGTGTTCGGGCGCCACGCAGACACTCTTAGCAACCGCTGTAGGCAGCTGGAACCCAGCGCGGCGTGAACGGCGCATCCAAACTATTTTTTAAACCAGCATGCAACAGCGCTTTAAATCGCATTCATCAACACGGGTTCAGTCCACATGTGACAGCAATGTCAAGGTGGTTACCGCATCGGTGCTTGTGGTTCTTTTGCAGCCAAACGCAGCTAGAATCAGTCAAAAAGATGCAGAAACTGAGCTGATAACTATGTTACCGTTTACGCTTGAAACGGCCCCATATGAAGGCAACGCGTTTCTGTATTGCGGAACGTACAAAACACCACACAAGGAGCCGAACAGAACTTGCAGTCCATCATTCGACGTCCTGGTTGGATTGATAACCGGACGAGAAAAATGCCCACATCGAGGATATTTGACATGGGGTGACGTGACACGAGGTGCACGCTGTTCGGGTGCAGGGACAGGCCACAAGCCATACCACCACTCTTAACATGTCACCAGCACTAGCACTAGCACTAGAACACATGTCAGGGGGGGTACTGCGCCCGACAAAAAATTCAAAAAGTTGAAAAGCTGGGCCGCTGAGCGCGATAGCTGTTCGCTGATCACAGCCCCACTAAGCAGGCCATTCCAAGCACAACGCGACCCGATCTCACAGCACCCCCGCCCGCCCCGGCACAGGTGCACATCAGCCCGAGCAGCCCGCTAGCTTCGCTTTAATGAGCTGCATCGCCCTGCGCGAGAATCGCTGTAACACTCGTAAAAACCAGAAAGATTTTATCAGGGGTGCAGCCAATGGCGGGGGTGACCATTGGCGTGACCCGACTTTGCCTTGCAGGAATGATTAGCCCATCCGACCCTGCCCATTGCAGCCCCCCCCCCTCCCCAGCCCAGCATCGCCTTCCTACCTCCGCTCACCCCCTCCCAACCCCAGCCCGGCCCTCCAACCCCCCCTCCCACCCCCTCCCACCCCCTCCCAGCCCCCTCACTGCCCTCCCACCCCTGCCACCCCCTCCCAACCTCAGCCCCGCACTCCACCCCCCCTCCCACCCCCTCCCAGCCCCCTCACTGCCCTCCCACCCCTGCTACCCCCTCCCAATCCCAGCCCCCCCCTCCACCCACCTCCCCCTCCCTCCTTGTCCCGCCCTTAGCAACTCCAGCCCACCCCAATGGGGCGCAGCCGGCGGGATGCCCACCTTCATGCCCTGAATATTTCACCAAGAGCTGGTTATCTGCACTGCCCTAGCGGCCTAAAAGCTGCAGCAAGGAGGGCGAATGACATTGCCCAAGAGGTGCAGGCCGAGAATGAGCTGCTGATGACTGAGGCTGAATTGCATGCCATTGAGGAGGTCCTTGCTGCCAAAATGCACGACCTTGAGGAGAAGCACCAACACCTACAGGCAGCACACAGGCAGCTGAGATTGGATAACGAGTCTCTTGAGGCAGTCATCGAGCAGTGCAACCTGGCTATTACAATTGCAAGGCGTGATGTGCACCGCCTAGAAGCACAACTGCGCAAGTTTCAGCGCCGCCCCCTACTGACCCGCAAGCAGAGGCAGCAACTGCAGATCTTGAAGCAGACAGGTGTTTCCATTGAGGTCCTGCGCCGGTGGGCTGACAGCAACTGCAGCCGGCTTGACACCCATGGCAGACCTGGTGGCTCAACAGTGCAGCCCACACCGAGGCCTGGGCTGCCCCCCCCTCCTGCTGCACCCCCCTGGCAGCAGCAGGCAGCTGGTGCTGGTGCTGCCCCTGACCTGCCCCCCCCTCCTGCTGCACCCCCCTGGCAGCAGCAGGCAGCTGGTGCTGGTGCTGCCCCTGGGCTGCCCACCCCTCCAGCTGAGCAGCAGGGGTCAGGGGTCAGGGCGGAGCTGGACACCAGCTCGACACGCAAGCGGAGGGCGGGCGGGAGGGACCGGACCCAACAAGTCGAGCAAGGTGACGTAGCAATGGCCTACACACCTTGTGTGGCCTCACAGAGTGGCCAGGTAGTAGGTACTACTCACGAAGCGGTCAAGCAATGCAGCAGCGTTGTATACTTCCGAGCATGGGTGGAGGGGCGTCGTTACATCGGTTTGACGTGCCATGTGCATTGTTTTGACTGCGGCGACTGTCCCTGACTGTTTGCAGAGGCTACTGGGCCACGTCGGTCGCGGCGGTCGGTCGCGGCGAGGCCCGCATGAGCAAAACTGGCATGCATTTGAATGTCAAGATTTGAGCCGCCTTAGCACTCAGCACACTGCACAATATTTAATGTTACAAGCTGCACCGCATAGCTGACAGAGTCCTCTATCCAGGGATGTGCGAATCATAAATAGAAACCACGTGGCTGAGACGCGGCGTCGTTTTGATTACCGGGGGTCGGTTTCCGATCATTTCCAGCCATTTTTTAAAAGTTGGGGTCGCCTGACCAAGGCATACATGCGGGTGAGTGAGTCATCACAGACATGCTGGCTGCTGTGCACACTGGAGATGTGTGGGCTGGTTAACATGTTGTGCAGCGTCAATGCACCCCACCAACTTGGCAAGGAACCCAATCTGGCGAACCCAGCAGGTCTGTCGAGCCATGGGGTCAGGCACCTGCTTTGGGCCATAAACCCGCCTTCTCACTAGGTGTAAAGCATTGCACCTTTGCAACCCGGCCTTGCAATGCACGTCACGGCATAGTGATGACGCAGCAGGCCTTCTCGACCTTTGTATGCCTACCCTAGCAGCTTCTGTGCCGGAGCAGCAGGAGCGCTGGGCATTTCAGCAGGCCTCGTAGCTGCTGCTTAGCTCAATGTATGCCTTGCCTCGCCCAAACCAATTGCGGAGGGAGGCCGCCACGAGCAGGAAGTCAGGCACGTCCAGCAGGAAGTCAGGCAGGGCTAGCGCAAGCACACGAAAGGCCCGCCACACAGCTGCAGGGCTGCATCTATAGGCTGAGAGCTCATGCCAGCACAGGCTTGCAGACAAACAAAAACTCATGCAGCATGGAACAACTTGTTTGACTGTGGGTGGTCTCAATCAGCTACTCCAATTAAGTTGAAGCATCCTCGGTCGCACCCTTGATGACTACAAACCCCACTCCGGTGGCCATTTCCCACTAAACCACTGGGCACCTCGTCAAAGCTAACCTGTGTAAACATGCTAGGCCCTATGTGTTGTTGCGGGCCCGGCCATCAAAGCCCCGCCGGTACACTGCTGCCCGGTGCAACCTCTGCCTGCCCTTTGGCAGCCGGTCATTGAGAAAGTGTGGCCGATCCTGTGTGGCCCACTGATGCAGCTGCCTTTTGCAGCTGCCCTGGGGCTGCCTGGCTGGTGTGCGACCTGTCAGGTGTAAGCTTCTTAACAGAAGGGGGCCCTTTCAGATGCTATACTTCCGTGAACATCGCTAAGGAGCCACGGATAATCTATCGTTGTACCCGTTCCCCGTAACTCGTTGTGAATAGTGTCAGTCAACCACTTGTCAACACAATTGCACTATATTCCGTACTTCGCATTTGCAATCTTTTTGTAACCTTTGAGAATAGGGCAATGACGCAGACGTCGGATGTGAGGGATGATATTGAGTGGGTTGTACTGAAATCCTGGAACACCAGCAGTTGCATAGCGCCATTGGTCAAGCTAGCTGTGTGCATCCCTGAACGCTGACAGACCTTTGGTTCCGAAGCCAAATGTTCGACGCAGCGGCATCCGGGGTGCGCTCGATTGGTACCTTGCATGGGCACTGCCAGGTGCGCGGCACTCGCTGAGTAATGCTATACTGAGACCCAAGATTGGGATAAGACTCCTGAAAAACCAGGCTAGCTCTGATGCAGTTGTGACATTGTTGCAATTGCGACAATGTATCAGAGAATGTCACTGCAGGCATGGGCATGTTCAGCGAAGCGTACATCGTATTTTGTGAGTGTGAAACCGTGAGTTTGGGTCGTGCCTGGCTGGGTGTGGGCGGGCTCTGAACTCCTCCCAAGCATGGTGCTGCGCAGCCTCTGGCCAGGTTGGGACATTCCAGCAAGTCATGTATCCAACATGTTTCGTCGATGTCGTGGATTGTGATGACGCCCTCGTCAAGCACGTCGCCAGCTATATCCTCATCTGCGGCATCATGGCTGGTGCGTGTGAGGGGGGCATGCAAGCACAGCCGCATGCCAATGTTGCTCTGTGGCATGTATTGCCTTCAGCTCTTTCTTTGTCTTGTGATTGTGCAGGCATGCTGTTGTGGGGCTTCCTGGGTGACTACACTGGCCGCAAGTGGGGGTCCCGCTGCGTGTCAGCCATCATGTTGTCGGGCTGCATCCTACTGACCTTCAGCCCCTGGGCTGGGAGCCCCTACGGCTACTTCGCTTACTTTGTCACGGCCCAAACCTGGTGTGTGTGTCCACCTGCAGCCCCTGGTTTCTAGTGCTAGCGAGTGTGGCTGCCTGTGTGCATCGGCACGTTTGTATAAACTCAATGGGTTGCATGCGCATCATGGGTTACTGCCCAATGCATGGTGCCCGGGTGTGGCCTGCTCCTAGGCAGACCATCAGCTCTGGGTGTGCCTCAAACCTCTGAAGCCTTAGTCATTGGTTCTCAGCAGCCATGGCTCTGGCTGTGCAAACACTTGCAGGTATGGCTTTGGTGTGGGTGGAGAGTACCCCATGGCGTCCTCCTCAGCAGCTGAGCGCTCCTCCACCACGCCTGAACTGCGGGCGTACCGTGGTCGCCAGGTGAGAGCCAGTAGCCTGGCATGCGCACATCTGTGTACAGTGTGTTCATTCGTTGTTTGGACGCTTCTGTCCAGTCCCCTTAGATGGCTTGCATGAGAGAGCAGCAGCAGTGTTGGGCACAACAAGCAGGCATATGCTTCCCCTGCTGTGTGCGGAGTCCATGATCCTCTTTGCCGTGGCTCTTTGGCTCAGGTGGTGCTGGTGTTCTCTAACCAAGGCATGGGCAACCTGATCTGCAGCATCGTCATCCTGATCAGCATGGCCATCTTTGGGCAGACTGGAACTGTCAAGCAGATGACGTTCACTGGAGCCCAGAGCGTGCTGGCCCTGACCTATGGGTTTGGCGCCGTGGCATGCGTTGTCATGGTCCTGTACCGCTTCATCTACCTGCACGAGTCCAAGCTGTTCGAGGAGGTGGCCCTCATTGAGTCCTCCATCCCACAGCAGGGCACCCAGTCAGCCAGTGTCCTGCGCCGCCATGTGGTGTCCCTGCGGCAGTACTGGCCCCGCCAGATGTCTGCGTCTGTCACCTGGATTTGCAACGACTTTGCCTTCTACGGCAACAAGCTGCAGCAGGGCCTGTTCATCAGCCTCCTGTACCCCACTGTGAGCAGAGCAGGGAGGCATGGCCTGGTGATGGTTGGCTGCTGATAGCAACAGCTGACTGAAGAGTGGGAGAGGAGATGAAGGGCAACTGACACACCCCACGCTAGCCTAGTCTTGCCATGCTGTCTTGCACAGCTGCAAAGGAGCAGGCTGCAAAGAAGCAGGCCTTGGCAGCCACACCGTGTGATCCTGCCCTGATGCTGTGCAGGCCACCCCCTTTGTGAAGCAGCAGTGGACGGTGTTGAATGGTTTCATCGCGCTGCTGGGATACTACGCAGCGGCCTGGATCATTGACCGCAAGTGGTATGGCCGAGTGCGCATGCAGAACGTGGGCTTCCTGGCCATGTTTGTCTTCTACATCATCATCTATGGCCAGGTGAGACTGCAGCCAGGGTGGTGCCTGGGTGTGCTTGCTGCCACAGCATTGGCACTTGGTCTGCCGCATGCCCACCAGCCTGCTGCCAGCTTGTGCCTGGTCGTGTGCGTGCAGTGGGAGAACATGGGCGCCCATGGTGCACCCGGAGCAGGTGTGCAAGCATTCCAGGCCTTGTACTACTTGTCATCGTTCTTCAACCAGGTGAGCCCTCCCGCCATCAACCACCTTGCAAACCGCTCCAACCATACAGGGCTGGCAATGCCCAGGTGTGTGCCCGCTGCCATGCAGTTTGGGCCCAATGCCACCACCTGGCTGGTAGCAGGGGAGATCTTCCCCACAGACATCCGCTCCTCCTACCACGGCTTTGCGGCCTGCATGGGCAAGCTGGGCGCCATCATCGCCTCCCTGTGGATCAGCTACATCGCTGACCAGCGCAAGGTCAGCCAACCCACAGCACAGCGGTCAGTGCACTGTGGGTGTGACCATGTGTGATATCATGCCCTCACTTCAGGGCGTGGTGTATGCCATGCATCATGTCGTGCCTCACCGTGTGATGCACCGCACTGTGCTGTGCCCCTGCAGGTGTTCCTTGTGTCTGCCCTGTGGGGCATTGCCGGCTGGTTCTTCACCACCGTGTGGATGCCTGACACCACGGGCCTGGATCTGGAGGAGTATGACCGCATGCAGCGCTACCTGCTGGAGGGCCGTTTCAAGGAGTACCGTGGGGAGGCGGTGAACCCACGCCACCTGTCCCTGTGGGAGATCTACGTGCTGGGCTGGCACAAGGTGGGCACAGCAGCAGTAGCAGCAGCAGCAGCATGAAACAGCTCAGCTGTGTCTCCTGCTGATGACAAGCCAGGGGTTGCTCTGCCAGGCTGGTTGCAACATGTTCACTCAAGCTGTGGCATGTGTTCATGTTGGTGTGGCTGCAGCAATATGACCCTGTGGCGGACAAGAAGGCGTTCGAGGTTGAGGTGCAGCGCCTGAGCTGCATCCCTCAAGCAATGGAGGAGATGGGCCGGCTGTCAAAGTCAGACAAGGATGAGTTTGTCAGCCTACCTAGCCATTAGGTATTGAACATATATGAAATTGCCTGCATTGGGTTGCTGTCTTCTTGGTGGCCCTCAGTTTATACCTTGCATTCTTGTGAGCTTGCTATCCGCATGTTTGCCCCTTGCGCGTACTGTGTGCCGGCATCAGTATCAAACATGCGCTTCTTCTTCGTACCGCTTTTTGGTTATTGCAGTGCGGCTCTCTTGCGTGCTCTCGAGTGGCGTCGCCAAAGCAAAGGCGGGATGAATGGTGGTATCTTCGTTTAGCATGTCGGTGATGTACCAGACCAGGTGTTAATGTGGGATACGAGATGTTGTCAACGGTCTCTTCTCAAGCGCTCAACGGTCTCTTCTCAAACGCTTACCGTCAGCCCCATTGTCCCTCACTAGGGCCTCCATTTGAGCCGGATCAGAAGTACCTACTAGCAGCCACTATCAGCCACTAGCAGCCACTAACTAGATCCGACTCAAACAGTGTTATTGGGCTGTGTGGAGTAAACCCAGTGCACATGGCACATGCATTCTGACAGCCTGACACCTTCACAATGAGGGGAGTGAAGCTTGTTAACTTGTGAGTATATAGCTTGGGTAAAAGCTGGAAAAGTATTGAGACTGTAGAACATGTAAAACACGGGTAGATATCAAAACACTCTTGTTCACTCTTTTTTCTCCCCTTTTATACCACACCCACCCGCCCCTGGTTGACTTATACCCAACCGAACCCTAGGCTCATCGTAGCCGACCGCTCACTTCTCCCCCCTTCCCCGGCCCCGCCAGGAGTCTCCTGTCGTTACCCACCCAGTGACGTGCGCCGCTTTGTTGGTTGATACCCAATGCCATGTCGGTGCCTATTCCGGCAACCCCTGATGCCGCTGATGCTATCACTACCCGGTCTCCCCCTAGCCCCCAGCCCTGCCCCTTGCTCCCGGGCCTAAGCTCCCACTGCAGCAGCAACGAGTTGGACACCACCAGCAGGGAGGACAGCCCCATGAGGGCGCCAGACAGGGAGGGGGTGAGGCACACGCCCATGCTGGGCAGCAGGGCCCCTGCCGCCAGCGGGATGCTGACCAGGTTGTAGCCAAAGGCCCAGGCCAGGTTCTGCTGGATCTTGGCCAGCGTGGCGCGGCTGAGGTGCAGCGCGTCTGCCACCTGTGCAAGGGATGACAATGAAGGGCCAGAGGCGGTAGGTGGGTGTGGGTTGGGGAAGGCCAGCTTGATGAAGTGGGAAGGGCCAGCTGGATGAAGTGGGGCAGGTGGCATCTCACACGGGGGAGTGCAGCGTGTCAAATCCAGATGCAGGGGTGGTGCTGGTGCTGAGGCTCCTTCCCTTCTTCCCCATCCTGGTCAGCGTATGATCAGACCTCATGTGCATGTCTCCCTGCCCTGCCCCGCCCCGCCTCTTTTCTCGAAACCCTTCCTCCACGTCCCCCAACCCCTGACGCCCAGCAACCAGAGCATTGTGATGGCCCACCTTCCCCTTCCCGCTCCTACCTTCTCCACCCCTTCTCCCACTTCTCCCTCTCCCACTTCTCCCTCCCCTCTCCCCTCCTCTCCCTTCTCCCCTCCCCTGCCTTCTCCCTTCACTGCCTTCCCCTCCCTTCACTGCCCTCCCCTGCCCATTCCCGTGTCACCCTCCTCCATGTCCACCCAACCCAACCCCTGCCGCCTTGCAAGCCTAGGGCCCACCTGATGCAGCTGGTCCCCCAGCAGGACCACCTGGGCCACCTCGCCAGCCGCATCCACCCCCCCGCCCATGGCCACCCCCACATCAGCCGCCGCCAGGGCCGCGGTGTCATTGATGCCGTCGCCCACCATGGCCACTCGATGGCCCCGAGCACGCAGCTGCTCCACCAGCGCTGCCTTGCCTGCAACGTCAGCCAACAGTGCCTGATCAGGCCACCACTGCTTTCATCACGCCACCACTCTGGTCACCACCCGGGACCCCTAGGCTAGGCAGGCTGGAGCCGATGACCATGAGCCAACACAGTCGCAGCACAGCCAACTCAGTTCAAACGCAGCCGCCACTCACAACCCAGGTCCGCCTGCTACTCTTCTCACACACCGGCCATCATGGTATCACCACACTGGACCTGCCTCAGCCCCCCTCCCCTCCCCTCCCCTCCCCTCCCCTCCCCTCCCCTCCCCTCCCCTCCCCTCCCCTCCCCTCCCCTCCCCTCCCCTCCCCTCCCCTCCCCTCCCCTCCCCTCCCCTCCCCTCCCCTCCCCTCCCCTCCCCTCCCCTCCCCTCCCCTCCCCTCCCCTCCCCTCCCCTCCCCTCCCCTCCCCTCCCCTCCCCTCCCCTCCCCTCCCCTCCAGAGAGAGGCACCTGCGGGCCGGGTGTCAGCATGGACGTCCTGGGGCTGTATGCCCACTGCTGCCGCCACCTCCTGGGCAGCGCCCGCCTTGTCCCCGGACAGCATCAGGCAGCGCACCCCTTGCGCCTGCAGCGCTGCCACAGTGGACGGCGCGTCACCCCGCACTGCGTCCTGCGTGGACAGCCACAGCGGAACAAGGTGGGTGAGGGTGGGGTCAGGGTGAGAGGAATGGTGGTGCTAGGTGGGGTGAGGTTGGGTGTGTGGGGTGGGTGAGGTGCGTGATGGTGGTGATGTGGGTGAGGTGGAGTAGGTCCAGGTGGGTTGAAAAGGGAGTGGGGTGGGGTGGGGTGGGATGGGGTGGGGTGGGTTGGATCAGTGAGCGAGGTGGGCTGAAATAGGGATGGGATAGGTTAGGGTGGGTTGGGATGGGGTAGTGTGGATCAGGGCAGGTGTGAGCTGTGTGCAGAACCCAGGGGCAGCGGGCTGTGGGCTGCCTTGCCGGCAGTGCGGCTGGTGACGGCTCTGACCCTGGCCCCAATCTTGCTGGAGCCTGAAGGGTCTCCGGGTGTGACCTCACATGCAGCCGCAGCACATGGTGTGGGCGGGCTAGAGGGCTGACAGGCAGCTGCCTGTGTGAGAGCCCTGGTGCCACGAGGTGTGCGGCAAAGGAAGCAAAGGAGGTGCAGGAGGCATGGAAGGGTGGGAAGGGTTGGGAAGGTGCTGTACATGAGCTGGTGGTTGTTTTGGTTAGAGCAGCAGTAGGCAAGTGTGGTACTGAGTGGGGGGAGGGCACAGGAGGGTGGGGTGGGGTGGTGGGTGCAAGTGGTGCGCAGCAACTAGGGCAGTGCGGGGAGCTGGGGATGATGGTGGGGTGGGGGGGGTGGGAGGGTGGGGTGGGGGGGGTGGGAGGGTGGGGTGGGGAGGGTGAGAGGTGTTGGTGTAGGTGCTGGGGGGAGGAAGGCTATGTCCTGGGCAGTGCAGGGAGGTGGTGGGGGGCGAGGGGTGTGTAGGGGTAGGTGAGGAGGGAGGCTGGGTGCCTCCCAGACCCACCCACCTACCCACCTGCACATCAATGCAGCCAGCCAGGCGGCCGTCCACGCTGACATACACTCTGGTGTGGCTGGTGCTGGCCCCCCGCCCCTGAGCCTGCCCTGCCGACACCTCCTGTCCAGCAGCACCAGCAGGAGCATCTGGCCCCTGCTGCTGCACGCTGCTGCCAACAGCATTGGACTTGTCGCCTTGGCGCTGGGCAGGAGAGGGGCTGGCAGGGATGGGTGTAGGGGCGGGGCTGAGGGGGTCACCAGGGGCTTGAGCTGCAGGGGGTGCAGACGCAGGGTGAGGGGTGAGGTGGTGTGGAGGTGGGTGTGTCTGGGTAGGTCCCTGGGTGGGTGGGGTGGCCACTGCCGCCCCCTGGCGCTGCAGCCAGTCCAGGCTGCCCACACACACCAGACGGCCCCCCACCACAGCCCGCACCCCGCTGCCTGGCTCTTGCAGGAAGCTGCCGGGCTGTAGCTCCAGGTTGAGCTGTGGCTGACGGTAGCCTTGCATGACACCAGGTGCTGAGGGGGATGGAGAGAGGGGGAAGCTTCCAGCCAGCTCCTGCCCCTGCCCCTGCTGATCCCCTTGCCCCTGGCGCTGTGATGGCTGCTGAGCACCCATGCTGCTGTGTGCCTGCCCCTGTTGTTGGTCATGGAATGCGATGCCGGTGCCTGCTGTGGCGGACGCTGCTGCCGCTGTTAGGGCCCGAGCGACAGGGTGCGTGGTCGAACGCTCCGCTGCGGCGGCTAGTTGAAGGAGGTCGTGTTGCGTTACACCGCCGACTCCCGCGTCGAAACACTGCACAAGTGTGACCTGGGGCCGGCCTGCTGTGAGGGTACCCGTTTTGTCGAACACAACGGTGTCGATTTGCGACAACGACTCGAGGATGTCTCCACCGCGGATGAGCAAGCCGCGCCGCGCCCCAGCCCCAGTCCCAACCAACACGGCCGTTGGGGTGGCCAGGCCCAGAGCACACGGGCAGGCGGTGACCAGCACATTGCAAGCCAGCTGTAAGCTCAGTAAGGTCGTAGTGGCGGGCGTGGCTGCGGCGGCAGCGGCAGTAACGCACGCCCCGCATCCCGCAACTTTCCCCGCCGCGCTGAGCAGCACCTGTGCAGCACATGTCGGCGCATCTTATGCCCTGCTGTCGCCGCGGCATCAGATGCCAGCAGTCAACACCCGCGTTTTGAGGGCAGGACAGACAGGCATAGTCACCATTAGCGCAGCTATTCTTCTCTATTGGGCCCTCCACGCCTGTTGCGCCGTTTTGCGCAGTGCCCATGATCCTCCATGTGCATGCTCAGCAGACCGCCAGCATAAGGGGTCATTTACGAGCAAGCTGTACCTCGTGCACCTGGGGCACTCAGCCCAACGAGTCACAGCAGCCTGGCTGCCCCTGTCCCCCACCTGAGGGAAGAGCTTGGTGCCGGCAGTGGCCCAGAACAGGAATGTGGCGGCGGACAGCGCCATGACGCCGTAGGCAAAGCGGCCTGCCACGCTGTCGGCCAGACGCTGGATGGGTGCGGTGCGGGCCTGAAGCCAACAGCCAGCAGGGCTGCCTCAGCTTTGCAGTGGCTGGCAGTGGCACCCCCTGGCCCTGAGCAGCAGCCTGGACCTGCCCCCTGCATGGTCATCCAGGCCTGAGACCACCCTGAAACCACACTAAAATCCTGAAGCGCTGCCCTGGTTCTTACCCTGGGCCATCCACTGCCCTGCTCCTGTGCGCAGGCCCTGCCACTGCCCTGCAACTGCCCTGTTCATAGGCCCGCAGCCTACCTAAACCAGGCCTGGACCCTCCACCATCCTGCCCTCTTCCAGGGCTGCAGTCTGCCTCAACCAGGCCTACAGCCAAGCTGGTTGAAGACACACCACTGACATGTCAGACCCTGACCCAGGCCTCGGTGGCAAAGCATGCAGTCCAGGAGACCAGGCTAGGGCCCAGGGTGGAGTAGGCCCTGCTAGGGCCTAGGCTAGGGTGAGGGCAGCGCAGCGCAATACACAGTAATGTGCTGAACTTGAATACTTTTAGGCGTTTGAGGCCCATTGCTACTCCATTACGGTACCATTGTGAAAACCAAAACAGGCCTATTTAGGTTCGGCGCTTTACTGTGTACAGGGCAGCAGGAAGAGGGCAGGGCATGGGGATGGGGTGTGCTGCAGGTCAGCGTGGTGCCAATGTGCTTTTTCATGCACCACACCCTCAGTGCGACGAGCAGGACAGCGCCCAGCAGTAGTGCGCCGCAGCGGATGGGAAGCAGGGTGGCGTGGGTGTGCGCGGTGGTTAGGTGGTTAGGTGGGATGTTGGATCAGGGCAGGAGCAGGGCAGAGCCCAGCAGCAGCAGCAGCAGGGGAGCAGGGCGACAGGACAGGACAGAGCGCTAACCAGTGCCCCTTGACTAGCAACGGGGCTGCAAGCCATCCTTGGAGGCGCGTGGCCCAGTGCAGCAGAGGGCAGCAGCAGGAGAGCAGGGTGGGGTGCCACAGTCAGGGCTTGGTGCGTGGCTGGCCCACCATGACTGACAGACGGACATGACTGACATGACTGATATGACTGACATGACTGACATGACTGACATTACTGACATGACTGACGTCATGACTGACATGACTGACATGATTGACAGACGGACAGCACACCAGGCAGGCAGGCAGGAGGGGAGAGTTGGGTGCCAGCAGTGACGCAGGTGGGAGGGTGCAAATGAGGGCCTGGGTCTGGGTCAGGGGGGTGGGGTGGGGCATGTGTTGGTCACTTGCCTGGGCCATCTCCACCAGCCTCACAATGTCAGCGATCACAGTCTGCTGCCCGCTGTGTTCAGCCCGCACTGTCAAGCAGCCGTCGCAGTTCATGGTGCCGGCGGTGACCTTGTCCCCTGGGAGCAGCCAGGCAGCCACCAGCCCCACAGCTCAACCCACCACTGTCCTCCCACAGGGCCCACAGCGGGCTTCCCCTATCCACAGCCTCCTTACCCACCCCAAACCTGTTGCTGTCTTATGAGTGCACATGCCCTACACAACGTGCACATGCCCTGCCCTGCCCGACAGCCTTGCTCCTCACCTACACAAATGGACAAGCTAAAGCTCCTCCCAGCATCACGTGACCATCAGCGAAGGGCAACTCACTAGAGCTCTGTCACCATTCATCTCTCAAACCCCTGTGTCAATCCCTGGTAGCCATTGTGGCCTTTTGGCTAAAGAGTTACTAAACAACCATTTGTCATCAGCTCCAATGCCCCTTATAGATCGGTTGGTGGTCTGTGACGCTGCTTCCGCTGCTGCAGGCAGTTATGACATAGAACCATTATCTAATGGGGTAGGGTTAGGGTAAGGGACCCCTATCCATCTCTGATAACCAACATACCACTCCTCCTTGCTTGCAGTCAAGTCCACAACTTTTCAGAAACACGTGCTGGTGACGTGAAATCAACAGCATGGTGGGGTGTATTGATGTGAATGCGCTCATCCTCAAACGGGAGTCCTGATGTGCTGGGGTCATCTAGGTGTTATGAATAATCATTTATAGTCTGAGGATGAATAGTTTAACTAGAGTGTATGTATTATTGTGTTTGATACATTCCCACCAGGACCCCCACCAGGACCCCCACCAGGACCCCCATCCCATCCCATCCCATCCCATCCCATCCCATCCCATCCCATCCCATCCCATCCCATCCCATCCCATCCCATCCCATCCCATCCCATCCCATCCCATCCCATCCCATCCCATCCCATCCCATCCCATCCCATCCCATCCCATCCCATCCCATCCCATCCCATCCCATCCCATCCCATCCCATCCCATCCCATCCCATCCCATCCCATCCCATCCCATCCCATCCCATCCCATCCCATCCCATCCCATCCCATCCCATCCCATCCCATCCCATCCCATCCCATCCCATCCCATCCCATCCCATCCCATCCCATCCCATCCCATCCCATCCCATCCCATCCCATCCCATCCCATCCCATCCCATCCCATCCCATCCCATCCCATCCCATCCCATCCCATCCCATCCCATCCCATCCCATCCCATCCCATCCCATCCCATCCCATCCCATCCCATCCCATCCCATCCCATCCCATCCCATCCCATCCCATCCCATCCCATCCCATCCCATCCCATCCCATCCCATCCCATCCCATCCCATCCCATCCCATCCCATCCCATCCCATCCCATCCCATCCCATCCCATCCCATCCCATCCCATCCCATCCCATCCCATCCCATCCCATCCCATCCCATCCCATCCCATCCCATCCCATCCCATCCCATCCCATCCCATCCCATCCCATCCCATCCCATCCCATCCCATCCCATCCCATCCCATCCCATCCCATCCCATCCCATCCCATCCCATCCCATCCCATCCCATCCCATCCCATCCCATCCCATCCCATCCCATCCCATCCCATCCCATCCCATCCCATCCCATCCCATCCCATCCCATCCCATCCCATCCCATCCCATCCCATCCCATCCCATCCCATCCCATCCCATCCCATCCCATCCCATCCCATCCCATCCCATCCCATCCCATCCCATCCCATCCCATCCCATCCCATCCCATCCCATCCCATCCCATCCCATCCCATCCCATCCCATCCCATCCCATCCCATCCCATCCCATCCCATCCCATCCCATCCCATCCCATCCCATCCCATCCCATCCCATCCCATCCCATCCCACCTCACCCCCAGCAGCCTACCAGGGACCTTGGTGAGGGGCAGCGCCTCCCCTGACAGCGCACTCTCGTCCACACAGCTGCGCCCGGACACCACCACGCCGTCCACTGGCAGCCGGTCACCCGGCAGCACCGCAATCAGGGCCCCGGGCCCCACCGCCTCTGCCGGCACCTCACGGTGACCCCCATGGGCCAGGGCCAGGCGGGCACGGGTGGGCACCAAGGCCTGCGCCACACGCCCACAGCCACTCCATGATGACGCGGATAGCACAGCGTGTGGAGAGTCCAAGTAAACGGGTGTGAGGGGGTATGGGGTAGCGAAGCAGCAGGGTGCAGCTGTGGGCTGCCCCTTCTGCCTGCAGCCTGCAGCCTCGCACCTACACCTGCTTGCAGCTCGTCCCTGCCCCCTGCCGCCTGGCCCAGCACCTGCCTGCAGGGCCACCATGTCAGCGGAGGCCTGCAGCTTGGCCCGCTCCTCCAGAGCCCGCCCCAGCAACACGAAGCCTGCAGGCCACCAGCAGCAGGCAGGGGCAAAAGGTGAGGGCAGCAGGGCAGGGGGGGAAGCAGGGCAGGGGGGGGCAGCAGGGCAGGGGGGGCAGCAGGGCAGGGGGGGGCAGCAAGGCAGGGGAGGCAGGGCAAAGCCAGGCCCCTTTGCCTTTAAGCCCAATGCTAGACCCTGCTGCTGCCCACCCCTACTGCTGCCCACCCCTACTGCTGCCCACCCCTGCTGCTGCCCACCCCTGCTGCTGCCCACCCCTGCTGCTGCCCCCCTGCTGATAATGACTGCTACCCCCGGCCCCTGCCCCTGCTGATAATGACTGCTACCCCCGGCCCCTGCCCCTGCTGATAATGACTGCTACCCCCGGCCCCTGCCCCTGCTGATAATGACTGCTACCCCCGGCCCCTGCTGCTGCCCCCCTCACCCAGCAGCATAGCTGGCTCCTCAAAGAAGGTGCGCCAGCCGAGGTGTGGCAGCAGCGCCGCCACGCAGCTGACGCCAAAGGAGGCCGTGGCCCCCAGGCCCACCAGGCTGTTCATGTCAGGGCGCTGGGCGGCCAGGGCGGTGAAGCCGCTGGTGATGATGTCACGGCCCGGGCCTGGGGCCAGAGGCAGGCTGACAGGAGGGGGTGGCTAGGCGACCACAGGAGCAGGCAGAGGGCAGCCAGGCAGAGGGCAGCCAGGCAGTGGGCAGCCAGGCAGCGGGCAGCCAGGCTGACAACCGTAGGAGCAGGCAGGGGTGAGGGGAGGTGAGGGGGCAGACAGGGCAGGGGCCGCATCTGCTTGTTGCCAGCGTCTTTACGCTTGTGTCAGATTGCTGAGCTCCTGGCGTGCAGCGCTGGCGGTTTCAGGCACCTGAGATGCAGTGACCATGACCACGGCACACCACACCACCCCACTCACACCGCACACCCCCGTAGCTATGCCTGCTGTACCCTCCACCAAAGCGCCCACCCCTTCCCCCTGCTCCCCCTTCCCTCCCCCTGCTCCCCCGTCCCTCCCCCTTCTCCCCCGTCCCTCCCCCTGCTTCCCCTTCCCTCCTCCTCCCCCTCCCCCTGTGCAGCCTTGCTGGCCCTGCCCTGGCCCTGCCGCCTCACCCAGCAGCGCTGCCGCTGACAGAGCGGCGTGCACCGGCACCGAGTTGAGCGCCAGCAGCCATGCAGGCGCCGCCGCCCCCCAGGCCTGTGCCAGGTGGCCTATCCCACAGACTGCTGACAGGCCCCAGGCCAGGGCCAGGTCCCAGCTGATCTGGTGCAGGCGCTGCAGCTTGGCCGCCCGCTTGCCCGCCAGGATGGAAGCGGTGGAGCCGGGGCCGCTGCTGGCACTGGGGGAGCTGCGCAGGTCTCTGGCCCGGCTGGGGAACCCCGCTGCACTCAGGGCCTGGCGGCAGTGGAGGGCAGGAGGGCAGGGGAGGGGTGGGCCGGCAGCAACAGCAGCAGGGCGGCGGGGTGGCTGGGGTAGATGTGGAGGCAGGAGTAAGAGGGGTGGGGTCGGCAGAGGCTGAGGCGGGAGCGGTAGCCCAGGGCAGCGCAGCAGCAGGGTGCCAGGGGCAACAGCCAGGCAGGGGTGAGGCAGGGGCAGAGGGCTCCAGGGACAGGGCCAGGCGGTGACTGGCAGCCGTGCTGCAGAGCCAGGTGTACACCTGCCCATGCCCAGCAGCCTGCCCCAGCCTGCACCTCCCATGGCCAGACCCAGCTTCCACCCAGCTGCCACCCCAGCTGCCCTCCCCTTCCCCCCTGGCGCGCACCTGGGCCAGTTGCTGCCCCACTAGCGCCAGGGACGCCTGGCCAGCGGGCCCTGCAGGGACCTGCACCCGCACCAGCGCCGTCTCCGTGGCCAGGTTCACGCTGGCCTGCACAGCCGCACAGCGGCAGGGGCACCAGGGGCACCAGGGGCGCTGCATGAGGGGGCCTGGCTGGGAGGTGTTAGGGGGCCTGAGGGGGCCTGAGGGGCCCAGCAGCCTCAGGCACCACTGCATAGGCAGCAGGGGGGCGTGCAGCCAGCAGCCAGCAGCCAGCAGCCAGCAGCCAGCCAGGTGACTACACCAGAAGGGTGGGAAGCAGGGTCGCCCACTGCAATGGCTGCATTGCTGGGCGTGGGTTTTTTCCCCTATGCTTCGCCTCGTATCAGCCAACCCTGCTGACACATCATCTGCGCCCTCCAGCATGTCCTAAGGGCATCACCCTGTATGCCGCCCACGCTCATGGGCTAGGAGCCCAAAGGTCGAGTACACCAGCTGTTGCTTTGACTGCTCCAGCTGGCCAGCCAGCCACTGCCAGCGCTAGCACACACCCAGGCACACCCAGCAGCAGCGTGGTGCAGGGGGAGGTGAGCTGGGTGCAGGTGGCTGTGCCTTGTCTGCTGCTGAGCTGATGCTGGCTGGCTGCAGGAAGGCGTGCGGGAGGTTTGTGGCCTCTGTGACGGTGGTAGCTGCCCAGTGCTGCAGCGAGTGTCAGGCGATGGGTTCAGCACAGTTGCTAAGCTGAGGGTAATGCAGGTGCGTCCTCTGCCTTGGTGACCTTGGTAAGACCTTGGTAAGATCCTCCCTGCCTTACCTCCAGCACCCCCTCCAGGGCTTCTAGCACCTTCTTCACATGGCCCACACACCCGCCACATCGCATGCCTGCACGCAGGGGTGGGGGTCGAACCTGTGACCTCTGTGCGCAATACCTCCGTCGCACGTCCACTGTGCCACCCTGTCCACTGCACCACCACTGAGCCATCCACCAGGCGACCCACCTAGAAAACCCTACGGCTTCGGCACACCTCACTATGTGTAGTGGCGCCTGGTAATATTGCTGCATTGATTGCAACTGCCACCGCTACTACTGCTGCCATTGGGCAGTGCTCTTCTTCATGACCTGCTATCATTTGATCTGATTGATGAGCTGCCAGCAAAGCCCACCTCCAACATCCAGCAGCACCACATCTTCCACAAGCTCGTTGGCAGCATCGTTGGCTACCATGTCCCCAAGGGTGTTGGGCCCTGGGCTGCTGCTGCTGCCAGGCATGCCATGGCCGCCTGGGTCCCCACCACCACCTCCGCTGCCACTGCTGCCGCCGCCTGCACCGCCAAATGGCCCGCTGCTCAGGGGTGCTGCCATGGCGCCCAGGGCCCGCACTCGCACCCAGTTGGCATGCTGCAACCACGGGCTGCGCGTGCTGTTCGTGAGGTTGGCTAGCTCTGCGCCATCAGCTGAGGATGCGCAGAGAGCTACTAACGCAGCGCGCCCTCCATAGGATAAACAGCGGCTAGCGCTCCTGGCAGCTGCCCCAGGGTTAGGCTGCAGGAGACTGGCACCGGGCCGCGCTGTGTAGGCGCCCTTCCCCGGGCACAGCCCGAGCATTATCTTATGACATGGATGCGCGAACCAATATAGGTAAGCATCCCTTTACTAATCTGTGCTCGCAGAAGCAGCTTGGACATTGTTCTGCACTTTTGTTATGCACTTTTGTGCAAGCTGGCCGCATGACACTCCATGCCAGACAGTAATGGCCTGAAACGGTGGTTTGCGCCGCGCCACGCTGCAAGTAACCAGCCTGCTATTTGCAGCCTCTCTATGATACCCTTGAAAGCTATAGCTCGTACGTTGTTTTTCAAATGGACCCCCACTGGGGCCCCAGCTCCCTGTCAAAGTGATTAGCTGCAGACCCGTTACTGGCTGGCAGTGACAGGCCGCGCATATGATGTAGTATTATCTACTGTCATACAAGTAATAAGATGTCTAAAGAATTGGGTGCAAGCTTCCAGGCCGTCGCGTAGCATCTGCTGGTATTTGGTTTTACGCGGTGGGTAGGGCGCGACCGATCATATGACTTGCTGAGGAATTGGTCATATGACTGAATATGATGGCTTAAAGATGTGATATGACCGGGTCTGTAGTCAAGTGGTATATGTGGCAGGTCGCCTCACAAATCCACCTGGGAACCCCGAGTGTAAAAAGGGTTTGACGCCCTCCAAACCAGTATCGCTCTCAATTGTAGTTAGTAACTTCTCTACCCTCCGCCAAATTAAATCACGATTGAAACCGAGTTGAGACCACGGCAATGAGGTTACAGGGCTAGTTTACACCCGTTGCGTGACGAGCACAGTGACTTGTGGGGCCTTTCGGGGCACAGAGCACTAGCACATGTAGCACACTAGAACAGCTCGATGGCCAACTCCTTCTCCAGGTCACGCTGGTTGCAGTTGGTGAGCTCATCATTAGCTTGAATGAACACCAGCTCCTCAGCCTTCTCAATGCTCAGGTTGTTGCGGTGCGCATCCGCAAAGGTTCGCCCCCATGCAGACCAATTCCTTTCTGCAGCGCATGTGGAGACATGCACGGACAGCAACCGCATGGCTGCCTTGGCCAGGATTGGGAACTTGGACTGGGCATAAACCTGCCACCAGGTCAGCCGCTGGTGGGCGGGGGCAATGACAGTGACCGTGCGGCCGTTGAGCTCTGTAGCCTTGGTCATGCGCAAGATGATGTTGGCCCCACGTGTCATGTCCGGGTCCCATCATATTCCATCATGCTTGATCATATGGGGTCATATCTTAAAGATTATTTCGGGCGCGCCTTAGCGGTGGGGTGTGGTTGAGTACACTTGTTGCAAGACAGCGACACTGTTCGTCAGCGGAGACTGCCTGCCCATTGGTTAAACCATCGAATAGTAAGCTTGGGTTAGTAAGTTGGCTTGGGTAAAATCCTCGCCGGCCCCAGTTGCTGTTAATATTGTGTCCTATTCTGTTTATGTGAAGTGATTGAAGCCAGAAGTGCGTGAAGCCCGAAGTGCGTGAAAACTCAACAACGTCGGATCTACGTCTTGCCGCTGACACAGGTCGGCGAAGACGACAAACAAACAAACAAAACCGCAAATGCAAACAAACAAAACCGATAATTCCTAGTATTTGTGATGGCTTGACGATGTTGTTTTCTATGGCTAAGAAAAAAAGACGAACCGTGCCTAGGCCAGTGCCGGAGGACCCGGACAGTGACATTGAGGACCGCGACGAGGCACTACAGCCGGATCTCACCGAGGCGCAGCAAAATAGAAAGGTTTCCGGAGAGGCCCGCGCTGCCCGCGATAGGGACAACACATACCACGGCAGGAAGTCCACCTCATCGACCACCTCCCGCAAGAGCTTTGGGATGCCTTCCTGGCCGACGCTGTGCGGCCACGAGCGGAGGCCAGCAGCGAGCGTGGGGTGCTCGCCAGCCTGCTGTTGGGCTTACTCGTGCGCGGCTTGTTTACCATTCGCGTAGCCGACCCGCTGGGCCTGCACGACCAGCCCGTGTACACAGACATCCCAGTCTCCCAGGCAGCCATCCCGGACCTGAGCTGCAGGAACCTGTTCCTGCAGCTGGTCCGCGGCCCGCCCGGAAACGGCGCGAACACTCAGCCAAATGCGGCAGTGGCTGCCGTGTTGGCAGAGCACCCTGACCTTCGCGCCCGCCTCGCAGCAATCCCCCGCCACCTGTCTGACACCAACATGGTGGACCACGTCGGCAAGCAGCTGGAGACAGCTTTCAGCAACATGCTCACGCTGCTCTTCGCTGGCAGGCTCAAGAAGTCTGTGTCCCTGGCTGGGGCAAAGGTCCTGCTGGGCACTGAGGAACACCGGCGCAGATTTGGGTTCTGGGGGGTGGGTGGTGGGCACCTGCCAGCCTGGTCAAAGCGGGCGTGCACCTATGTGCGCCGCATGGTGTGCGGCCTGGATGTCAGCTGGCTGCTGGAGCAGGGTGGGGTGGTGCCGACTCCAGCCATGCAGGCTGAGGTGGCTTTGCAACGGGGCCTGCTGGGGCTTGAGGAGGGGGAGAGGGTGGATGACGACTGGGTGGAGGATCCAGTCAACCGGGGCCGGCTGCTGCGCCATGCGGTGCACACTACCAGAGAGATGGAGGCAGCCATGGCAGCCTGGCAGCTGGATATGGTGCCTTGGCAGCAGGCTGAGCTCACCAACCCAGGGCTGCTGCCAAGGCCCCCCCGCCCCCCCACACCCTATGCCCTCACCCCCACCAGCAAGTGCCAGGCTCGGCACATCTTCATCGACACCAGGGGCCTATACGGCATGATGCATGACGCCGGCATGCTGGGGGTGCTGACGGAGGCAGGGGTCACCTCCTTGAAGAAGTTCAGGAACGGTGCCCTACCTGACCCAGCGGTGCCGGGCAACTTCATTGCAGGGCCCAAAGACAGCCACGTGAGTGCTCCTTGCAGTCAGGTGCTAGCCAGTCCTCTGGTGCTCCGTCAGCTGCCATGTGTGCTGTCACATGCCTTGTGAGCCTGCAGTCAGCTGCCTTGTGCCTGCCTTGTGAGCCCACACAAGCTAATGAAGTGCCTTGGTATGTGCATATGGTGGCTGCAGGTGGCCAACCGATGGGATGCATTGCTGCCTGACCCTCGCCGCCAGAAGCTCGCTAGCCCCAAGCACAACTTCGCGCAAATCGTGCACACCGATGGAGTCGCCATCAGCGTGATGTTCTTGCGGCCCAAGCCTGCCGCTCCACCCGCAGAGCTGCCGCGGATGGGCAGGGGCTTGGACGCAGTCAACCCACTGGCCCATCTTCACGCGGAGTGGCTTGGCGTTGACCCTGGCAAAACCAATATGGCCACTGTAGCGCACGAGGAGCGCAGCGCTGCCGGCACAGTGGTATCCGTGCGGCACTGGAAGCTTACAGCCGGTCAGTACTACCGGGACAGCGGCATTACGCGGCAGGCCCAGGCGACCAAGACGTGGCTGGCCAAGGTGAAGCCGCAGCTCACAGCCCTGTCGCGGGTCAGCAGCAAGCCCAGCTCGCTGGCCTCGTACCGGCGGTTCGCCGACACCGTCCTGGAGACGTACGACGCCATGTGGGCCGAGGTCTCAAAGAAGCGCTGGGCCAACGCCAAGTTCAGGCTGTACTGTGGCAAGATGCGCGTGGTGGCTTCATTCTGGGCCAAGGTAAGGCCCAGTAGCAGCTAGCCACGAGCTAGGCAGCAGCCAACCACAGTGAGCTCACCTGGCCAGCTGCTACTGTTGCTGCCTCTGTTGCTGCTGCTGTACCTGACCTTACACATGTGTGCCATTGTGTGCTGTACCATGTGGGATGCAGGTCAAGAAGCAGGCACAGAAGCGGTGGCCGGACCGCATCCTGGCCCTGGCCTATGGGGCAGCTAGCTTCAGCGGCAGCGGCAGCATTGGCTGCAGGGGTGTCCCAGTCAGCCAGATGAGGAAAGAGGCAGTGAAGCAGTTCGGGGCAGGGCGTGTGGTGCTGGTGGATGAGTTCCGCACAAGCCGGGTCAGCTCAGCCTACAGCCACCCCATTGAGGCCTTGCCTGGGCAGCCGCCTGAGTCCTTCAGGTGAGAGGGTCAGTGGGGGAGGGCCAGGGTAGTGCTGGGAGGTGGTGGAGTGAAGGCGGCTTGGTAGGGTCAAGATTGGGAAGGTAAGGAAAAATCTTACAATTGTGCATTGCCCCATGTGTCCATGCAGGTGGCTGCGGCCAGTGTACAGCAAGGCGAAGCGCTCCCAAGTCAGGGGCTTGATGAGCTCAACAAGCTACAACATTAGGTAAGCACTGACCAGACACTGCACATGTACATGGCTGCAACATATCCCACATGAGGTGACACATGACATGGCACATGACTTGACTTCATGCAACTCCCACACCATGTGCAGGTTCTACGACCGGGACGTGTCAGCCGCGCTGAACATCCGCCGCTGTGCAGTCGGCCCAGGCCCACGCCCCACCGAGCTGTGCTACTGGGATGGCCGCCCAGCCATGCCAAAGCCAGGCCGGCCAGGCCAGGAGTGGGTGTACTTGCGTGACAAGGCCCTGCTGCGTAAGTGGCGGCGCAAGTGGCGGCGATAGCCAGCTACAGCAAGGCAATCCAAGAAAACAATATACCAAACCCCTCACGAAGGGGATGTGTGCGAGTAAGAGCTATAGAGTAGGGTAGAGCTCTTGCTAGTAGTAGCCTGGAGGCACACACACCAGAAGGCTGAGCTGAAGTGGGCATTAGGCACACTGTCAGTAGCCTTTACAACAGCGATCTCGCAGCCTGTGTTTGATTACAACTCATGCTTTATTTTGGTGTTGCATGAGGGCTGTAGGGATTAAAACTTGGGTGCAAGCGATAAGAAAAGATAGAAAATGGTGCGAGCATGGAGTGTGGCTGTTCACCACGCTTTGGTCCTCGGCGAATGCGCTTAAGGATAAGGGTTAAACCATCCAGCTCAGCCGGTGTTGCCAGCAGCATCGAGACAGCCTAGGAACCCAGGTGGCGAGGAACGCGCTCCCACCCGATGCTCCTCCATTAGAGTGCAATAGCCCATAACAGTAACGATGCATCGCGTGCTGGGCCCCGTCCGGCATTTGCGGTCGGCTAGTCCGGCCAAGGGATGCGCCTGCTATGCTGCGCTGACCATCCCCGTTACCCGATTCCAGACACCAAAGAGCGCCAGCAGCAGCAGTAGCAGTGGCAGCAGCAACATCTTGTCCGAGTTGAACCCTGAACAGCTGGCAGCAGTGACCTGTGACGCCCATGCTGTGCGTGTGAAAGCAGGTACGACGTTGGGATGCAGGCGAGCAGCAGCAGCCCCAGCAGCAGAGCAGCCGCAACGTAGGTGTAGCGGTGATGATGCTGGTAAACACAGTAGTAGTCAAACCATGTGGCGCTGGGGTGCTGTCTGCGTGGCCCCCTCAGGGCCTGGGTCAGGCAAGACCCGTGTGGTGGCTGCCCGGGTGGCCCGGCTCATCAGCCAGGGCTGCGCGCCCTCCAGCATCCTGGTCATCACCTTCACCAGGCGCGCAGCTGGTGAGCTCAAGGTGTGTGATGGGGCGGCTGCGGCACCACACATCTCCCTAACCACCAGGGGGCATGTTACCTGGGAGGGGTTGGGGTGGGAGAATGGCGAAAATACACCGCCAAAAATCCTTTTTCTGCACAGATAAGGTGGCTGCAGCACGCGGTCTGCTGTGGCTGCAGGTGCCTCTTGCCTCGTGTCTTGAAGCAGCAGCCGGTGGCTCACGCCCTGGCTCACGCATCGCATCCAGCACACCGCTGTCTTGCCCACTGTTGGGCATCATACTGCCCCCACTCAGCCTGAGCTAGGCCGCCCTCTGTGGCCATTCACTTGGTCATTCACTGGGTCTTACTCAGGGTCACACATCACCCTCTTGCAACTCAAGGCAATGTACCCACCACTACAGCGCTGGCCCTGCCCCTACTGCCCCTACTGCCCCTACTGCCCCTACTGCCCCTACTGCCCCTACTGCCCCTACTGCCCCTACTGCCCCTACTGCCCCTACTGCCCCTACTGCCCCTACTGCCCCTACTGCCCCTACTGCCCCTACTGCCCCTACTGCCCCTACTGCCCCTACTGCCCCTACTGCCCCTACTGCCCCTACTGCCCTTGCCCCTGCCTCCTGTACTGCCCAGGAGCGCATCACCAAGGCAGTGGGCGTACAGGCAGCTGCCCAGGTCACTGCCTGCACCTTTCACTCCATCTGCTGCCGCATCCTCAGGTGAGGTCCTGGCTACAGGGGACAGTGGCAGAGGGGCTGCCTGCTGCACTCTCCCCAGCTGTGAGCCCATTGACAGACGCCAGGTCAGACACTCAGCATGTGCAGCTTTTCTTTCCATGCGGCTCCGCACACAGCCATGCACCCTCATGCCCTGCGCAGTTGCCATGGGCACCCCACATCCCTAACCCCCACTTCTCCACCCGCTACCTCCCCACCCGCTACCTCCCCACCCGCTACCTCCACAAAACCCACTCCACTAGCCATTTCCCCAAATGTCTCTAAGTTTGCCAGTCTTGCCCAGCAGGCGCTACGTGATGCAGCTGGGGAGCGGGCTGAGCCGCGACTTTGTGATCCTGGACCCTGACGAGTCGGAGATGGTGTACAAGCATGTGCTGCAGGAGGTGCTGCTGCCAATGCTCAAGGTGCCTGGCCACCCACCCACCCCCCACCCCCCTGCACTCCCATCCTGCTGTGACCCTCAATGGCTCCCTCCTGAGCCGGCCTATAGCTACTTAGCATACCACCAGGGGGCTGGCAAGGGCTGGCAAGGGCTGGCAAGGGCTGGCAAGGGCTGGCAAGGGCTGGCAAGGGCTGGCAAGGGCTGGCAAGGGCTGGCAAGGGCTGGCAAGGGCTGGCAAGGGCTGGCAAGGGGCAGCATGCTCAGGGGGCATAGCTCGCTGCCAGCATGCACACGGTGGCCTCATCCCCTGGGCTGAAGCTTGGCCACCATCCACCTTGTGCTGCCACAGCCTGTGGCGGCCTGCAGTCACAGGTCACACATTCAGGCATTTCGGGCAACTTGGGTGCCAAGCAAGCATGCTGACCTGTGTCAAACTCACACCTCACACACCCAATGGTGTCCATTTCAACAAATGGTGCGCAAGCAATGCCAACTTGGCCATGCCACTTTGGGACCTGTTTGGGCGTATGTCAGTGCTGATGTGTGCCTGGGTCATGTGTGTTTTTAGCTCTAGGTGCTGTCATCCTGTTGGTCCTGGCGGCTGGGGCAATGTCGCTGACACACACCCTGGCATGTGACCTGGACCAGGTCCCTGGTTCTACCCCTGGCACCCCCAGCTTTTCCCTGCTGCCCCTGCAGACCAGTGAAGTGAAGAGTCCCAGCCTCACAGCCCTGGCTGCCGACTTGCACGCTTTCTTCAGCCTCGCAAAAAGCAGTGTACCAACCACCTACGGCACGAAGTAAGCTCCCTCACCCCACCAGCTGCCCACCACCTTCCTCACCATCCCATGTGATACCCCAACCTGCTGGCGATGTTTTGTTGAGCCGCACAATGCTGTCAATCCAGCATCATTGTATCGACGCTATGTGCTTGTTATGAGCGTAAGGATGAAACCTCTGAACTCACACCTAACCGGCCCACATGGCGCTTGGGATTGCTAGGGATGTGCCTGGAGGTGTGTTGGGTCACAGTGATGGCCTTATCCCACAGTGGTACTTGACAGGGTGATCAGTCTCATCCTGACTTCCATGCCTATGACCAGTTCCGTATGACCAGTCTTGTATGACCAGTGCCGTATGAGCCTCACCAACTGACCACAGCAGCCTGCCGGCTGTTGCTTGGACCATGAGGCCAGCTTGCCCCTGCCCCTGCCCCTGCCCCTGCCCCTGCCCCTGCCCCTGCCCCTGCCCCTGCCCCTGCCCCTGCCCCTGCCCACCTGCCCACCTGCCCACCTGCCCACCTGCCCACCTGCCCACCTGCCCACCTGCCCACCTGCCCACCTGCCCACCTGCCCACCTGCCCACCTGCCCACCTGCCCACCTGCCCACCTGCCCACTTGCCCACTTGCCCACTTGCCCACTTCCCCACCTGCCCACCTGTCCACCTGCCTGACTGCAGCATGAAGCCGGTCTTGGCCCTGCTGCTGCGTGCCAAGAAGCTGGAGCTGCCCAACAGCCTTGGCAATGAGATGCGGGGCATCCTGAGGCGGCCTGACACCCTGGCAGCCCTGCTGGAAGCGCACCAAAGGTGCCCTCCTTGCTGCCATGCTGTGACATGTCCAGCGGGCGGAACCTTGGCACCAGACCTCCTCCCCTCCCACCACCCGCATACTGCCACACTCGTGTCACTGTCATATGGCAGCAACACACCCCTGCTTGCATGCCCATGAGCAAGCCTCACACAAAGTGGCTCACACCAGCCTCACAACCTCCAACGACCGTGCTTGAGGGAGGAGGTGTGCATGTTCAATGGTGAAAGTGGGAGAATGGCCTATTCAAAATGGTCACAGAGAAGGTGGGCAGGCAGGCGTAACGTTACTGTGTACACAACCTCTGACATGGGGTGCCTGGGTCAAGCAAGCCTGCAGCCAGTCAGTTTCCTGGGCTTGACCATGTAGCGGTCAGGGTTAGGTACGTCAACCCTAGACCAAACCTGCAAGCGCTGGTGAGTCAGGGAGCTGCCCAAGGTCAGCAGTCACCCTGCATGGGATGTTGTGTTGGTGCTGCTGCCAGGCTCCCATGTTGTGCTGGTGCTGCTGCCAGCATCCCACCTGACAGTGAGGCTACCAGGGGTGAGGGCTGGTCAGACCATGAGACATGTGATGACACATATTGTGCGCAATATCGCGAGACATATGTGGTACATACATCACATGGGGTGCCTGGGTCAAGCAAGCCTGAGCCTGTCAAGCTGCTTCGTGTGCACCCTGCAGCTGTGCCCTTGCAACCTGCTGTGAGCGGGTCCTGCTGCGGGCAGGCCTGTCAAGCTGCTTTGTGTGCATTGTGCGGGTCCCACCCAGCCGCTGTGCTGCTGGTCCTGCTGCGGGCAGGAAGCTCACGGAGAACGACTCCATCGACCTGGACGACCTGCTGGGTCTGGCGGTAGCGCTGGTGCAGGGGCGGGAGGGGGTGCGCGCGGCACTGCAGAGTCGGTACCAACACGTGATGGTGGACGAGTTCCAGGTCAGGCGGCTGGACAGTGGCAGTGGGCAGGGGGCAGGCCAGGTGGGGGCAGCACTGGGGCATGTTGCTCTCTGCCTCCAGCCAGGGGACTGTGTCAGGCAGCGTCGGAAAGTTTCGGACCTCTGAAACGCGGCCGCTTAGAACCGATTTACACAGGTTTTACATTATTAAGTTTTGAACCTTTAACAAAAGGGCTGCTGAGAACCGTATAAAAGGTTTTACATGATTGAAGCAGCCGATTTTTAGAGGTTCGAAATCTCCAGACGAGTGTGTGTGCTGCCAGCGGTTGCAGGAGGCCTGTGGCCAAGCAGTGAGGGTCATCGTGCTCAATGTGTAGGGTCGTGCCCCATGCGCCTGCGCCATGTAAACTGCATCGCGGGCCGGGTGGGGTGGGGTGGGGTGGGGCAGACGCCCTGCTTCTGCCAGTTGAGCCAGCACAAAGCAAGGGCATCTGATGCACGTGACTACCTGCACTGGCCAATACTAAGCTAGGGACGACAGCGCAGCCAATGCCACATAGCTTGCTGTGGGTCGAACTGAGGCCATTGGGTGGTGTGGGTGGAGCGTGTGCAGGACACCAACACGCCCCAGTACGAGCTGGGGCGCCTGCTGAAGGGCCCGCAGGGCACCCTGTTCACAGTGGGTGACCCCGATCAGGCCATCTACGGCTGGCGGGGCGCAAACCCCGTGAACATGGAGCAGGTCTTCCAGGACCACTACCCTGATGGCCAGCTGCTGTACCTCACCACAAACTACAGGTGGGCGGCACAGCCCTGCACGCCCTGTCTTCCATGCAAGCATGGCGCATGGACATGAATTGCAGTGACCCATGTTTGCTGCAAGCCTCCTCTGTGGCCACTGCCACCTCCCCAGTCATGATGCTGAGCTTGCGTGCCCTCTTGTCGCAAGCCATGGGCTGAGGCGGGGCCCAGGGTCCAGGGTGCAGGGTCCAGGGTTGTGGCACGTGGCGACGCACTAGAGGGGAGGGCAATGCAGTAGAGTGTCAGGGCTGTGCTGCTACAGGCCTCTGGTGAGGTGTCCAGCCTACCCGCACCTACCCTGCCGGCTGGCTGCGCTGCTACAGCGCTGCTCACATCAGCACTGAGGTGCCCTCAGCGTTTGCCCCTCTAGCACTGTGTGAAGCGCAGTCAAGGGCGGTCAAGCGCAGTGATGGTGGAGACGGTGGGGCTGTCCTGCAGGTCAGGGGCCAACATCATCCGCACAGCAGAGGCGGTGCTTGCGCACAACGGGCTGCCCAAGCTCCACAAGCCTCTGGTGGCCATTAAGCCTGATCCAGGTCATGTGGAGCATGTGGGTGATGCAGCAGCAGCCCCTACCTTGGACATGGCCAGTTGGGACAGGTGCAGGCCTGGTCACGCTCGTGGTCACACTCCACATCACACAGGTGTCACACTTGAGACGTCCCCAATGCAAGCGGGAGGACCCCACCCCACCCCACATCACCCCACCCCACCCCACCCCACCCCACCCCACCCCACCCCACCCCACCCCACCCCACCCCACCCCACCCCACCCCACCCCACCCCACCCCACCCCACCCCACCCCACCCCACCCCACCCCACCCCACCCCACCCCACCCCACCCCACCCCACCCCACCCCACCCCACCCCACCCCACCCCACCCCACCCCACCCCACCCCACCCCACCCCACCCCACCCCACCCCACCCCACCCCACCCCACCCCACCCCACCCCACCCCACCCCACCCCACCCCACCCCACCCCACCCCACCCCACCCCACCCCACCCCAGAGCGTCTCAGTGCATGCTGTGGCAAGTCAGCTGCTGCTGCCTCTGGCCCGGCTTCAGGTGACAGTGAGTGATGCTTACAAGGAGGCTCAGTGGGTGGCGCAGCGCATCCGGCGCCTGCACCAGCACGAGAGGGTGCCCTTGTCGCAGTGCGCGGTGCTGTACCGCACCAAAGCGCAGGTCAGCAGCCCCTGACCTGCCCAGCCCCAGGACCCTGGGCCAGGGGTGGCCAGGGGTGCCAACAGTGCCCAGTGAGGTTAGGGAGTGGCTGACCCGCCCCTCAGCCCAGCCCCGCCCCTCAGCCCAGCCCAGCTTGGCCTGGCCCCAGCCTGCCCTGCCACCCCTCCCCCGCACCCCCAGCTCCCACACGTCACCCACACCCCCCACATTAGCCCACGCCTCTTCATTCCCTGCCCAGATCACTTGAACCCTACCATCCGACCTCCTACCGCCCCGGCCCCTCTCCCCCCTGACACCTGCACTCAACCCGAACACATCCCACACCAATCCAACCTGCTGCACATAGCTGCTCGGGGGTTGCTGTTGCACCGCGGTCCTGCAGCAAGAGTGGGCGGCAGGCCCTGGCTGCCCCTGCCTGCTGCACCCCCTCCGCTGGCCTCCGCTCCCTTAATGTGTCATGGCCTATCACGCCCCGCCCCTGCCAGGCAGCCAGCGGGCCTCAGCCCCTTGTGCATGCCTGCGGCCCAGAGGGGGATCCTCCAGGCATCCACCTGGCCTCCACTCCCTTGGTGCATTGTGGCCTGTCACGCCCTGCCCCTCCCCTGGCAGGTAGCCGGAGGACCTGACCTGACCTGACCTGACCTGACCTGACCTGACCTGACCTGACCTGACCTGACCTGACCTGACCTGACCTGACCTGACCTGACCTGACCTGACCTGACCTGACCTGACCTGACCTGACCTGACCTGACCTGACCTGACCTGACCTGACCTGACCTGACCTGACCTGACCTGACCTGACCTGACCTGACCTGACCTGACCTGACCTGACCTGACCTGACCTGACCTGACCTGACCTGACCTGACCTGACCTGACCTGACCTGACCTGACCTGACCTGACCTGACCTGACCTGACCTGACCTGACCTGACCTGACCTGACCTGACCTGACCTGACCTGACCTGACCTGACCTGACCTGACCTGACCTGACCTGACCTGACCTGACCTGACCTGACCTGACCTGACCTGACCTGACCTGACCTGACCTGACCTGACCTGACCTGACCTGACCTGACCTGACCTGACCTGACCTGACCTGACCTGACCTGACCTGACCTGACCTGACCTGACCTGACCTGACCTGACCTGACCTGACCTGACCTGACCTGACCTGACCTGACCTGACCTGACCTGACCTGACCTGACCTGACCTGACCTGACCTGACCTGACCTGACCTGACCTGACCTGACCTGACCTGACCTGACCTGACCTGACCTGACCTGACCTGACCTGACCTGACCTGACCTGACCTGACCTGACCTGACCTGACCTGACCTGACCTGACCTGACCTGACCTGACCTGACCTGACCTGACCTGACCTGACCTGACCTGACCTGACCTGACCTGACCTGACCTGACCTGACCTGACCTGACCTGACCTGACCTGACCTGACCTGACCTGACCTGACCCGTCCTGCCCCTCCCAGGCCCACCTGATGAGCAACGCCCTGCTGGACGAGGGCCTGCCCTTCAGGGTGCTGGGCCACCTGGGGTTCTGGGAGCGGCTGGAGGTGAAGGACCTGCTTGCCTTCCTGCGCCTGGCTGCCAACCCCTGCACTGACAGCATGGCGCTGGACCGCATCATCGCCAAGCCCGCGCGCGCAATAGGTAGTGCAGCGGGGCCACACCAGGCAGACGGACATAGGTAGCCAGGCTGGGTGCAGGGGCGAGGATGTTGACCCGCGGGGCCACACCAGTGGGGCATGCAGCAGAGCCCATGCCCACTGCTGCAAACATAGTCAGGGAGCTGGGCGGACAGACAGACAGACATAGGTAGTCCGGCTGGGTGCGGAGGGGAGGGGTTGAGCAGCGGGGCCACAGCGGCATCAGAGACAAGATAGTCAGGGAGCTGTGGTGCCCCTGAGCACCAGAGCTGAAGGGGGTGGGTTGCATCAGAGGCTACCAGAGGTGAAGGATGTTCAACAGGGCAAGGGCAGAGGAGGCAGAAGGTGGGAGGGGAGGGCACAGGGGGAGGATGTTGACAGGGCCACTAGGGGTGACCGATAGCCTGGTAACCCTCCCTAGTCCCCACCCACCCACCCACCCACCCACCCACCCACCCACCCACCCACCCACCCACCCACCCACCCACCCACCCACCCACCCACCCACCCACCCACCCACCCACCCACCCACCCACCCACCCACCCACCCACCCACCCACCCACCCACCCACCCACCCACCCACCCACCCACCCACCCACCCACCCACCCACCCACCCACCCACCCACCCACCCACCCACCCACCCACCCACCCACCCACCCACCCACCCACCCACCCACCCACCCACCCACCCACCCACCCACCCACCCACCCACCCACCCACCCACCCACCCACCCACCCACCCACCCACCCACCCACCCACCCACCCACCCACCCACCCACCCACCCACCCACCCACCCACCCACCCACCCACCCACCCACCCACCCACCCACCCACCCACCCACCCACCCACCCACCCACCCACCCACCCACCCACCCACCCACCCACCCACCCACCCACTTTTGGCTAGGGTGCAGGACAGGGGAGGGGCAAGCCAGGCTTACATACGGTCCCGTGTGTCAAACAAGACTAGGGTTTAGTGGGGCCGGGGGGGCGGGGCCAGCTGACAGCGGTGACCCAACCTGTTGCAGCCAGTCCTTGGGGGTGGGGGCAACACAGAGGGTGGGGCTGGATGCTGTGGGGCAGCGCTGCATGCAGTGGGCATGGGCTGCTGGGGGATGACACGGCTCTGTTGGCGGCTCTGTTGGCGTCAGCCACTGCACCATGCACCATGCAACAAATGTACTGAGAGTATGAGGGGCCTCCTACGTTGCACTTTACCCTGGTGACCCGCCTGCCAGCACCTCCTCCCCCTCCCCAGGAGGTGCTCTCACACTCCTGCCTTGTTCCAGCTGCTCCTGCTGCCTGCTGTGTGTCCTGTGCTGCTGTTTTACGTGACGCAGTTTCTGATGCCCACTGCGCCTGAGGTAGCTTACTTGGCTTACCGGTCATGGTGTCCACTGCTGACCACCCCCCACCACCTGCTGCTGTGGGTGTCATGCAGGGGCCAAGGCTAAAGAGAGCTTGCGCAAGTGCGCTGCCGTCCAAGACAAGCAGCTGTCACGCCTGATGTTTGGCGACCTGCATGAGGTGGGGTGGGGCGGGGCGGGGCGGGGCGGGGCGGGGCGGGGCGGGGCGGGGCGGGGCGGGGCGGGGCGGGGCGGGGCGGGGCGGGGCGGGGCGGGGCGGGGCGGGGCGGGGCGGGGCGGGGCGGGGCGGGGCGGGGCGGGGCGGGGCGGGGCGGGGCGGGGCGGGGCGGGGCGGGGCGGGGCCCACCCAACGCAGTCTTCCCCCGTCTTCTCCCAGGTCTGGCTCGGGCCCCTGGCGACCGAGAAGGCGCTGGCCCAGCTGCACACTTACTCTACTTCAGGTGGGCGGTGGGTGGGACACGCCGGTGCGGCAGCTGGGGGTGTGTGGTGTCAGCTGTGGACCGGGCAAAACAGGCGCAGGCGCAGGTGGTGAACAACAGGCCCAGGTGCTGCAGATGGCTGCCGCTGAGTGTGTCTGCCTGCCTGACTGCTGGGCACCTGTCCCGCTGCCGCTGGTCTGTGCCTGTGCCTGGCCTTGATCACCTGCAACCGAGCTTGATGGCTGACCCTAGGGCTGGCCAGCTGTCCATCTGCCTCTCTGGCTGACTGTCTGGCTGCAGAGCTCAGTGGCAAGCTGCGGCCCTTGGTGGAAATGCAGCTGGTGCCAGGTGCGCCTGCCCGGCTACCCCCTGTGTGGCCATGACTCCCTCACCTCCCTCAGCTCTGGCTCAACTCAATACAATTCCATACATCCATACCATACCATCACAGCGCCACACAGCTGCAGGCAGGGCCATAGGGGTTTTCTGCAGCCCTTGCAGCATGGCTTAATTGCAGCTCGACCCCTTAGCATGGTCTGCTGCAGACCCACCATCGGCCTTCAGCCTGCTAGCTTAGCCTGCCTGATTGGCTCTGTCAGAGTGTGAGTGGCCCTGGCTTTGTCACTGCCACCCTGCAGCCCTGCCACCCTCCCTCGAAGGCGACAAGCAGTTCAAGAGCAGTCAGGCAGGCTTGCATGAGCTGCGGGCCGCTGTGGTGCTTATGCGCAACGCCGCCCGCTACCTCTCCATAGAGGTGAGCAGGGCAACACGGTGACCCTGTGCTGAGTCAGGGAGCGCCTTGGGGCACGCCGGCTGGCTCTGCACAGTATGCAGGCCCCTGGATCTGGCCCCTGGCCCTGGCCCCTGGCCCCTGGCCCTGGCCCCTGGCCTGGCTCTGGCCCCTCCTGCTGGCTCAGGCTGAGGCAAGAGAGTGAACAAGAGAGTGTGCTCTGCACAGTGTCCTCTGCACCATGGCTGAGGCCGAGGCTCATGAGCTGACCTCGGTAGGCTAACAAGCAACTATTGCAGCTATTGGTGCACCCGTATGTGTAGTGCTCTACACACTGCTCCCCACATAGTGTTGAGGCTGAGGAGCACTGCCCAGCCCACTGGTGGCCTAGGGGATGCACCCACTGTTGATGTCATAATTAGCTGTTTATGTAATATTGCTCTGGGGGGCACCCACTGCAAGTTCATGACAGATCACCCACTCTGGCATGCTAACAGACACCTAAAGGTACAGTTCCCCACTGTGCAGCCGCCACTATGCAGTTGGGGTCCGGACTAGGGTCGGGGTTAGGATTAGGGCTCTGGGGTCTGTTGCCCTGATACTATTATACACCAGCCCTCATGTCCTCCTCCTTCATCTCCTGTCCCGGCTTTCTGCACGATGCTAGCTTTCATATTGGCACTGCATGGCGTATGCCAAATGTCAGTGGTGGCATGTTCCACCTTGTGCACAGCAGCTGGCCCAGGGGCTGAGCGGGGTGTGGCCTGCAAGCAGCCCTGGCTGACATTGTCGATGTCCAGCTCTCGTACTTGCTAATGGCGAGGAAGGCTGCCACATTGGAAGGCACCACGGCGTATGCCTTGCGTCCGGGAGGCGTACCACACATGCGCCTGCCCACAGCCCCCTATCCTTTTTCAGAGACATCGCCATCCAACCCAACTTTGGCAAAGATTATGACCATTGCAGAGGCACACGATGAGGATGTCGATGATGACGATCACCGTGGTGGTGATGACCATGGCCGGGCCACATGCCTGCCTGGGTTGTTTCTCAAGCTGGTCCACATGTAGCTTGCTGCCCACCACCCGCCCCCTTCCATCTGGGTGCCTTGACCGCCCAGCCTGAGGCCACGATGTTGACACTGACATGGTGTGCTCTGGTGCTGCTCTGCTGGTGGACGCTGGCGGCGTGCTGCCCAGGCTGCTGTGGATGTGGCCATGCTGGGGGCGCGCTACGCCGCTTACTGTGATGGCGAAGGTGAGATCTGATGCGCCTGCTGCTGCTGCTGCTGCGCCTGCTGCAATTGCTGCCACACACCTCGTATGCCTGCAGCCACACCCCACCTCCACCCCTGCCTCCCTTGCTGCTGCTCGAGATTCTCCTGCCTGCCATTGCAGCTGCTGCAACTGCAGCTGCTGCACCTGCAGCTGATGCACCTGCAGCTGCTGCAACTGCTGCTGCTGCAATTGCTGCTGCTGCAATTGCTGCTGCCGCAATTGCTGCTGCTGCTGCTGCTGCCACCCTTCTTGCTGCCACTGCTGCTGCTGGCCCCCTACAGGTGATAGACTGGAGCGCATTGACCAGCTGAAGCGGCTGTGCAGCACCCCGTCTGCATGGCTTGCAGCCACACCCACCTTGGACCCTGATGACAGCCCCAGTAGCCTTGATGCCAGCCTCAACAGCCTGCACAGCAGCAGCCCAGGGGCCTCTGACAGCAGCAGCTCGCCCTGTGACCCTAGCCTGCCTATGCTGAGGGCGTTCCTGGAGCATGCCCAGCTGCTGCATGATGACCAGCCAGAGAGCAGCGCGGACTCAAAGGGCTCTAAGGGCAGGACCAAGCAAGACTCTGGAGAAAAGGTCCAGCTCATGACGCTGCACTCTTCCAAGGGAATGGAGTACGAGGTGGGCTGTGCCTGGATGGAGGGAAGTGCTGCAGCGGCAGGGGGAGGGAGGTTATTTGATGGCAGGGAGAGGGAGGGTGGGGATCTTTTTCTTCTGCTGCTGCCTATGCCGCTACTGCTGTTCCTGCTGCCTTTGCTGCTGCCGTTGCTACTGTCCCTGATTCTGTTGTCATGGGTCGTGTCGGTCGTCCCCCATGCAGGTGGTGTTTGTGTTGGGCTTAGAGGAGGACCTGCTGCCCTCCTCCATGCATCAGAATGTCCAGGGAGCGCTGGAAGAGGAGAAGCGGCTGGCTTACGTGGGCTGCACTCGCGCAAAGCAACGCCTGTACTTACTTACGGCTCAGGCAAGTCCAGCTGCTGCCACCGCTTTGCCTGCCACTGCCATTGCTTTGCCTCATGCTCCCATTGCTTTGCTCCCCTGCTGCATGCGCGACCACCACTGCCGCCCCTGCTGACAACACAAGCTTGCAACAGCATGTGCAGCCCCTGCTGCTGTCTCAGCTTTGCCTACTGCATGCGTCGCCACTGTTGGTGTCCAGCTCTTGCTGGGTGGGTCAGATGGTCAGGCTAAGTCAGATAAGGCCATGCTGTGGTTGCTTCCCTGCACGTGCTGTATACGCTGCACTGTCAGCTGAGGGCTGGGAGGTGCAGCAGGGCACCTTCATCATAGGGGCTCTAGCGGCTGCTGTGCACGTTACCAGTGCTGTCACCTGTATTACTGGACTGCTCCACATGCTGCTGCTACAATTGGCACTTGTACTGGGATGCCTATTGCTGCTGTGCTTGATACTGCTGCTGCTGTGCTTGATACTGCTGCTGCTGTGCTTGATACTGCTGCTGCTGTGCTTGATACTGCTGCTGCTGTGCTTGATACTGCTGCTGCTGTGCTTGATACTGCTGCTGCTGTGCTTGATACTGCTGCTGCTGTGCTTGATACTGCTGCTGCTGTGCTTGATACTGCTGCTGCTGTGCTTGATACTGCTGCTGCTGTGCTTGATACTGCTGCTGCTGTGCTTGATACTGCTGCTGCTGTGCTTGATACTGCTGCTGCTGTGCTTGATACTGCTGCTGCTGTGCTTGATACTGCTGCTGCTGTGCTTGATACTGCTGCTGCTGTGCTTGATACTGCTGCTGCTGTGCTTGATACTGCTGCTGCTGTGCTTGATACTGCTGCTGCTGTGCTTGATACTGCTGCTGCTGTGCTTGATACTGCTGCTGCTGTGCTTGATACTGCTGCTGCTGTGCTTGATACTGCTGCTGCTGTGCTTGATACTGCTGCTGCTGTGCTTGATACTGCTGCTGCTGTGCTTGATACTGCTGCTGCTGTGCTTGATACTGCTGCTGCTGTGCTTGATACTGCTGCTGCTGTGCTTGATACTGCTGCTGCTGTGCTTGATACTGCTGCTGCTGTGCTTGATACTGCTGCTGCTGTGCTTGATACTGCTGCTGCTGTGCTTGATACTGCTGCTGCTGTGCTTGATACTGCTGCTGCTGTGCTTGATACTGCTGCTGCTGCTGTGCTTGATACTGCTGCTGCTGTGCTTGATACTGCTGCTGCTGTGCTTGATACTGCTGCTGCTGGTGGCGACACCTCTGGCCAGGAACGGGCCATTCATGGGAAGCGCGGAGACCGTCAGGTCAGCCGCTTCGTGTCCAGCATTCGCAAGATTGGCAAACTAGCCCAGAGGGCTTTCCATGTCAAGTGGACCCATTGCTAGCGGCAAGGCTGCAGGCATGGGCCCAGCCAGCCATGGTCAAGGGCCAGCTCCTGCCATGCATCCTAGACATGCATCTAAACCTTGCATGCACCATTTCGCTGCAACTGCATTGCATTGATGGAAAGGCAAACCCCCAGCAGCATTTGAGAGGGGAGGGGAAAGGAAGGGAGCCAGTGCTCCACATGGGTCTTGCATGGGCCTGATCCTCAGTGCGTACCCAGCATGGCCAGGAGCAGGCCAGCTGCATCGGAGCGTGAGGCACATCATGGCACAATGGCAGCTAGGGAGCGCTTTGCCAGTGCCCTCAGCACTGCCAGCAGCAGGCCAAATGCACCACAGTGTGGGGCACAACAAGGCACACCACTAGGGCAGGGACCCCACTCCCTGTGGCTATGGCTGGTGTTGGTGGGCTCAGCATGGCTCTCAGATGCTCCAGCACAGCTGCTGCAAATACTCAGGTGTTGCTGCACAGCTTCAGGCTCATTGTGTTGTCAGGGGCTTACAATGGCTGCTAGGCTGGATGCAGGAAGTTGCCCTCAATCAATAACTGCAATGCCATGGCTGGGTCCCCACCCCCAGCTGGCCCAGGACGCCAAACTGGCATGGACTGTGCAGCTCATCCCTGAACGCGAGCACGTATGCTGTTGGGACTTTATACACTTTGGCTGCCGCATTCAGATTCTGATTGCCTTCGACGGGTCGCCTGCTTGCAAATTCGATTTTCGCCAGTCGCAGCGCTCGTTTCATGCCATTTAAAGATGGCGTTGACCTGGCATGACAGTCAACCTATTTGACCAGCCCGGTGTGGGCAGAGTGTGGCCCTTGTCTGTGGGCGGGGAGGCAGATCGCATGGCGTGAACACAGTGAGCACATTGGACAGTGGACGCATGCACACAGGCAGAAAGCAAAGCGGCTACAGCCAGCAACTAGATAGGAATGGCGATGAAATGATGCAGCCTGCAAAGAGCACAGAGCATGCAAGGCAATAAAACGTAGAGAAAGCCACAGATACAGCCACAGCAAAGATCGCCATGACATGTGTGCAATGATCTTTTAGCGCTAGGGCAGGGCGGGCTTGTTAAGTTGGGCTAACCCCCCCATCATCTGCTATAGTTTTTATATCTGCCGCTGTCACGACCGACACAGCTTTGCAGCACCCTGCACGAGACAGCCCACTGCCCAGCCTACCACCCCCCACCACTCCAGACTCATGCGCCTACTGGGCGGCCCAGCCATGCCTCAGCCAGGGTGGGCCCGCTGCTGGCTTCCCCCCCCTGCAGCCTGCATGCAGCCCTGGTGACAGTGGCAGTGTGCAGCAGTGGTTGCGGGCCAGAGCCAGGTCCCAGGGGCTACGACGCGGCGCACACCAGCTGGAGCTGTACCGCACCAAGCAGGCCGAGCTGCAGCAGCAGCACTTGTCCCCGAGTATCAGGTCCCTGGCCATGCAGGGCACGCCATGCAGGCATTTCCATATTCAGGTCACGCACACACTCTGATACCAGCACTCTGATACCAGCCCCCTTGGGTGTGTATTCAAGGTGCCGGCTGTGAGGCAGGCTCCTGGCTCAGTGCACCCAGCTGCCTGCTCCCTTGGTGAGCAGTGACGGACTCCCCGAGGGCCGAGGGCCTGAAGCACATCACCGGCCCTTTCACCGCCCCCTGTGGGCATTGCATGCCAGGAAGCTGAGGAAGCCGAATCAAGACAGCCTCAAAAAGCACCTCCCCCTGGTAGAAGTCTCAGCAGAACAGCCTTGGAAAGCCTTAGGCCTGCGAGGGAACAGCGGCTGGCTGCTGGTGCGGGGGAGCAGCAGCCTCTGGCCCATGGCCCTGGCTGAGTTTAGCTGGCCAGGCATGCAAGGGCTGCACTGGGCAAGGCAGGCTCCAGGCGCCCAGGGCCCAGCTGCCCGGTCCCTTGGTGGACAGCGAGCTCCACTGTGGATTGACCAGCGCCCACACCGGACGTGGCATCTTAGGGCCCAGCCGATAATCTAAGCGGGCCGCCACGCCCGCTCCGAGTAAGAGACCGATTTGGGCTTTTATACTGTGCGCCTTTGACAGCCGTTGCATTGGATGACGCGTCCTTAGCTGCTGGCTTGCCCCTGACAGATGAGACCTGCAGCGGAGACCTCAGCGGACCTCAGCGGAGACAGCTTATCTTACAGCGTGCTTACTTAGCGCTATCAAGATGACTTATCAGCCTTACATCAGATATATCAGACATACTCCAGGGCAGGACACAGCAATGACTTCGCTCCCAGGCCCCATCAAGCAGCTGCTGCTGCTGCTGCTGCTTGAGCCCACTGCTGCTGTCATTGTTGCAGCTGTTGCTGCTGCTGTGCCTGATGCAGCTGGTGCTGTTGCCGCAGGTAAGCCTGCGCTGCTAAAGGCAACAAGGGGCTGATGTGTTGAGGTGGGGCGGCGGGCCGCAGCTCGCCCTCGCGATCCACCAGCCTGTGACCAGAAGCACAGAGGAGCGCACATGCATACCAGGTGGTAGCATGACAGGTACCAGGTGGGCTTTGGAGTGGGCGCCATCACTCCTCATACTCATTGCTTGCCAGAGGTCACTCTCACACGCTGTGCCAATGACATGCACATGGTGCTGACCTGCATACGGGCTCATGTCCTTGTACTTACACGACTCTGAACTGAAAGCCAAGGGATGCCCACCCTCACACGTTTGAGAAAGGTATATACTCACTGCATGCCAATGGTCCCCTTCACAGGATCTAGAGGGGGGAAGGCCTGGCACGGCCCAAGCACCGCTGCAGCTGCTCGCTACCCTGACTACCTTCTCCACCATCTGCAGCTGACCTCTGCCTTTGCTGCTGTCACTGCGTTCCCTGCTACTGCTGCTCCTGCCGCTGCCCCCAGGGGATGCCCACCCTCACACGTTCGAGAAAGATATAGAAAGACCTAGGGACACCCAGAAAGAAAAGGCCTGGCAATGCCAAAACACCACTGCAGCTGCTTGCTGCCCTGACTTACTTTTCCATCAAATGCAGCTGACGGCCTCTGCTGCCTCCGCTGCCTTCACTGCTGCTGCCGCTGGCCCTGCTGCCGCTGCTGCTGCTGCTGCCCCCTCTGCTGCTACTCACTCTATGTACGCCATGGGGACAGCGTCCCTGTCCCTGAAGCCCGCCTGCACCACCCGTGTGTAGCCGCCCTCCCTGTCCCGGTACCTCAGGGCCAGCGTGGTGAACACCTTGTGCGCCTCACGCTCGTCTCGCAGACGCCCTTTGGCAAGGTCGTAGGCATAGCGGGTGCCCTACACCAGCGGCACGTCATTCTAGACCGTTGCAGAAAGCCCCAAGCCCCAGGAGGAAGGGGCAGCCTAGCAGAGCTGCGGCTGATGGCGTGAGCGCGGTAACTAGCCTAGCCTATCCTACACAGTGGGGCAGGGAGGTAGCAGCTGAGCAAGAGCCTGGCTGTGGGTGTGGAGCCTGGCTGTGTTCTGCCAGGGCAGCTGTGACTGGTCTTACTCGTTTGCCAAGCGTCACAATCCTCTCAGCATATCGCTGCAGTGCTTTGGCATTGCTGAGGGATGTGCAAATGCGCTCGTGTTGTATCAACTGTGATGCCATGGTCCTGCATGTTGAGTGCAGACTGTGAGGTTTAGAAGTGATATCGACGGCATTGGGGTCATCCTCTGAAGCCTCTTAAATCACGCACTTCAACATGGACATCCGGTGGTCGGTGGGCCGACCTAATCGCGCCCAATCCCGCTTCTTAAACACCCGCCAGTTCGGCATGGTGACCTACTGGACTGGGTGTGGGCGTCATGAAGGCTTGCGGCAAGGCTTGCGGCAGTCGAGAAGAATGACGACACGTGTGGGTTTCGACTCGGCCATGCAGCCTGACGGCATATTGAACTGATCCAGTTGCGGGAGGCGGGCGGCTAGGGTGTGTCCGCTAGTATTAGCTCCGAGCCAGAAGTGGCGTAGTAGCTATAGTAGCGCTACTATTAGCTCATATTAGCTCATTTTAGCTCAAGGGACTTCATATTTAGGGTTCCCAAATCTCTATGTCCATGTAGTAAATAGTATAGACTAGAGATAGTAAATAGTGTAGACTAGTCGACTATTTCGTCACCAAATCAGCTCGTTTCAGTCGCAACGGGGCGTACATTAGCTCACCAGACACGTGGTGCTAGTCTTAAAGAGCAGTCAGTATCAGTTGCTATTCTGTTGATCTGCCGGCCAAAGGATTGCCCACTTCCTTATCGACGAACTCCAATGGCTGCAGCTGCTGGCCCATCGGGCGGCACGCAGCCAAAGAGGTTGCAGGCAAAGCATCTACAGCTTCTCATTTCAGGTCTATGAGTTTCAAGGACAATGCGTTTGCAAAGCCGTTTGCGGCGATTGTGACCAGTCCTATAGCTGCGTGAACATGTCTACCACAAATGAACACAAGTGCAAGCCAAAGCGACAGCGTGCGAACACGACACCAGATGGACCAGCAGCAGCCGCAGAGCTGCCTTTCCAGCGAATCGCGAAGTGCTGGAATGGTACGGCGCTGCCTCTGGCAGAATTTCCATATGTTCTTTATATATGCAGAGATCCCCTTCAACAAGGTCTGCATGCAAACCTTTTTGTGTTATTGTCCCGTTGTTGCATAATCCAGTAATCCACTTTGACATGCTCACAGGTGGGAAACAAGTACCTAGAAGACGCCCTGACCCTGGTAGGCATTCCCATGAGAAGCGCTAGCTCCTTATTGAACGGGGATCTGGACAAGCGCTATGAGGAGGTGAACTCTCTTGTGAAGCTGAAAGTGGATCGCTTGGATGCAAGCGGCGTGCGGAGTGCAGTGCAAGTGCAAGTGGAGAGCGGTTGTTAAGCTGACCTGACCTGACCTGACCTGACCTGACCTGACCTGACCTGACCTGACCTGACCTGACCTGACCTGACCTGACCTGACCTGACCTGACCTGACCTGACCTGACCTGACCTGACCTGACCTGACCTGACCTGACCTGACCTGACCTGACCTGACAGGTGCGCAGCCGAACATTCAGTGACAGCCTTGGCCAAGGACGTCTCAGAGCTGAAGAAGGATGCTGAGGGCATCAAGACCTTGTTACAGGTGGGCATTGGTTTAGGGCATTGGCTGAAACTGCAGACTGATGCTTTGAAGTATGCAGCGTTTGTACAAATGGCTACTGAAGACTACGTAGGCAACTACAGTTGTATATCATGCTAGGTGTTGTCATTAAACCATCGATGGACCGTGCTTGCAGGCCTGGCATCAGCAACTGAGAGATGCGGGGCAGCACGTGCCCCAGATCACCAGTTGGGTCATGGACAACACTGCAGCAAACAAGCGCGCAATGAATAAGCTGGAGGAGGCAGAGCCAAGTATGGTCAATGTTGGCTGCGCCGGTAAGTAACTGACTCCTAGACTGCAACCAAGGTTGCCCATGATGCGATGTGCGGCCCTTCGGTGAACAGCCTGGCTTGACTCAAGAGCCCACTCCCTTGCTTGTTGATGTGCAATGTGCAGTTCATGCCCTGAACTGACTGGTTGTAAAGCTGACCTGGCTTGACTGAAAATGCAATGTGCAATGTGCATCATGCAATGTGCAATGTGCAATCATGCAATGTGCAATGTGCAGCCCATGCCCTGAACCTGGCGGTCAAGGATGCAGCAAGCTTCAGGGTACCGTGCAACTGCTAGATGAAGCTCTACTGCACCTGGGGCAGGAGCAGCAGCCGGGGCAGGAACAGCAGCCGGGCCAGGAGCAGCCGGGCCAGGAGCAACAGCAACAGCCTGGCTTGACTCAGTTGCTTAGCCTGGCGCAACTGCTGGGTCACCTCCCAGGCCAACAGCTGATGGGGCAAGGGCCGTTGTTGGATCCTGACCACCAGCCTGCCAAGGGGCAGCCGCGTGCGCCGTTGCACGCACAAACCTCCCGTGGTGGTGGGTTCCAGCCTGCCTCACCCATCACCCCGGTGCAGGGCGCGCCACGTAAGCATGGAACAGCAGGGGTGACCGGGACAAGGCAAACGGCAGCAAGACAGCCTGCAGCCGCACCAAGCTACAACTCAGTCAGGGTGGGGCATGTCCTAGCGCACGTTCAGCAGGTCTCTCTGGTCCTGGGTGACTCCTTGACCATCAAGATGGCCCTCTTCAAGCAGCAGGACAAGCGCAACCTATGTCACAAGAGCGTGAGACCAAACTGCCCCACCCGCTTCGCTGTACAACTCTTCATGGCGAAGGACGTTGATGATTTGCATGACCCATTGCGTGGGTTGGTGGAATCTGATGATTGGGACAAGTTGCAGAAGGCGAGCAAGAATTCCAGTGTCTTTGAGCACTTGAAGCAACTTGAGTGTGTGTCGTGGGTATAGGCCAGGAACTGTGGCAATCGTCGCATGCGGTTGCATGCGTAGTTGCTTCCTATGCTTGGCTAGCTGTTGCTCCCTATGCTTGGCTAGATGCTTCCTATGCTAGCTGCTTCCCCATGATTGCTTGGTCCAGTCCAGGCTGCGGTGGCATTGGAGGTCACCAGGCTGTGGTTGGAAGGACGACAAGGTGGCCATGGCTGCGGCCTTGTTCCCTCCCGGGCCACCCAACGCATCTGGTGAAATGATGGTGGAAGCCGTGGCCGCTCGCAGGAACTTCTGGCGCAAAAGCTCCTGGCAGTGCACGTCACCTCCGCAGCCTCTGAGCGCAACTGGTCAGCATGGGGAAGGTTGTACACCGCTGCTCGCAACCGGCTTGGCATGGAGCGTGCCAAAAAGCTTATCTTCATCAAGGCCAACGCAGACTGCTATGAGTGCAACGGTGGAGCAGACGCGGAGCTGCTTGCCTTGATGGGCGAGTAAGACGACCACCATCTCCGAGGCCGCAAACCCCCTATTTCAGATGTCCATGTCAAGATGTCAATGCCCGTGTCTTTGACTCTATATACACGTGAATGGTAACTGCAACAATGATGACAACGAGTCTTCCCGTTGAAACTGCTAATAGCTCTGCAATCGCCTAGGATAAGTTTTTTTTTGCATGGAGCGACTAGACTATCTCTAATCAGTGATGGGTAATACAAGATACGTGTATCGATACAGATACGTATTTTTTGTATAATACAAGAATACACGTATCGTATTAAAAAATACAAGTGCCGGCCGGCAAGTTGCGTGGATGCCTTCGATGCAGCTGCTGGTTGCTGCCACAACTAGAGTCCGCGCTAAATGCATGCCGCGCGGGGCTAAAGCCATCGGCCTGCTCCCGGAGCAGTCGGTCGCGTGTGCCGGTTTTACATGCAAGAACATCAGAGTTGGGAGGCCCTGACTTTCCGACGTCGCCGTGCTGCCCAGACATCAAGGACAGGCTGCAGACTGGCTGCACTGCTCCTTTCACGCGTGACATGTTGCCTCTGTATCGCTGTATTGTATCGATACAAAAAAATACGTTTTTTCTTGTATTTCCTTGTATTTTCTGTATCGATACACGTATTACCCATCACTGTCTCTAATCTAGTCAAAAATAGTACTATTTCGACTAGTACTATATCTAGTCTATTTATAATCTATTTTACGAACCTTATTCATATTAGCTCAAGTGGCAGCTCTGGCGTTAAGCTCTGGCGTAGACCTGCCGGATGCTAGGTTGTCGGCATCTTCCGTGCCTTTCTAGAGTTAGCCCTCCGTGAAACAGCAGGAACTTGCTACCGCAATCTTACCAGCTGGAAGAAGGCACCTGCGGTGTTGAGAATTGACAAGAACTACATGAACACTCCATGAAAACGCAAAAGGGGTTCTCGGTCACTTCGGCATTGAGCTATTCCCATCTGGCCATGTCGTGCATCATTCTGTTTGTCAGTGCCTTGCAATCACCCCGTCCAGGTGCCTCCACCCTTTCCACCCCGTCCAGGTGCCTTGGCATCAATCACATGGCACCACACCTACTGAACAGACAGCTCTCTACAGAAGTTCGCACGAGCTTGACTAGGTTCAGGTTAGGCAACAGCGGTCTGGGGGTGGAGAAGGCTCGGTTTGAGGGGGTAACTTTCATTGATCGCACATGCACCAGATGCACAGAGGGGGTAGTGGATGACGCCATGCATTTCATCTTTGAGTGCACTGCCACGAGTTCCATCAGGGAGCAGCCGGAGTTTGCCATGACTTTACAGAACAATAATGAGAACTTGCATGACTTCATGTTGAGCCCATGTGCACCTTTGTTTGTGCACCTTGCTATGAAATGCGTTACAGAAAGTCCCGAACCCCTAGAGGGGGAGGGCGGCCTAGCAGCCTAACGGCTGACGGCTTAAGCGGTGTAAGCCACATCATCATCACCAGGTGCCTTGCACGCCCGGTTGCGTTGCGTTGAATGTTGGCCGGACATTCCATTTAGGCACGACCAGCTTACTACGCTAGGTAGATGGGGTCACAGTGATGTGGCTCACCGTGCCAAGGAGACCCGTCTCGCCGCTGTGATTTGTTCGCGGGCACATGTAGCAGTACACGAGCAAAGACTCCAATGGACCGCGCTGATGATCAGATAACGCGGACTAGATTCTGGCTGCCGACGTGATAAACGCTATCGAAAACGATGCAGTATTGAGCGAGCACTGAGCCCATGAGTCCAGGAGGCGGCCTCCGACGGCGCATCATCAACCAGGTGCGCAGGGTCGCAGCGCCGCCAGGCGCAGATATCGCGCTAGGAAGCGAACGAAGGCGCGACAAGGATCGGGAGCTAATATTAGCTACTATGGTTGGCTGGCTATTATAGCTATTGTTAATATTACCTAGGGGGGGGAACCACCCTACGGGCGGCCTCTCAGCCTGACGGTCGAAACGTTGCAGAGCAGCAGCATATTGCATGAAGCCAAGGCTTCCATGTTTAAGAGTTGAAGCAAAGCAACTTGCACCTGCTATCACACAAAATTTCATCAAGGTGCACACTAGTCATTGCTTGCATTCAATGTAGAAGACAGCTAGATACAAGGCGGCTACCCAAGTACCCAGCAACGCCACCCCATGTCCATTAGATTGAGGGGCATGGCGTCAGGCACCCATCAGTCACGTGAGCCCATCCTGACAAACAGATGATGACAAAGGAGATAGTGGTGAGAGTGACGGATGGCAATGCACAATGCCAGCAACGACAGATCTAGGGACATGCAACTAAGAGTGCGAGTACCTAGGACCAACTGCAGTGGCAGTGGCTGCCAGGGCACTGGGGAGTCTCTCTACATTATCTAGTACCCCACAGGGCATGCACCCCATACCCCACACCCCCATCGACTGATCTGAGTTCAAAGGTTCTGCATGCAAGCTTGTAACTAATGCACCACACTCCATCCTTCTAAGGACACGGCAATCTTAGGTGACGATGGTGACGGCCAATGTGCCTTGCTTTAGTGGTGTGGCACCCAAGGGCAATTCAGGTCAGGGGCAGGCCATGCAGCGGCACCCCCCTCATGCCATGGTCTGCCGCCCTGCCATGCAGCCAGCAGATGAGGGGAGGGTGTGGGGTTGGCTGCAAGCTTCCTTACCCTGGCCTGGGTGCCAGCCATGTGCCCCTCTCCTATGCATGTGCACTGCTGTGTGGAGTGCGGCAACTGGCTCAGTGAAGGGAAGAGGTGCAGGGTTCGATTCCCACAGCTGCCTCATGGCCGCCTGGGGACAGGTGGCCGGGGTGGACCAGGGGCTCGTGGGGGTCGTGGGGGTCGTGGGAGAGGAGGCCCCCGAGGCAGCTTAGGTGTGGTGAGCAGGGCCGAGCCAAACACAATGTAATCAGGTGGCGCAGCTGCTCCGGGGCTGGAGCGGAGGGGGCTGGGCGGCGGGGTGTTCGGTGGGGTGGGGAGGGGTGGGGGCGCTCCAGGTGGGGGCGGTCCAGGCGGGGGTGGGGGTGGTGGGGAGGGTGGGCTGGGAGGTGGTGGGGAGGGAGGGCTGGGAGGTGGTGGGCTTGGCAGCTGCGGGGTGAGGCTGGGAGCTGGTGAAGGAGGTCCAGTTCGAGTGGCAGCTGCTCCAGGAGCTGGTGAGGTGGCGCCAGGGTTGAGGGTACCTGCGGCCGTCAAACCATGGAAGCAGCCCTGATAGCAGCTCGGAGCACTGGCACTGACCAGAACCTACAGCGTGGTGTGTCCCACAAAGCAGGCATCTGCACATGTCACCATTGAGGAGCAACAACAGCCGCCGCAACCGCAGCCGCAGCCGCAGCAGCGGCAGCAGCTGGGTCGGGCTGGACAGTCAGCCGTGACAGCTGCCCAGGTGCCTGCATGTGACTGCCGTGGATGTATATGGGTGGTAGCCAGCCAGCCTAGAGGGTGGGGCAGTCTGGTCTGATCAGGGCTCGCAGCCGGGACTGCTGACACGCCACAGGATAAGCCTAAGGATGAGCCTTAATAATAAAGTATCAGGATGTGGAGGTGCACAGACTTCACAAGGTGCGGTCAGCTCAGCGCTGAATAAAAAGCGCTAGAGGGTAGGAGTAGAGCAGGCTGGGCGCTTAACCTGACTGACACACTGCTACTGCTGCAAGTCACAAGTGTATGAGCACCGCACCAGCCGGGTGAATGGCTAGCAGCCCTGTGAGAGCCGGCTGAGCAAGCGCAGGGCCACCAGGCCTGCAGACTGGAAGCCCCCAGCAGGGCAGGGGGAACAGCGCTTGCTGCGCCCAGCCTGGAGCCAGCAGCGTGGCCAGCCAGTGCGGGGCCTGGTGTGGTGCCCGGTAGTGGCCCCCCGCAAGCCCCCACAGGCCCCATGCATCAGCCAGGCAGCCATACAGTCAGCAGCCTCAGAGCCTGGGCCCAGCACTCCACAGCCAGCCAAGCGCAGCAAGCGCACCAAGGCTGAGCCGGCAGCTGAGCCCACGCAGCCCACCATGGGCAAAGGCAAGGCTGCCAAGGCCAAGCCAGCACCACAGCCAGGCAGGTGGGTAGACCGGGACTGCAATGCAGCGCTGACCATGCAGGTGGCGCCCACTGGAGCTGTGCTGGTGTCCAGAGCAGGGGAAGCTGCCAGCCAAGGGCAAGGAGTACCCTGGCCTGGGCTACAAGCGGATGCGAGACAAGCCACCCAAGGCCCAGCAGCAGCAGCAGGCTGCTGCGGCACAGTAGTGTGCGCCCCCCTTTGAGCTGTTATCAGCCTACAATCAGTGCATGTTTGTCATGCCCACTCTACATCATAGCCCTCTGGGTCAGGCAATAGTGTAGGTGGTCTCTCACCAACGGCTGTCTGGGCAGGGGGTGAGGAGGGTGGTGGTCTCGGGATGCGAGGTGATGGTGGGGGAGCCTTCCCCAAGGCGGCAGTGGGGGGCGAGGCTCTGGGGGACCTGGGAGGGGGCGGGCTGGTGAGGGCCTCAGCGAAGCCAGGGCTCAGGGTGGGGCAAGCCTCTCCCAGGCAAATGGTCACAGATGCTGTGTCGGAGTCGGTCCTGCAGGCGGGGCAGGGGCACATGAGCAGCAGCAGTGGGCATGGGCATGTGGTTACCTGCAGACATGTCAGATGATCCATGCTGGTGTGGCACTGCTGAAGGATGAGGGTTGGCGTCGGCGCAAGCTCTAGGTTGATGGGCTGGACACTCCTGGATACCAGCCTACCCGACGTCCTAATTATAGGTAACCCTACGGTAGTCTAGTTCTAGGATGAGTCTAGGCATGAGCCTTCAAAACTACGTAGGAAGGGGTGGAAGGATGTGGGCTCCTGCCGTGGTGCACAAATTGGCAGTCCAACTGGACGTCTGGTCCCGGTGCGGACAACACAGTGTGGTGTAAACATAGATCTGATCTGCAGCAAGAAGCCGTATCAGAGGCCTTGCCCTGGTCAGTGGCACTCACATTCCATTCCACGCGACCACTAGGCTTGTGGCATCAGTGTAACTCTGTCCAGGCCATCGCAGCCGAGCCACCAGAGCAGTGAGCACAAAGCCAGCGCTGTAATCGTTGGCTGGCCAGCGGTGGACCAGCACTGAGGGTGCTGGGTCAGAGGCCTGGGGGCAGCACAAGGCAGGCCAGGGGCCAGGTGCCGGGTGTGCCGGGTGTGCTAGCAGCGCCGTGCTGTGTGGGGTGTCAGCTGGGGTGCAGGCTTGAGGCAGCCACACACGTGTGGGCTGCATGGATTACCTGGCTCAAGCTTCAGTCAGCAGTGCAAATGCCTTGGTGTGTCATGCGGTGGTGCCATGCGCACCATGTATGCTGCTGCTGCTGCTGCTGCTGGTGGTTGCTGTGGCTCAGGCCATGGTATGGGCGTTCCTCCAGGACTCACAGGGAAGGGCTGGTCGCGGGCCGTGGGCCGGCGGAAGGACAGCCACAGCACGTCCTCCAATGCAGACGTGGGCCACACACGCACCCTGTAGCAGGAGCACGAGGTGGCAGCACCACCTGCTGCGGCTGTGCCCTGACCGGCGTGCTGTGGTGGGAACACACTCTCGCTGCCTGTGCTGGGCGCCATGGGGCCCTCAAGACTGTACCACATTGCTGGATGTGCATAGATGACCATCAAGTGGCATGTGCAGGTGGTGGTAATGGACGATCACGACTTGCTTCTGCCAGGCCCCGGGGTTTGCCAGGGAACAGGGAGTTGCTCCTGCTGCCGCTACTGTGGCTGCTGTCCAGGAGCACACACAGACATAGCACCCACGCCCTTTCAGCCACTGCCTGGCGAGGTCGTCACTCACCCAGCAAACCCTAACCCCTGGGCAGGCAGCTGCAGCTGCTGAGGTGTGTTCGGCACGAGGTCGGCGGAGAAGTACTCGGCTTGCATAGGGAACCAGCCCACCTGCAGGGTCAAAGCAGGGTAGGCTGCGAACACAGCAAACACGAGGTGGTGTGGCAAAGCCCCACTTCAAAGATGATTTACGTTGCCCAGACCTGGGTGATGGTGCGGGTGCCAAGCAGTGTGCTGAGCAGTGTGCCAAGCAACGTGCCAAGCAAGAAGCCAAGCAAATTGCTACCTATGTACTCGTCATGTGCCGAGCAAGGCGTTGGAGCAATGCTGTGCACAGCCTCAAGGAACACACAATCGGCGCACAGCCTGAGGCAGTGCCCACGTCAGCTGGTATGTATGCTAGGCAGGTGCCATGGGCAATTCATGTTCCGGGCTGAGCGGCACTGCACTGCACTGCACGTACGTTGTGCAGTATCCGCGCCTAGGGACAGCATTGCTGGATGGCAGGCAGCCTAGTCACAGGCAGGTCAGAGGCGGCTGTAGGTTCAGGGTGTAGGGTCAGGAGTGGCGCCGGGAGGCTGGCACAGCAACAGCAGCAGCAGCAGCAGCAGGCGAGCACTGGGGTAGGCGCTGGCAAGGTTGGTTGCACACAGCCAAGGAGTTTAACACCCGCCTCCCGCATCACCCAGCTCAACACAGTGGGCCCCCAGTGGGCCGAACAAAGACCACACCCAGCCTTGCCTGCCATAGGTGCGGTGCGTTGAAGCAGCGGGGCGCAGGCCCTGTGATGCCTCCGTTGCTCATGGCACAGGAGTAGTCCAGGTACTCCTGAACTGGCTGCCCTGGCCAGGCGGTGCTGGCGTGCTGCAGGGCAACACACAACCCCGGGCATGCTATGTTGAACCTGGGATGCTATTATTATGTGTTAACCCTAATACATGTGTATCATCATGACTTGCCATTTGCTAAGATGCGGCCCAATTCAGGGGCAAAAGTACAAACCGATATCACGGAACATGGGCAACTTTGCAGTGCTGACAATGCACAGGCACACCAGGCACAGCAAGCAATGGTCACTGCAGCCGTGCTGCTGACAAAGCTTAAGGAGGCGCCCCTCCCAGGCAGCAAGCAGGGCAAGCAGGGCAGAACATGCAGTTTTGAGTTTGGCTGCCCAAAGGACGCTGGCCAGTCCAACCTGCAGCTGCCTGCACTTACACTCAGCCAGTAGTTGTGGCCCAGCTCGTGAGCCCAAGTAGACTGCTGCAGCGCAAAGTCTCCGCCAATCCAGGCCAGGCCATAACCGTATGGCTTGGCCACTGGTGTGTCATGCTCCATGCCCCACATCCCAGTGCTGGCCAGTCCGGCGAAGCCGCAGCCTGCAAGGCAGGCAGGCAGGCAGGCAAACACAGCGCAGCATGACACAGATCAAACCAGTGGTGCTGGCCCCCTCCTTCTGGCATAGCTTAAGTCAGAAGCGACAGCAGTGGCCTAGGGCACTATGGGAAGGTGTCAAGCAAACAGCAATGTCAATCGTTGAAGCTGTTGATGTGAGCTGCGGCATGGCGCCCAAGTTCGACGCGTGTGGTGTGTTGGCAAGTGTCATGTGATGGTGATGACCAGCCACCGGGCCAGCAAGCAGCCATGCAAAGGACGATTTACAGGACGGGCAAGGCAACTGCAGGCCAGGCCAGGTCAGGTCAGGCCAGGCCAGGTCAGGTCAGGTCAGGTCAGGCCAGGCCAGGCCAGGTCAGGTCAGGTCAGGTCAGGTCAGGTCAGGTCAGGTCAGGTCAGGTCAGGTCAGGTCAGGTCAGGTCAGGTCAGGTCAGGTCAGGTCAGGTCAGGTCAGGTCAGGTCAGGTCAGGTCAGGTCAGGTCAGGTCAGGTCAGGTCAGGTCAGGTCAGGTCAGGTCAGGTCAGGTCAGGTCAGGTCAGGTCAGGTCAGGTCAGGTCAGGTCAGGTCAGGTCAGGTCAGGTCAGGTCAGGCCAGGTCAGGCCAGGTCAGGCCAGGTCAGGTCAGGTCAGGTCAGGTCAGGTCAGGTCAGGTCAGGTCAGGTCAGGTCAGGTCAGGTCAGGTGAGGTGAGGTGAGGTGAGGTGAGGTGAGGTGAGGTGAGGTGAGGTGAGGTGAGGTGAGGTGAGGTGAGGTGAGGTGAGGTGAGGTGAGGTGAGGTGAGGTGAGGTGAGGTGAGGTGAGGTGAGGTGAGGTGAGGTGAGGTGAGGTGAGGTGAGGTGAGGTGAGGTGAGGTGAGGTGAGGTGAGGTGAGGTGAGGTGAGGTGAGGTGAGGTGAGGTGAGGTGAGGTGAGGTGAGGTGAGGTGAGGTGAGGTGAGGTGAGGTGAGGTGAGGTGAGGTGAGGTGAGGTGAGGTGAGGTGAGGTGAGGTGAGGTGAGGTGAGGTGAGGTGAGGTGAGGTGAGGTGAGGTGAGGTGAGGTGAGGTGAGGTGAGGTGAGGTGAGGTGAGGTGAGGTGAGGTGAGGTGAGGTGAGGTGAGGTGAGGTGAGGTGAGGTGAGGTGAGGTGAGGTGAGGTGAGGTGAGGTGAGGTGAGGTGAGGTGAGGTGAGGTGAGGTGAGGTGAGGTGAGGTGAGGTGAGGTGAGGTGAGGTGAGGTGAGGTGAGGTGAGGTGAGGTGAGGTGAGGTGAGGTGAGGTGAGGTGAGGTGAGGTGAGGTGAGGTGAGGTGAGGTGAGGTGAGGTGAGGTGAGGTGAGGTGAGGTGAGGTGAGGTGAGGTGAGGTGAGGTGAGGTGAGGTGAGGTGAGGTGAGGTGAGGTGAGGTGAGGTGAGGTGAGGTGAGGTGAGGTGAGGTGAGGTGAGGTGAGGTGAGGTGAGGTGAGGTGAGGTGAGGTGAGGTGAGGTGAGGTGAGGTGAGGTGAGGTGAGGTGAGGTGAGGTGAGGTGAGGTGAGGTGAGGTGAGGTGAGGTGAGGTGAGGTGAGGTGAGGTGAGGTGAGGTGAGGTGAGGTGAGGTGAGGTGAGGTGAGGTGAGGTGAGGTGAGGTGAGGTGAGGTGAGGTGAGGTGAGGTGAGGTGAGGTGAGGTGAGGTGAGGTGAGGTGAGGTGAGGTGAGGTGAGGTGAGGTGAGGTGAGGTGAGGTGAGGTGAGGTGAGGTCAGGCCAGGTCAGGCCAGGCCAGGTCAGGTCAGATACAGCCACGGAGGGCATGACTCACTGGCAAGGAAGGTGGTGTGCTTGCGAGGGAGTACAAAGACCTTGTGGTAGAAGCGGCCCAGGTTGACTCCCGCAGCGCGCGCCCTGCCATCTGCCCAGTCTACCCAGTCAAAAATTTGGTCGTTCCTGCAGCAATCCGGCGGGCAGGTGAGGCAGCCAGGGTCTGACAGCCAGGCCCTGCCAAACATCGCTTGTGGCACATCCTGCTCCCTGGCTGAGCTAAACCTGACCAGGCTTTGTGCCACAATCGCCCCTCACCACCCCAGCCTGCACCCCACACTGCTGAGGTGCACCAGGTAGCTGGCCTGACACAGCTGCTAATGAAATGACAGCAGGCCCTGCCACTCAGCCGTCAGCTCCTACCTCATCCTGTCCATGTGCGTGCACTGGACTGGTCTGGAATATGCTCTGTAATTCAATGGAGTGTACTCAGTGTGCTCTGTAATATGGTGTTATTCCCACTGTTGTGTGCTTCCAACACAGCTCGTGGTTGGCTAGTGGTTGGCTCTGTAGCAACATGTATGCCATGGACCTCACTTCCGCCTTCCGCTGTTCCCTATTGCATGAGTTATGTTGGCCTCACACACCCAAATGCCCTGCAGCTTGTTGTCTGTCAGTGGCCACCCTGATTATGATTGTGTGATGCGAACTGTTAGCGGCATGCGTCTGTCCTCCTCTGTGCACAACACGCTCTCTAGATCGAGCAATCCCACCGCAGCCAATGCGGACAGCAGTCTTGCAGTGGCACAACCTGATGATCTGCGGCACCACAGCTGGCTACCTCGACCACACAACCAGGACAGACTGCGCCGGCAACATATCCTGACGGCTGGCACACAGGGCACAGCACAGCTCGCAAGTGCAGATTCGTGGTTTGCGCTGCATGGTGACTTCAGGCAGCCTGAGCCGCAGCAGTGAGCCCTGCCCGCATAGACGGAATGGTGTGGCTAGCCAGCGCAGCCCCCTGCCAGCATTGAAGGCATGGTTTGGCTATCAGGGTGACCAGGGAGAGCAGCGCTGCATACCCGCAGGTGGTGGTGTCCCAGGGCCCGCTCCCATCCAGCTTTGTGCCAGAGCAGGGGATGTTGACTTGCATAACCTGGCAGTCAGGAGGGCGGAGGTGGGATGACGTTGATGCACGAGCTAGGCGCAGGCCTTGCATAGGTCGGGTGTGGGCAGGCGTGCGTCCGCACAATAGCACCCCACTGTGGGGCAGCTACAAGGTCAGCATCGGCAACTGCAAGCTGCTCCTAGGAGCGCCTCTATGGAAAGTGCGGACGGGTACGCTGTTGGGTACGCAAATGGTTGCACCTCTCTTATGGTGCAGGGGCTGCCTAGAAGCTGGGCCAGAAGCCGCCACTGACCACTGTGTTGATGGGGTCCAGGTTTGCCTGTTGTCCCGAGCACTGACCATACAGATCATTCAGGCCGCCTGGCCCAAACAGCATGCTCCTCACATCCTGCATGGCGGCCAGGCCCCCCACAGCTTTGCAGTGCACTGAGACGCAGCAAGCCATGCAACAAAGGAGGTGTGACACAAAGGAGCCAGGCTAGGGTTTCCAGCAGCACAGCGCTGCAGCGAGTGCCAGGCGCTGTGGTGGCTGCCTGCAAATGCTGGAGCCGCCGCTGCGCTAGGTAGTAGGCGCCCATGCCACATGTGTGGGTTGAGGTCAGTGTCAGGGATCATCCACCATACAGACAAGACACCACCCCTAGTGCGGGGACCTGGTTCTGCCTTTGCGTGGTACTCATTGCCCGCTTGGCTGATGAGTGAGGTTGAGAGAGGAGAGAGGAGAGAGCTGGGTGCCGAAGGGGTGGGTCAAGCAGGGGCCAGGCCAGGTCAGGTCAGGTCAGGTCAGGACCCATACACACTAGCCAGACCCACCACCAGCTGGTCACCTTATCATGTCTCGACAAGCAAGATGTGGCACGGGTGCATGAGCGCAGGAGCCATGCACTTTAGACAGCATGGCATGGCATCGCAGCAGCAACAGGGTCACACCTGGACACTTGCGGCGGCTGGCTGCACCCCCCGTGGCGTGCACATGGATGCAAGGTACACAATGACCGGCAGGGCGCCCAAGAAGGTGTTCGGCCGGGGCAGCACAGTTTGCAGCTGCCGCCGCACATCCTCCGTGCCAGTTGCAGGTCCAGCTGCCAGAGCAGCTGCCTGGCTGGCAGGAGGTGCCTGGCTTTGCCTGAGCATGGCTCTTGGTAAGGTTGAAGTCTCTTGGAGGGGTGCGCTGGGTTGGGGCAGGAGGGTGATGGGGGCGTTCAAGAACAAGCGCCGGCCTTCCACAGCATAGTAGGATACGCTGGCACGTGGTGAAGGGCCTCTGAGCTCATAGCCATCCGGCAGGGCACTGACACCTTGAGCCATGACAAGGTGGAAGATGGTGTAGTTGTCTGAGCGCAAGTAGAAGGATGGCTGGCCACCATGAGCTTCGAGGCTAAGGAGTGTGCCTGCAGTTGCACAATTGCTTCAGGTGTAGGATTGGGAGCTTGGGACCTTTCCAGGCAAGGGAGGCTTTATGGTATGATGCTTAGTCATGTGTGCTGGTGCAAAAACAGCAGGTGATCAGCAACAGCCTACCTAATTCTTCACTGAGCTGCCATTGGGCTTGAGCAGCCATGGCTCAACCACCACCTTGCCGGTATCGGACGACGCCGGTCCACTGACGGGACGGCATTCCACCCACCTATGAGGGTCCCCGGTCTCTCCGTCATCGCCGTCGCAAAGCTGTGGGTCAGTACGGCAGTTACTAGAACCAGCGTCCAGCGCATGCCAGACTGTGGGCACATTAGTGGGCCAAGCTGCCGCGCCTATCTCTTCCGCCGTGACGGTGGATCCTGGAGACGATCCAGGGAAGTCGAGTAGCTATCCAACTTTTCGTATTCTGATAGTACGCGCGCGCGCACTTGGGGCTGTAGTGATAGGCAGTGTGGGGACTGGGTGCGTAATGGGCTGGCCCGCTGGCTTGACTACCCTGGACTACCCTGGACAGGTAACCGCAGCTCTGCCGAAAACGCGGCGAAACACTACTTCACAACAGGTAGTGGCTTATGATACTGTCCTCCTGACCAGGTTTAAACCCCGTCTCCGTCTCCGATTATGCGTGATCACTCGTCGTCATTGTACGCCGCTCACGGGTAACCGCAGCTCTGCCGAGCAGTGGTAGTAGAAGTGCCGAAGGGTCCCTAGTATCTGACGATGGAACAGATAAACAGCTAAAATGAACATAAAACTAACAGGAAACCAAGAAAATAACAGGAAAAACAGGACATCGAAGGCAATTAGCGCCACAGTTAGCGAAGCGAATGAGTACAATGCAGCGAAACAGTCAGCGTAGACGTAATCGTAATGGTAATGCCTCAAACAGTTAGGTTGACCGTGAGGCCGACGCGCCGCCAGAATGCAGGCCAGGCGCAGCAGAACATGCAGGCCAACGGTGAAGCGCACTGGGCCCACAACCACAATGACATATGGAACGCAAACAAGTGTAAAATGCACACCGTGATGAGTGGTGTGTCCGCTGCGGGTTTAGAGGAGGGCGCGGTCGTGCCGTCCGAAATGGTGGAGACGCGGCTCTACGGGCATCTTGTGCTTTGGGTGGAGGCCTGCAGCAAGAGGGCGCTGCTCGCCAGCTTGCTGTTGGGCCTCATGGTGCGCGGCTGGTTCACACGCGTCACTGTACTTGCGGATGGCCAGGAGCTCTTGGAGGAAATCCCTGCTGAGGACGCGTTCATCCCGAACTTGGCGGAGCGCAACCTGTACCTGCAGCTCGGCCGCGGTACGCCCCCTCCCAGAATGCAGTCTCGGCCCAGCTTAGCTGTGGTGGCTGTTTTGGCTGCCCACCCGGGCCTCCGCGACGAGCTCACCGCTGTACCTCGCTATCCGCACGACACTAACACCGTCAACGATGTGGGCCAGAAGCTAGAGACTAGCTTTGCCAACAGCCTCACCGAGCTGTTCAAGCGCATGGTTGGGCAAGCTGTGGCTCTGGCTGGAGCCAGGGTCATCGCTGGCTCACACGAGCACCAGCGCCGCCTTAGGTTGCCCGTGGATGGCACGCCAGCCTGGACTGAGCGTCAGCGCAGCTGGGTGGTGCGGAGTGTGCGGGGGAAGGTGGTGACCTGGCTAGAGGGTCAGGGTCAGGGTCAGGGTGGGGTGGTGCCTATCGAGGCCATGCGGGATGAGGTGGCCAGGCAGCGGAGGTTGTTGGGGGTGGGTCAGGGGGTGGTGGTGGACAAAGCCTGGCGGGAGAGGGGGGTCAACCGGGGCAGCCTGTTGCGCCATGCAGTGGACACCAGCAGGCAGCTGGAGGAAGCCCACGTCAACTGGCAAGCGGACTGGGCGGATTGGCAGGCACTTGGGGGGCAGCCCAACTCCAGGCCCCACCGCCCCCCCTCCCCATTTGCGCTCACACCCGGCTGCAGCTGCAAGGCGCACCACATCAAGCTGGACACAAGGCCATCTATGGCTTGATGCGGCCTGCTGGCATGCTGCCAACGGACATCACCTCCTTACCCAGGTTCCAGTATGGTTTGGCCGGGCCCAGGGACAGTGATGTGAGTGAGCCTTGAGCTGGGCAGCCTGGCATGTTGCTTAAGGCATCTTGCTGGTGGCATGTTGCTTCAGGCATATTGCTTGTGGCAACATTGACTGATGGTGTTTGGGTGGCTCCAAGTGTGCTGAGTGGGCTGTGTCGGCTGTGTTGGGTTGCAGGTGGTCAACCGGTGGATCGCCTTCCTTCCATCCATCCACCCATCCATCTGGCCAAACGGCGGGTAGACCTTCGCGCAGGTGGTGCACACGGACGGAGTCACGGTCAGCGTGCTGTTCACGCGCCCCAAGCCAGCAGGGCCGCCCGACGAGCTGCCTCGCATGGGCAAGCAGGAGGGCGTTGTCAACCCGCTGGCGCACCTGGACGCCGATTGGCTGGGCTGCGACCCGGGCAAAACGAACATGGCGACGGTGGCCCGTGAGGAGCGATACCCCTCCGGCGCTGTGGAGTCCGTGTGGCAGCGCAGCCTCACTGCGGGGCAATACTACCGGCAGAGCGGCATCACGCAGCACGCCAAGACGTCCAAGGCCTGGATGGCCGGCATCCAGCCCGGACATGATGTGCTGTCGCAAGTCACCAACTACACCGCCTCGCTCCAGCGGTACCAGGAGTATGCCGCCATGACGTTGGTGACCTGACCTGCCATGTGGGCCGAGCTTTCCAAGCCGCGCTGGTCCAACGCCAGATTCCGGCTGTACCGACACAAGCAGAGCACCGTGGCCAAATTCTGGGCTGAGGTGAGTAGGCCGTACCCAGCCAGTGTGTGTGCTAGTGTGTGTGTGCTCACAACGCCTGTCATGTGCCATGGCTGGACCTGAGCTCACAAAGTGTCTCTCCTTGTGTGCCTTGGCTGCAGACTGTGAGGGGTGCCAGGGTACGCTGCAACTCAGCTGCCACTGGTCGCCCCCTGGCCCTGGCCTATGGGGCAGCAGGCTTCAGCGGCAGCGGCAGCAGGGGCAGCAGGGGCGTGCCCGTCAAGCACATGCTCAAGGAGGCATACAAGCAGTCCCCGGGCGTGTGGTGTTGGTGCATGAGTTTCGCACCAGCCGGGTCAGCTCTGCCCGCACCAACGTGGTGGCAGGCCAGGCAGAGTCGTTTAGGTGAGAGACCCCAGGTGCATGTGCATTTTACGAGTGGAGTCATTACATAGCTGTAGAATGGCACCTCACACACCAGCCTAGACTGTGCCCTGCACCGTTTAGACTTGACATGGCTTGACTGAACACTTGGAATGGCAAGGAAAGGTCTTACACATGTCATTGATCAATGTCGCCTTGCAGGTGGCTGCGCCCGGTGCGCAGCATGGCGACGCGGTCCCGGATCCGGGGCCTGATGTGCTCAACAAGCAATGGCATCAGGTTCTACGACCGAGACTCAGGCGACCCCAACTAGCAAAAAATGACAGGAAATGATAGGAAGCCGACCCATGGTGATCAAAACGACGCCGCGTCTCAGCCACTTGGTTTCTATTTATGTTTCGCACATCCCTAGATAGAGGACTCTGTCAGCTTTGCGGTGCAGCTTGTAACATTAAATACTGTGCAGTGTGCTGAGTGCTATGGCGGCTCAAATCTTGACATTCAAATTCATGCCAGTTTTGCTCATGCGGGCCTTGCCGCGACCGACCGCCGCGACCGACGTGGCCCAGTAGCCTCTGCAAACAGTCAGGGACAGTCGCCGCAGTCAAAACAATGCACATGGCACGCCAAACCGATGTAACGACGCCCCTCCACCCATGCTCGGAAGTATACAAGGCTGCTGCATTGCTTGACCGCTTCGTGAGTCGTACCTACTACCTGGCCACTCGGTAAGGCCACTCAAGGTGTGTAGGCCATTGCTACGTTACCTTGCTCGACATGTTGGGTCGGATCCCTCCCGCCCGCCCTCCGCTTGCGTGTCCAGCTTGTGTCCAGCTCCGCCCTGACCCCCTGCTGCTCAGCTGGAGGGGTGGGCAGCCCAGGGGCAGCACCAGCACCAGCTGCCTGTTGCTGCCAGGGGGGTGCAACAGGAGGGGTGGGCAGGTCAGGGGCAGCACCAGCACCAGCTGTCTGCTGCTGCCAGGGGGGTGCAGCAGGAGGGGTGGGCAGCCAAGGGGCAGCACCAGCACCAGCTGCCTGCTGCTGCCAGGGGGGTGCAGCACGAGGGGGGGGCAGGTCAGGGGCAGCACCAGCACCAGCTGCCTGCTGCTGCCAGGGGGGTGCAGCAGGAGGGGGGAGCAGGTCAGGGGCGGCACCAGCACCGGCACCTGTTGCTGCCTCCAGCTCATCGCCATGCAGGGCGGCTACTGTGTTGCAGATATGGGCCATGACAAGACCCTTCAGCTTGGGCTTCAGCCACCCCTTCAAGAGCTCCTGCTGGTGGAAGCGAAGGTAAGCTTGCAGCTCCCTAACAGATAGCTTCTCAGCCTCCTCGACAGTGGTCTGGCTGTAATCGCGCCCATCATAGGTCAGAGCATATGCTGCAGACAGTCTGCACCTCCTGGGCAATGTCGTTAGCCCTCCTTGCTGTAGCTTTTAGGCCATTAGGACTGTGCAGATGAGCAGCCCTTGGTGACTTTACAAGTGCTGCAAGATGAGCACGCTGCCGGCTGGGACTCATGGGTTTGCGTCTTGCAATGACTTGCTAGGGCCAGGGGGCGACATTGCGAGGGGCTGGGAGGGGGTGGGAAGGGGTGGGCAGGGGTGGGAGGGGGTGGTGGGGGTGGGAGGGGCTGGGAAGGGTTGGGAAGGGGTGGGAGGGGGTGGGAAGGGGTGGGAGGGGGTGGGAAGGGTTGGCGGAGCAGTGAGGGGGCAGTAGTAG
>JASKMD010000030.1:895719-1136135 GCA_030144725.1 Haematococcus lacustris | reverse complement strand
GTAGTTGTTACACTAAGGAGGTAGGGCTCGGGTGGATACAAGCCAACCTCCAAAGGTAAAAGACTAAGGAGAGAACAGAGAAAAATGGAAAGAGAAGGGGAACTACCTAGGAGAGAAAGAACTCAGGAAGGGAAGGGGAAGGGAGCTTAAGGGAGCGGGGGAGAGACCTCGAGAAGCGGAGAAGCCAGAGAAGCGGAGGAGCTAGGGTCGCAAAAGGTTGGAGGGCTAGAAAGGACGCCAAAGCTAGGAGGGCCAGAGAGGAGAGGGGAGTGAAACACGTTATGAGGCAGAGGGACTAGGAGGAGTAACCGGGAAAGAGACACTAAGGGATCCGTCTTGAGTAGAGATGAAGGGATGGGGATGGGGGAGGTTCCAGCCAGGAGGGTTGGGATGGGCTAGGGTGAAGTCTTGTAGGTGAAGCCAAAAGGTAGAGATAGCAAGCTGGCTGGCTGTAGAAATGGGGGAAAGGGTGGTAGGAGCGGTCGCTTGAGTGGTGGGGTGATGGGTGAGAGCCCAGAGACGGCGACGGCCAAAGTCCATCGCATCAAGGGCAGCCATGCAAACCAGGCTCCAGAGGGGAGGAGGGAAGGTAGGGGTGGGGGGGATGAGGCACCAGAGGGAGGATTGGTGAACTTGGGTGCCGAGGCTGAGGGAGAGCTGTTGTCTAATGGTAATGGCGATGGGGCAACTCCAGAAGCTATGTTGGCGGCTGTGACGGGGATGGTGAGAGGGGTCGCAAGGGCAAGACCAGGGAGTGATGCGGCTTCCAGGGATGGCATTGATGCTCAAGCGCCAAAGGGTCTCTTTAAGGAGGTTGGAACAAGGAACCTTCCAGGCTTTGTTAAGGTTGGTAGTGAAAGCTTGAAGGGCTAGCGCTCGAGTGGTGGGTGGGTGAGGTGTGGATAGTGCTTGGGTGATGTAAGAGAGGTGGGCCTGCTTGCGGGCGGAGGTGATGTGGGGTGTGAGCATGGAGGTGAAGACCCTCACAGGGGTCCCTATGAGGGTGGGGAAGACCCGAGGGGTAGAGGTGGTGGGTGAGGACCAAGAGAGGGAGGTAAGGTGTTGGAGGGGGACTGGTGTAACTGGGAGGGGTTGGTTGGGAGAGGTAGCGGGAAGGGATAAAGGGCCGAGGGCTTGGAGGGCTTGGCATATGAGGGTAATGATGCCTTGGGGGAGGAGGTGGTGTTGGTGGAGTGAAGGGAGCCCTATGATGCCTCGAGTAATGTCAGGGACGGTGGCTTGGGTAGAGAGAAGGAGGGTATGAGCAGGGTGGAGAGAGGGACAGGCGTGGGTGAGGAGGGTGGCTGCTAGGGGGATCCATGAAGGGGATGATGGAGAGGGAGTTGGGGGTGTTGGTGAAGGGGGGAGGGTGGAAGGCTGGGTAGGGTGGGAGGGGCTGTCCCGGGAGGGGCCAGGTGGTCGGCTGGAGGAGAGAAGGGGGGTGAGAAAGCCGGAGAAGAGGGATTGAAGGGTGTGGTAGAGTTGGGAAAGGAAGGTAAGGATAAAAGAGAGGAAGGGGCGGGTAGGTGTAGGGCGGGTAATGGGGGGGAGGTGAAGGGTGGGATTGGCTGGTGGGGGGGACGGGGAGGGAAGGGTGGAGTAGGTGTGGTCATTGATGAGGTGGTGTAGAAGCCGTGTAGCCATGGCGGCGTGCCGAGCCTGGATGTGTTCTCTTAGTGGTAGGAGGCCAAAACCTCCGTCAGCAGGACGGCCCATGGCTAGGGGGTAAGGGAGGTGCTTGGCCACAATGCGGTAGAGAGAATGGGTGAAGGTAGGGAGAGTAGGTGGTAGGCCTGAGAATTCGGCGTGGTAGAGGAAGGTGCTAAGGGCATAGGTGGAGGAGGCGATGCCCTTGCCCATGGTAGAGAGGGGGAGGCCGTTGAGACGGTGGAGGTGTTTGGTGGCTTGCCTCAGGCGCTCCTCCCAGGCTGAGGAGGTAGCTGGGTCGGGGTGAGGGGAGAAGGTGTTTGGAGGTCTTAGAGAGGCTCGGGTGGCTCTGGTGTGGCGAGGGGTGGTGGAAGAGAGGGTAGGGTTGGCCTGTTGGATGCCCAGGGAAGTGGCGGAGTGATGGACAGGGATGCCAGCCAGATGGGTGGGGGGAGAGGGGAGGGGGACGCCAATGAGGACAGCAGAGGATTTGTCTGTATTTACCCGTTGCCCCGAAGCGTCTCCAAAGGTAGTGAGGGCAAGGGAGAGGGTGGAGAGGGCAGGGTCTGTGAGGTCGCCTTGGTGAATCTGGGTATCGTCAGCGTAGAAAGTGCAGACCAGCCGAGAGCCTCCGATCCGCACGCCTAGCTGTGGGTGGGAGATGAGCCAGGAGGCGAACCCTTGAGCCACGAAGAGGTAAAGGAGGGGTGAGAGGGGGCAGCCTTGTCGGACGCCCGCGGACCAGGTGAAAAGGGGTGAGTCTGTGCCGTTGACGTGGGTAACAGCCTGGGTGTTGTGAAGGAGGATCCGAGCCCAGTTAACCATCCCGTCCGAGGCTCCCAAGGTGTGCATAAGGGTGTAGAGGAAGGGCCGGTCTACCGTGTCAAAGGCCTTGGCTATGTCGAGGTAGATGTTGGCTGCTGAGAGCCCTTGACTCTGGAGGGCGTGGGGAAGAAGGGAGGTGGTGTTGATGTTATCCTCTATCCGACGGCCGGGGAGGAAGGCAGATTGTTCCCTGCCGATGGCTGGGGCCATGGCTTTCCCGAACCTGGCTGCCAAGATTTTGGCGAGGAGACGGTAAAGAGAGGGGAGGAGGGTGATGGGGCGATAAGAGGTAGGGTTAGAGAGGTTGGGAGCTGAAGGTTTGGGGATGGGGGTGATGGTACCTCTATTGAAGCCGGTGGGGAGGGTTCCAGTGGTGCCGATAGCGGTGAAGAGCTTGGCTATCAGTGGAGCCCAGCAATCACCGTCGACGCGCCAAAGGTTGTAGGGTAAGCCGTCAGGGCCAGGGGAGGATGTCGAGGGGCAGGAGGTGAGGGCTGTGAGGACTTCAGCCACTGTGATGTCTGCCGCTCCGGCTAACCCAGCAAGGGTGGGGGGGATAAGGTGGACTGTGCCTTTAGTAAGCTCAAGCTGAAGGGCTGTGATTACCGCTCGTTGGGCATGTGGGTTGGTAAGAGGTTGAGCGCTGACCCGCGAGAAGTGGGCGCCGAGAGCTGTAGCAATGGACCTGTTAGAGGTGAGGTAGTCGCCTCCAGGAGAACGGAGAGAGGGGATGGAAGTAGGGGTGGTCGGTGGGTGGATGAGGGAGGTGAGAAGGGGGGAGGGTTGTTCTCTATGGTGGAGCCAGTTGGAGTGCGCGTCACGGGTAAGGTGAGAGGTAGAAGCTGAGTGCGCTTGCCTGAAAGAGGTGAAGGCTTGGGCCACCAGGTTTAAGGCATGAGGAAGGGTGTCAGGGAGAGCTGTGGCCACTGCGGAATGGGCAAGGGTAAGGTCGTGGTGGGTGGTGTTGAGGGTAACGAGGGCTCTGTGATCGTGCTCTTTAGTGAGGGGGAGGAGAGTGTGGGCAAAGGTTTTGAAGGCTTTCTGTAGGGTAGGCCACCAGGAGATGAGATCCGCGGAAGAGAGGGTGAGGCCAAAGGTGACTGCTTTACGGGCCCAAAGAGTAAGATGGGGGCTGGCGATAGGGTTGGTAGCCATGGAGCAGGGGATGGGGTGACGCCCTGGGCCTCTGGGTTGTAGGGGAGAGGCGGGGAGGAGAAGAAAGGAGACCGCGTGGTGATCGCCTCGGGGGGAAAAGTGGCAGGAGGCTGAGTGGGAGAAGGTCGAGAGTTGGGGAGGAAGGTAGATGCGGTCAAGGCGGGCTAGGTGGTGATGGCCCCTGTGAAAGGTGAAGCTCCTGCCTGTAGGATGGTGTTGGCGGTAGATGTCAGAGTGGGATGGGAGGAGGGATGAGAGGAGGGTGGTGGTAGCATTGTCCGAAAGGGTAGTGGTGTGGCAGGAGGGTAACCTATCAAGGTTGGGGAGGGGGGTGAAGTTGAAGTCTCCAACAAGGCAGAGGGGTAGGGATGTGGGAATGAGAAGGGGGGCAAGGGTTTGGGTGAGGAAGGTGGCGCGGTCTACAGCTCCTGTGCTTGGCCAGTAGGAGTTGAGAAGCAAAAAGGAATGACCGGCCCAAGAGATAGAGAGAGATTGTAGGCGACCGCAGGGGAGGGCTGAGTGGTTAGAGAGGGTAATGGGGAGGTCACTGCGGACAAGGATGGCTACCCCTGCATGGGAATGGGAGGAGTGGTTATTGGCCCAGAAGGTGTGAAAAGGGGGGGAATGTAGGGCTGAAGTGGCTTGGTTCAACCATAGGCCAGCTTGTTGTTGGGAGATGGAGCCATGGGCGGTAGGACGTCCTATCCAGGTCTCTTGTAGGCAGATGATGTCTAGGCCTTCGTCAACCCAGGTTTTAACGAGGGTGAAAACGGCTGAGATGGAAGTGAGGCCGGAAACATTGTGTGTGGCTAGGCGGAGGCCTGGAGGACGAGGACGTGGCAGTGTGGGGGCACGACCGGAGCCAAAAGGGAGGTGAGCCCAGGGAGGAGCCTGATGGATGGGGCTGAGGGTGGGGGTGGGGGTGGGGGTGGGGGTGGGGGTGGGGGTGGGGGTGGGGGTGGGGGTGGGGGTGGGGGTGGGGGTGGGGGTGGGGGTGGGGGTGGGGGTGGGGGTGGGGGTGGGGGTGGGGGTGGGGGTGGGGGTGGGGGTGGGGGTGGGGGTGGGGGTGGGGGTGGGGGTGGGGGTGGGGGTGGGGGTGGGGGTGGGGGTGGGGGTGGGGGTGGGGGTGGGGGTGGGGGTGGGGGTGGGGGTGGGGGTGGGGGTGGGGGTGGGGGTGGGGGTGGGGGTGGGGGTGGCGGTGGGGGTGGGGTAGGGGGTGGAGGTGGGGGGTGGCGGTGGCGGTGGTGAAGGGAGTGGAGGTGGAGGTGGGGGTGGGGGTGGGGGTGGGGGTGGGGGTGGGGGTGGGGGTGGGGGTGGGGGTGGGGGTGGGGGTGGGGGTGGGGGTGGGGGTGGGGGTGGGGGTGGGGGTGGGGGTGGGGGTGGGGGTGGGGGTGGGGGTGGGGGTGGGGGTGGGGGTGGGGGTGGGGGTGGGGGTGGGGGTGGGGGTGGGGGTGGGGGTGGGGGTGGGGGTGGGGGTGGGGGTGGGGGTGGGGGTGGGGGTGGGGGTGGGGGTGGGGGTGGGGGTAAGGTTGGCGGTGGGGGTGGAGGTGGAGGTGGCGGTGGAGTAGGGGGTGGGGGTTGCGGTGGTGGTGGCGTTGGCGGTGGCAAAGGGAGTGGAGGTGGTGGTGGGGGTGGGGGTGGAGGTGCAGGTTAGGGTGGGGGTGGGGGTGGCGGTGGCGGTGGCAGTGGCAACTGGAGTGGAGGTGGCGGTGGCGGTGGCGGTGGCAACTGGAGTGGAGGAGGAGGTGGGGCTGGGTGTGGTGGTGGCGGTGGCGGTGGTGTAGGGGGTGGGGGTGGCGGTGGGGGTGGCGGTGGCGGTGGCAAAGGGAGTGGAGGAGGAGGTGGTGGTGGGTGAGGGGGTGGAGGTGGGGGTGGGGGACAAGGCAACATGGCAACAAGGCAACAGGTGACAAGGCAACAGGTGACAAGGCAACAAGGCAACAGGGGTGGAGGTGGGGGTGGGGGTGGAGGTGGGTGACAAGGCAATTGGGGGGTAGGAGGAGGTGGTGGTGGGTGAGGGGGAGGAGGTGGGGGTGGGGGTGGGGGTGGGGGTGGGGGTGGCGGTGGCGGTGGTGGTGGCGGTGGCGGTGGGGGTGGGGGTGGGGGTGGCGGTGGCGGTGGCGGTGGGGGTGGGGGTGGGGGTGGGGGTGGGGGTGGGGGTGGGGGTGGCGGTGGCGGTGGCGGTGGGGGTGGCGGTTGGGGTGGGGGTGGGGGTGGGGGTGGGGGTGGCGGTGGGGGTGGGGGTGGGGGTGGGGGTGGGGGTGGGGGTGGGGGTGGGGGTGGGGGTGGGGGTGGGGGTGGGGGTGGGGGTGGGGGTGGGGGTGGGGGTGGGGGTGGGGGTGGGGGTGGGGGTGGGGGTGGGGGTAAGGTTGGCGGTGGGGGTGGAGGTGGAGGTGGCGGTGGAGTAGGGGGTGGGGGTTGCGGTGGTGGTGGCGTTGGCGGTGGCAAAGGGAGTGGAGGTGGTGGTGGGGGTGGGGGTGGAGGTGCAGGTTAGGGTGGGGGTGGGGGTGGCGGTGGCGGTGGCAGTGGCAACTGGAGTGGAGGTGGCGGTGGCGGTGGCGGTGGCAACTGGAGTGGAGGAGGAGGTGGGGCTGGGTGTGGTGGTGGCGGTGGCGGTGGTGTAGGGGGTGGGGGTGGCGGTGGGGGTGGCGGTGGCGGTGGCAAAGGGAGTGGAGGAGGAGGTGGTGGTGGGTGAGGGGGTGGAGGTGGGGGTGGGGGACAAGGCAACATGGCAACAAGGCAACAGGTGACAAGGCAACAGGTGACAAGGCAACAAGGCAACAGGGGTGGAGGTGGGGGTGGGGGTGGAGGTGGGTGACAAGGCAACTGGGGGGTAGGAGGAGGTGGTGGTGGGTGAGGGGGAGGAGGTGGGGGTGGGGGTGGGGGTGGGGGTGGCGGTGGCGGTGGCGGTGGTGGTGGCGGTGGCGGTGGGGGTGGGGGTGGGGGTGGGGGTGGCGGTGGCGGTGGCGGTGGTGGTGGCGGTGGCGGTGGGGGTGGGGGTGGGGGTGGGGGTGGGGGTGGGGGTGGCGGTGGCGGTGGCGGTGGGGGTGGCGGTTGGGGTGGGGGTGGGGGTGGGGGTGGGGGTGGCGGTGACGGTGGCGGTGGGGGCGGGCGTGGCGGTGGGGGTGGGTGTGGCGGCGGGGGTGGGAGTGGGGGTGGGGGTGGAGGATGTGGAGGAGGTGTTGGTAAAGGTGAGGGGAGGGGGAAGAAGGTTGGAACCAAAGCGGAAGCGTGGCCAGGAGAGAAGGCTCCGTCGATCTTGGGTGAGGGTGTTAGGGGGAGAAGGATGTGGGGGAGGGGGTGGGGGAGGGGGAGGGGGAGGGGTGGTGGTGGGGGGGGGGTGGGGGGGATTGGGGATGGGAGAAGGAGTTGATGAGTTTGGGTGGGGGAGGGTGTTGGGAAGACGCCGTCGCCTGCGAGAGGAGGGGGGACTTAGACCTACATTGAAAAGGATAGGACCTGTATTAGGTCTTTGGGGTGGACGTTGGTCGGAAGGTGTGGGGGAAGGTGAGCGAGCTCTTCGTGAACCAATGGGTGAGAGGAGAGGGATAGGCTCTTGGGAAGTGGGTGGTGTAGAAGAGAGGGTGTGGAACGAGGGAGGGTGGGTAAGGCCTAGGGTAACCCAGGTGTTGTTGTCCCAGCTCCGCAGAGGGTTCAGAATGTCACAACGGTCAGGGAGGTGTTCGAAGTCAAGGGAGTAGGATTGGTCGTGAAAGGCTGATTACCGACCCCATGTTGGGACATCCTGACCGAGACGTGTCAGCCGCGCTGAACATCCGCCGCATTGCAGCCGGGCCGGGCCGCCCCCGCGAGCTCAGCAGCTGGCTGGGCCGCCCCGCCATGCCTAACCCAGGCAGGCCAGGCCAGGAGTGGTGTGCATGCGCGTCAGAGCCTGTTGCGGAAGCAGCAGCAGCGGCGGCACCAGCGGCAGCGATAGTGACATGTGCATCATGCCATGAGCCAAATAAAGCAAACGAATCGATTGCCCCTTACAAAGGGGATGTGTGTGCGATAGAGTGTGAGTAGGGTAGGATAGGGCTCTATCGACTCCTAGGGTTAAAGACCTAGGTTAGGGACACACACCGGTCTCTGACTCCTGTGGAGAAGTGTAGGGGCTCGAGGATAGGGATACAGGACGGCATGTACGCCGCTTACGCCGCTACAAAGCTTTTGCTACAAAGCTTCTTATAGGGACAAGAACCCGACTAAAACTCTCAATTTCGCTGTGGCTGGAAGCTGGTGGGACGACAGAGCTGGGCTAAGAGGAGATGATAGGAGAGGGCTGGGGCTGGGAGGTGGAGAGAGCAGAGGTGTGGGCTGGCAGGGGCGGGCTAGTCCAGACTGCGAGGCACAAGACTGCATCACATGATGCAACTGCTTTCCTTTTCAGCGGCGTTGCATTGGAGGGATGCACCAAAGTGTTGGGCCAAGCGCAAGAAAGGTATAGTGGTCTGTGCGTGGCACGTAACACCGTGGGAAAGCCCATTCCTGCTCTGTGTGTAAATGCACCTGCATGTCGAATTGTCGTGCTAGCTGCAATGGCTCGCGGACTGTGTCTAGCGGGCTGATATTTAAACAAATATAGGTTCGATGTCAACGCAGATGTTACAAAGCGCCATCGATGTGACAAAACAGAGAATCGAAACCTTAGTCGCACCCGCTCGCAACCTCAGCAGACTGTATCCCCCGAGAGTGCCGTCGCCGATTCTTTGGATACAATGACCGATATTTATGACGGGCCTTTGCAGCTACCCGTGGCCGCTCTGACTGCAATTGCAGCTCAAAGCTCGTGGCGTGTTGTAGCCTACTTGAGGTATAGAAATGTGTGGCTCCTGTGCGCTAAAGCGCCGCGCCTTGCCGCTGGGAACTCGATGGGAACTGATGCAGCAGTGATGACATGTGCTTGATAAAACCATGCAGGCTAACTTGCAAGCGCTGGAACATAGCCTGCCGAAGCCGACTACACACACTCAGTGTCCCTGATGCGCAGGCCCTGGCACCTGAGCCTGATGGGCTCCTGCAGGTGCCCAGCGTTTGTCATTTGTCTTTTTGAGGCTTGAAGCAGCAAACCAGCGAGAGTGGGCCCCAGCCGCAGGTGCTCCCCGCCTTTCCATCAGCATCCACCCTAAACCTCAGCCCCTCTACCTTCCAGCAGCTTACAAAGGCACACCAGGAAGCAAAAGAAAAGATTCGTAAAGTTACAATTCGCTCAGATTACCACCTGTGCCAGCACGTGTTTGGCAGGGCGCAGGTAATGAAGCAGCACAAGCAGTAGCGCATGCAACTTCAGCAAAACCCAAAGCTGATTTATAAGACAGTTCAGAGTCGAGGTGTGGTCTCTGCTTGCTTCTGAAGTTGTGAAGACAACGTGTAACCTGCGCTGCTGACAGGTCATGCTGAGCCTAAGGCCGCTGCTGGTGCTGCCCAACCTGACCCACCTGACCCTACAGGAGTGCTTGGTGAGCTAAACATGCCAAGTGCTGCCAGCCACTGTGGGTGAGCTAAACATGCCAAGTGCTGCCAGCCACTGTGGGTGAGCCAAACATGCCAAGCGCTGCCATGTCATGAGTACTCACAATGTTTTTGAGCATGGAGCTAGCCACAGCTAGGCCTCCCCAGCCAGGGAGGTCAGCATGCTGTGCCACAGCTAGGCGCACATACAGCCAGGGAGGGCACACACTCTAGTGCCGAGGCCCTTGCTGGGTGTACAGAGTGAGCAGGGTGAGGAAGCAAGGTACTTGTGACTTGCAGCACCTTGGCCCTCAACCTAGAGCCTTCATTGCCATGGAACACTGAGCATGGACACTACAAAACGGTGTTTTTGTCTGTGTGGAGTTCTCATACACATGGCTTACACATGGCATATACATGGCATACGCATGGGCATGGTCGCCTGCCACCTTCACTATTGCCTGATCCAGAGGGCTGTGATGTAGAGTTGGCATGACAAACATGCACTCATTGTAAGCTGATGACAGCGCAAAGGGGGGCGCACACTACTGTGCCGCAGCGGGCTGCTGCTGCTGCTGCTGCTGGTGGGCCTTGGGTGGCTTGTCTTGCACCCGCTTGTACCCCAGCTCAGGGTACTCCTTGCCCGTGGCTGGCAGCTTCCCCTGCTCTGGCCAGTAGCACAGCTCCGGTGGGCGATACCTGCTCTTCCCAATGCGCTGCATGTTCAGCGCTGCATTGCAGGCCCTGGCTACCCACCTGACTGCCTGTGGTGCTGGCTTGTCTTTAGTAGCCTTGCTCTTGCCCTTGGTGGGCTGGGTGGGCTCGGCTGCCTACTTGCTGCGCTTGGCTGGCTGGGGAGTGCTGGCCCCCGGCTCTGAGGCTACTGGCTGTAAGGCTGCCTGGCTGCTGCATGAGGCCTGTGGGGGCTTGCGGGGGGCCACTACCGGGCACCACATCATGCCCCACACTGGCTGGTCACACTGCTGGCTCCAGGCTGGGCGCAGCAAGCGCTGTTCCCCCTGCCCTGCTGGGAGCGTCCAGTCTGCAGGCCTGGTGGGCCTGCGCTAACACAGCCGGCTCTCACAGGGCTGCTGGCCATTCAGCGCAGAGCAGACCCGGCTGGTGCGGTACTCATACACTTGTGACTTGCAGCAGTAGCAGTGTGTCAGTCAGGTTAAGCGCCCAGCCTGCTCTCCCCCTACCCCGCCGGCCTGACCATGTGGTGCACCTGCTCCAAAGTCACCTCTAGTTGCAATCAGGTCATTCTGAGTCAATCCTGAGGGAACCCTGAGTCAACCCTGAGTAAACGTCGTGTCAACCCTGAGTCAACCCTGAGTCAACCCTGAGTCAACGCTGAGTCAACCCTGAGTCAACCCTGAGTCCTCACCGCCCTGCCTCACCCAGTGTCTCTGGGCCCCCCTGCAGGTGAAGGACGGCTATGAGGTGCTGCTGACCCTGCGTCGCCTCACCCACCTCGACTTGTCCCGGGCCTTTGATGTGAGTGTCAGCGAGCCAGCTGCTGCACAGTCCACCCCTCTTGACAGACTGTGTGCCTGATCTGACATCACAGTGCAGTACAGTGCAGTAGCTCATGATGAGTAATTTCTGCATGGATGGGGGAAATGGAACCTCTGTTGTTGTATCCCTCAACATCAACATCCACCTGCGCCAGTTGATGGGCTGGGATGCTGAGTGATGAACATCAGCTTGGCTGTTTTGGAAAAGTCCAACTAATGTGTATGCGTTTGAGAGGCTGCTGCATGTCATGGTTGCACGACTGTTAATGCTTGCTGCCGCCGCCACCGCTGCTGCTGCTGCCGCTGCTGCTGGTGGTGTGCAGATATCCAATCGAGTGCTCAGCATGATCCCTCGCATGGCTAGCCTGCGATGCCTGCTGCTCCCGGCCCAAGCCAGCCACGCCCCGAGGCTGAACCAGACTACAGCTCAGGTGCCCCACCGCCTGCCACGCCCTGCGCTCCCAGCCTCCTAGAGCATTCAGCCCAGCCTGCACTTGCAAGCTTGCCTGAACTCCCTTCTTTGCACAAACCTTCACAACCTCTCTTTCATTGTGTCTGCACCCTCGCATCAGCACAGCCAGCACCTTGGCCCTCAACCTAGAGCCTTCATTGCCGTGGAACACTGAGCGTGGACCACTACAAAACCGGGTTTTGTCTGTGTGGAGTTCCCATGCACACGGCATGCACATAGCATACACATGGGCATGGTCGCCTGCCACCTTCACTATTGCCTGACCCACAGGGTTATGGTGTAGAGTTGGCATGACAAACATGCACTACTTATCCTAAGCTGATGACAGCTCAAAGGGGGGCACACACTACTGTGCCGCAGCGGGCTGCTGCTGCTGCTGCTGGGCCTTAGGTGGCTTGTCTCGCACCCGCTTGTACCCAGCTTAGGGTACTCCTTGCCCTTGGGTGGCAGCTTCCCCTGCTCTGGCCACCAGCACAGCTCCAGTGGGCGCCACCTGCTCTTCCCAATGCGCTGCATGTTCAGCGTTGCATTGCAGTCCCGGTCTACCCACCTGCCTGGCTGTGGTGCTGGCTTTGACTTGGCAGCCTTGCCTTCGCCCTTGATGGGCTGGGTGGGCTCAGCTGCATGCTCAACCTTGCTGCGCTTGCCTGAGCATGGCCCTGGGTAGGGTTGATGCCTCCTAACCTAGCCCCAAGACCCAAGCCAGCGAACAAGCCAGCCAGCCAGCAGGTCACTTGCAGCAGGTCAGGCGTGGCCCAGCCACAGGGCAGCCGCTCGACCCACCCGCCCCACCCAATCAGCCCTTCAGGTTTTAATTCTGAAGCGGGACCATCCGCTGACCAACATGTTCAGTCACCACTGCCAGCTCCTCAGATATCATGTGACCAGGCCTCTCCACCCCACCCCACCCCACCCTAACCCAAACCCTAGCTATAACCCTAGCATGACCCCCAGGTGCACGCCACTGTTTTCCACGACAACTGCAGCATGCCAGCACCCTGCCCCCACCCGCCCTAGCTTCCCACTAGCTTCTCTTCACAACTGACGTGTACTGCTCTTGCCTGCCCCACTGCCCAGGGGCTCCACATGTGCCTGCCCTGCATGCGCCACCTGCGTGGCCTGCACCTGCGCTGCCCCGACCTGGAAGCCCTGGGCCACGACACGCTGCGCCACGCTCAGCCCTGCCCCACACTGCACCCCTTAACCGTCAAGGGCCTGGTGGCCAGCCTGGGGCAGCAGCTGCTGGAGCTGAGCTTGGAGGGGCTGGCAGAGCCTAACTGGGCCACCGCCCGAGAGGCTGGCAGGCCGTTAGTGCCCGGGGACCAGGCCCTGCCCCAGGCCGCCGCACCATCCTCAGGTGGGGGGCAGGCAGGCGGGGCAGCCTGGGGGCAGGCGGCGCAGGCTGGCGGCAGGGACCCTGCAGGGATGCAGCATTGTGGGGGAGGGTCGTGGTGGAGGGGGTGGGCTGTGGCTGTGTGGCAAGCCAAGGGGCACTTGCCCGGAAACAGAGTCCACCAGCTGCTGCACATGCTGCAATGGTGAAAGATGACTGCTGCCGCCGCCGCTGCTGCTGCTGCAATTGCTACCGCTGCTGCTGCTGCTGCTGCTGCTGCTGGGTGGGCGTGCCGGATGACTGTGCAGAGGCCGAGGGTGTTGAGCGTGTGGGCGTGCTGTTGATGCCGCCACTGTCCGACCCACCATCAGGCTCCAGGGCTCCAGAGTTTGGCAAGCAGCCAGGTGCCGACAGCCTGCTGCTTCGCGCCCCCTACCCCTCACGCTGCACCAGCAGCAAGCTTCTACAACCTGGCAGCGAGGCGGTGAACAGCAGCACCTTCGCCATCCCCACCCTGGGTTACGAACGGAGTCGAACGACTTCCACGCCCCAGCTGCTCGTGCAGCGCCCGGGGCCCCTGTCCATGGCCCTGCACAGCTTGACTGCATGCACCCGGCTGCAGCACCTAGCCCTGGCCCCCTACGTTGACCTGGACTGGAGCTACACCCCCTCCGCCAGCCCTGGCCACCCACACAGCCTGGCCCACCTGGCAGATCTTGACCCATGCGACCCAGGCAGCGCCTTGCCTGAGCTGCCCCAGCCCTACAGCCTGGTCGGCAGCCCCCCTGACTCTACCCCGCTCACCTGCGCACCCCCTGCCGCCCAGCGCCAGCCCAGCAGGGCGCACCTGGGGCTGGCGGTGTCCGACGGCCTGGTGGTCCAGTTGTGTGTGGCGCTGAGGGGCCTGCGCTGCCTGCAGCTGTGCGAGTGCTGGGAGCTGGGCACTGAGGCGCTGGACGCCATCGCTGGGCACTTGCAGGTGAGCAGCAACAGGGGGCAGAGGGCCCGTGGCAAGAGCAAGAGCAGCGACCGGCCCACCTGCTAACCAGCCTGCCCGCCGACCTGCCCACCCGCCTGCCCGTTTGCTCACCAGCCTACCTGCCTGCCCGTCTGCTCACTTGCCTGCTGGCTTTCTGCTGTGTTCCATCTCCAGGCTTTGACTCGGCTGGATCTGACGGGCTCATGCTGCCAGCTTCCAGCGGCCGAGCTCAGCCGCCTCCAGCCTCTGTCCGCACTGCAGCACCTGGGCCTGGGCAGGTGGGGGCAGCCGGGCTGGCGCCTGCCCCACACTTGGAGGGCAGCTATGGCACAACAGGAGGCCAAGGTGAGCACCCAGCAGGTCCCCAGTGCAGCACAGCCCCACAGCCAGCACATAGTGCACAGTCAACGGCACTGGAGAAGGCATCAAGCACAGGCGTGAAACGACAGGCCCAGACACGAGAAATGAGAAGAAGAAGAAGAAGAAGAAGAAAAGGAAGAAGAATAAGACTACTCCGGCATGGGAGCCGGCGTGCATCAACCAGCAGCTGCATCCGCTGCCCTGAATGTGGTCCAACACCTGGCCCTGCCCCGCCTTCACCTCACTCACCCTCACCTGTGTCACACTTTTGGTGAATAACCTTTGACTACAGGCAACCTGCCGGGTATGAGCCTGTGCAGGAAGCGGAGCAGGCCCTGGCTCTGGAGCTGGAGTGCGGTGTCACACACATGCACAAGAGTGACGCCCTAGTTGCTGACTACTCGGGGGGCCAGACAGGTGACTGCTGGTGCAGGCTTGCTGCTGGCGGTGGTCAGGAGATCAGGCAGGGTAGTGGGCAGGTGGTGGTGGGCAGGAGGGCATATAGGGTGGTGGTCAGGAGGTTGTGGGCAGGTAGGGTAGCCAGGCATTACGTGATGCCAGGGGCAGCCTGGATAGGTGGCAGCAGCAGGGGTGGGCCAGCAAGTGAGTAAGCTCCAGCCCTCAAGAGGGCAGGGATGACGCAGGTCAGAGGAAGGGTGGAAGAAGGCAGGTTGGGGATGGTTGAAGCTGGGGATGAAAGGAGGGGGAGGGGTTCGGGCATGGGCATGGGCATGTGGTGCCTCACGTGCCTGTCACACCTGCTCTGTCACTAGGGTCGATGTGTGGGTTAGGGTCAACCCTAACCCTAACCCTAATCTAACCCTAATCTAACCCTAATCTAACCCTTGCCCACTATCCCTGCCCTGACACCAGGTGGCTTGCATCAGGCCAGCCTAGACGAGCAGGTGCTGATCCGGCTGGCAGCAAAGCTAGGTTTCCAGCTGGAGCCGCTGCCTTCGGCAGGCCAGCACCTTGCTGCGCCCTCAGCCACCACAAGGGTGCCTGCGCCTGCATCTGAGGCAGCGGAGGCTTCGGACAGCTACCAGGACATCAACACAGGTGGGGTGAGCATGGCTGTTCATGGCTGCCATACTCACTGCTGTACCACGTGCCTTGCCAGCTGCTTTATCCCATATTCCAGCCCATCAGCAAACAATGCGTCCTCACTCCACTTCATTCCACTCCATTCCACTGACACAGCCTGTTTTGCTATGCATTCCATTGCGGTTTGGCTGTGGGCCTTGCCCTGAGTGCTTCGCTGGAACTGTAAGCCACCAGCCGAGTCACCAGCCAAGTCAAGTCAACCAGCCAAGTCAACAGCCTGCTAAGGCCACTGGTGTCTGTCAGCACCTTGGCTGAGTCCACTTCCTGCCAGCCTGCTATCACCCTGGTTAACTCCACTGGTGCACTGCCGGCTGCAGCCACTGCCTGGCCTTCAAGCCTGCCGCCTGTTTCACACCCTGCTGGTACTTATTGCCTGTGGCAGTGATGCTGCTCACACCACAGGAAGGAAGATTTTGGTGTGGGACAGCAGGTTGCCCGCCTTGGCCATGCCCCTTGTTTGGCCTAGAGATGCAGGGAAACATATGAGAAGGACACATAGAGACACCATGGATGCACTGCCGTCATGGGAGTGGGGCCTCCTCCCCACCACCCTAGTGCTGATCTATCATAACTCCGGAGATCTATCATAACCCCGGAGGAGGCAGCAGGAGCTGGGCACGCCACTTAGTGACCACCCTTTACTGAGCCCCCATCTACGTCCCCCACAAGCACGCCCCACCAGCACCCCCTGTATGCTGTCACTGCACAAGCTTCCTGAACTGCCCAACCCTCCTAATCTGCCTGAGGCAAACCCTCTGCTGGCATTCCCCTGGCACCACGTGGCTCACACCGCCTCGTCAGCGGCCACTGCCCACATGATGCACACCGCTTGTGCCTGGGCTGCAGACGAGTTCCTCTTTCAAGACGTGGGCAGTGCGTACGCCTCTTGGGTGGGCGGGGCCAGCAGCGAGCGCGGCAGCAATCAGTCAGACCTAGGGCCCCTGATGGCGGCCCTAGGCATGGCAAGCGCATCCCAGTCCGGCCTTGCCACCAGGCCACTGCCCACTCCCATACCCAGCCCAGCGCCATCCACTCCGCAACCTGCAGTGACTCACCGGCTCGCTGAGTGTGTCTGCAGCAGCACAACAGCCGGGGAAGGTGGCAGCCACCCCCTAATCCCATCCATCACAGCGGCTTCTGCACCCACCCCGGCCCTCCCGGCCCAGCTATACGCCGCCAGTGGGGACGGCAAAGAAGCACCCACCTCTCATCTACGCCCTCCTGGCCTTGCCCCGCTCCATGGACCTCTCCACCCGCAGCCTGCATACCGCCTGGACCTGATTGCCTTCAGCCAGCAAAGCGCTGCGCCCCACCCACTGCCCACCCATATGCCCCAACTCCACGCCATCGCTCCCATGCAACTTGAAACACAGCCAGCTGAGGCTTCCTTGCCCTGTGGGCCCCCGCCCCAGGCTGCCAGCGTACCCGCCTGCCTGCCCCAGCAACACAAGACCCTCCACATCAGCAAGAGCAGCAGCGGTGCGGCAGCAGTCGGTGTGAAGCAGCCTGACCAGCTCACCTCAGAGCCTCGTGGCCGTGAGGTTGACCCCACCTTCCAAGGCTTTCCGGCACCAGCTGACACTACCTCTCTATCCCCCTCCTCCTCCCTCTCAGCATTGCGCAGCTTTGCCCCTCACAGCCGCACCAGCCCGAACCTGCAGGCATTCCAGCCCCAGCCGCAGCGCAGGCCATCCAGTATGGAGCAGTGGCACATCACCGCCATCGGCAACGCCATTGCGCGCCAGTCACTAGGGGACGCCAGCTCCGCCCTGTCCCTGTCCATGCTGCTCAACTCCCGGTCGACCTACTCAGGTAGACCCAGCAGCAGCAGCCAGGCAGGGCTGGCCCCAGCCATGGCCACCCACTTCCTGCTCTCCCCACCCGCCTCCAACCCGCTGGCCCAGCAGGGGGACATGTGGGGTCCCAAGACAGGGCCAGAGGACCACCCTGGTGGGCAGGGTCACGGCCTCTGTGGACCCCTGCTCCGCACCAGGCCTAGCAATTCTGCTCCACTCACCACCCCTACCATGGCAGCCCAACCCCTACACCCACATCCGCAAACCCACCACTGCACGCCCATCACATTGCCTGCAGCACCAGCAGCAGCAGCAGCAGCAGGGGCAGCTGGTCCAGCGCAGGAGGAGCTCTTCAGAGCAGCAAGATCGGGCAATCACTCGGCGATTGAATTGTCAGCAGCTGCAGCAGCATACACCAATGGACCCTGTGGCCCCCTACCGCTGCTGGATGCGGGGATGCAGGCGATGTGTAGGGCACCTGGGTCAGCCTGTGGCCCCGTGCTGCAAGTCCCTCCCACTCTCACAGCCTCCCAATCACCATGTCCGCCCACTGCTGCTTGCAGCGCCAGCCCCCAGCCAGTCAATGCTAGTCAGGCGGCTGCTGCCTGCCCACTGCAGCCCGACTCCCAGCCCCCTGGCCCGGCCACCCACGCTGCCCTGTCCACTGCCCTGCGCCGTGCCCTGGCCAGGCAGCACGCAGCAGCAGCCTCCACACGCCAGCTATCAGGCTTCAACCAGCAGGAGCAGCGGCGGCTGCAGGGGGCTGGGCAGGGGGCCAGGGTGTCATCAGGGGGCAAGGCAGGGCAGGAGAGTTGGGGGGAGCTCGCACAGGCATCCAGGGAGGGGCAGGCTGAGGAGGAGGTGGAGGTGGAGGAGGAGGGGGAGGCATTCCAGGTGGCTGCAGCGCTGTCAACCATAAGTGCCAACCACCCGCTGCTGAGGCGGCTTGAATTGAGCGGGTGGAGGGCCTTGAGCCCTGCCGCTTTCAAGCGGCTGGTGGCAGGGCCTGCGGGCAGACAGTTACAGCAGTTGGAGCTGTGTGGCTGCCATGAACTGCAGTGGGCTGCCATCCGGGCATTGGAAGGTGCGAAGGGGTTAGGGGAGGAGGGGTGGAGAGGGGAGGGGAGGGGAGGGGGGGTTGAGAGGAGAAGAGATGCAGGGGAAATGCACGAAGCTGTGCTCTGTAAGCTGTCAGCATCTGCATGAGCACCCCTCCCTTGCTCGACTTGCACCTGATGCTACGCAACACACCTCCAAGCACGTGGCTGCCCCTTGAGCCTGTTCTCTTTGTAGCCATTCTCAAACCCTGCCCCGTGTGCACCTATGCCAGCTACATGACAAAGGACCGGTGGCACATACCCAACCAGCTGAGCTACCCTGTACAGCTGACAGCTGACAGTTGTAGTCATTGGACTACACTGTCATTGGTTCACTCAGCACCTCGGCCCTCAACCTAGAGCCTTCATTGCCGTGGAACAATGAGCGTGGACCACTACAAAACGGGGTTTTGTCTGTGTGGAGTTCCCATGCAAATGGCATACACATGGCATACACATGGGCATGGTCGCCTACCACCTACACTATTGCCTGATCCAGAGGGCTATGATATAGAGTTGGCATGACGAACATGCACTGGTTGTAGGCTGATAACAGCTCAAATGGGGGCACACACTACTGTGCCACAGCAGCCTGCTGCTGCTGCTGCTGCTGCTGCTGGGCCTTGGGTGGCTTGTCTCACACCCGTTTGTACCCCAAGCCTGGATACTCCTTGCCCTTGGCTGGTAGCTTCCACTTTTTTGCTTGGTAGTGCTTTTCCGCTTCTTCAGAGGCATTGCGCCACTAGGCTCATACCAGTGTACCAGTGTACCAGTGTGTATACCAGTGTACCAGTGTGTCACTCAGCCACATCACTCTAGCACCTCCAGGAGGCAGGCATCGGAGGTATACATATGTATCGGAGGCATCCAACCTCTTGCTTCAGGGACCTCTCAGCATCAGCTGTCCCTGGCTGTTCCTCTAACTCTTGGGGGGCTGGTTCAGTGCTAGCTGGATGCTAGCTAGCTGTGCTGTTTAGTGCTGGCTAGCTGGGTGGCTGGCTGTATGGCTGGCATTGGTTCACACAGCGGCAAGCTGTGGAAGGGCGGTGTGCGGCCTGCCAGCTACCATTGGCATGCCAGCTTGCAGGCTGGCCAGTGGGTGCTTTGTCTAAACTCTGTTGCGTGCGGTGCAGCCACTGCCTGGCCTGCACTGGGCAGCCGGGTTGGGGAGGGGGCAGGGTGGGTACCTACCGATATTTTGCTGGCAAGCGTGTAGGCGGGGGAGGGGACGGGGCAGGCAAGCTGATGCGCCCTGTTTTAGGCAGGCAGCGCACTGTGGCTCAGCATGGCATGGCTCCGGTGCATTGTTCTGCTCGTGATGCATGCACTCTTTCCTTTCCAACGCCATCAACAGCTGGTTCCCATCGCTCCTTGATACCTCTCCCATCGTTACCATAGCTGACGAACCTGTTTTCTATCAGGAGCAGGTGAGGTGTGTTCTAGACAATGAGCGGATGCAAGCGGCTGGCTCCGGGTGGAGGGCAGGGGTGCTGCCTGCCCAGCCGCCCCTTGTCTACACTCATTCCCCCTCTTGAGGGACCGCGCCCTTCCCCTAACCCTGTGTCCCCACCTGCCCTGCCCTGGCTGCAACCCTCCCCTAGGGCCCCCCACAGCCAGGTATGTGGCCTCATGCTGCAGGTGCCCCCAGCCTGTCCACCCTGGGTCTGGCCTACACACTGCCCAGCCCTGAGCTGCTCCAAGCCCTGGCCCGCCTGCCAGCCCTGGAGGTCGTGGACTTGGCCCATGTGAGCTTGACTCAGCACCAGGCTCTGCACAAACCTGGCAGCCTGGCTGGTCACGCAAGAGTACATAGGCCTCTTACTTGTCAGGCTAGGCAGCAGCAGGCCAGGCAGCAGCAGGCTAGGCATTAGCAGTTAATCACAAGCAGGTGGAAAAAGTGTTCACCCCAACATGCTGGTGCTGTATGAGGCGTCGTGCTTCGAGGCATCACTAGTTACTGCCTGCCTGCCCGCCCAACTGCCCAACTGTCCAACCGCCAGTGTTCGTACTGGTTACTTGCAGGTGCACCTGAACTGGGCCAGCAGCAAAGCAGTGCGCGCCTTGCAGAGCGTGGGCGTGCGTGTCAGTGGGGTGGCCAACGTGGACGTTTCCTATGGCAACCTCAACCTAGCCACAGCACGAGGCAGCAGCTGCCCACTGGGGGGCGACACAGCGCAGCACAGCCACTTGAACAAGACCAACAGTGAGCACGTACTGACATTACAGTGATGAGTGAGAAAGGCCCTGTTCTCTGCAGCCAGTCAGTCATTCCTGCCATGAGCCGCAGCGCTACAAGGGATTCAGGCGCAGCAGCAGTGCAGGGAGCACGATGGGGAGGACATGCACGCCTTGCCATGCACCATGGGCTATAGAGTGAAGGCACCCTTGAAGAGCTGCACCCAGTAGCTGAGGCATCGCATGCAGGCTCCAAGCTGTTCCTCTCACTCTTGGCTGTCCCTCTCACTCTTGGGGGGCTGGTTCAATGCTAGCTGGATGCTAGCTAGCTGTGCTGTTTTAGTGCTGGCTAGCTGGGTGGCTGGCTGTATGACTGCATGTGCACCCCTTAGTGAATTCTGCCAGCCTAGCTCTCAGTCCCACAGTGGTGGTGTTGAAGTATTTTTTTACGGGAAATTCACGGGCTGTATTTTTCACGGAAAACCCAAATTGCTTGAAAATGCCCCGCCAGTCGCACTGCGCATCGCGTGATGGCTAAGAAGAAGCGGAAGGGTAGCGACAAGAAACATAAAGGTTCGTGTCCCCAGCCGTGACGTGAGCCCTAGACGTGAGTTAAGCGCTGTGAGATAACCCGTCGCTCCTGTTGGTTCCATTGCAGCGTCTCGTTCCGCCCAAGGCAAGCAACGACAGGATCGTCGAGATGGCTGGACCACTCGTCGTCGTCAGGTGACGGCCACGCCTTATGTGTCCCCGGACTGTTTGTGTCGACCCCGCCTTTTGTCTTGGCCTGTCAAAATGGCAACCTCGCTTGGCTGCAGGTCATCAAGGTCCCCGAGGGCGCAGTGCTGCGCGGCTGTAAGAAGACCCGGCGGAAGCTGAGGGAGCACCTCCGGGTGCGGGCTGAGATCCACTCTCAGCTCCGCTTCATCGCCTCTTTGTTCGTCCTGCGCATCTTTCTCACCTGCCTGGTGGGCTACCCTACTCATGGCCAGGGTGGGGGTGCACTTCATCAAGGTGGACAGCAGGGTGCTGCATGGGGTGTGCAAGCAGCTGGGCCTGACCAAGGAACCCCGGGCAGCATTCACCTCAGAGCCAGCACTGAAGCATCACTGGGCCAGGTGGTTCGACACCAACAAGCTTGGCAACCAGGGGTTTGCTTTTGAGAGGTTGGTGGACACTGACGGTGTCAGCGTGTGCGTGCACTACACGCGCCCCCTTCCCCCTCCTCCAGCCCCACCTCCAGATGCCAGCAGCAGCAGCAGCACCAGCAGCCGCCCAAGTGCAGCGGCAGCAGCGGCTCATGCAGTGGGGCTCCCCCACATAGGCAGGGGCATAGCTGAGATGCGTGAGTTTGTGTTTGACCCAGACACACAGATTGGGGTGGGCATCGACCCCGGCGTCACCCAGGCCGTCAGCGCAGCCTCTGGGGTGTGGGATCCAGCAACAGGCCAGCTCAAGGCAGACCAGCTGCGCCGGTGGAAGCTGACCAAGGGCGAGGTGAAGCATGCCAGCGGCCTGAACAATGCCCGCCGTGACACAGAGCGGTGGCTAGCACCGATCAAGCCCCACCTCCAGCACCTGGCAGCAGCAAGCTCAGCCGGCACCTCCCTGGAGGCCAACCTGAAGCACATCACCGTCACCCTGGCCACCTGGGATGCGGTGTGGGAGGTGTACCTGGACCTCAAGTGGGCACGGCAGCGGCTGAGGCTGTACGGAGCTCAGGACCGGGCGCTGGAGCAGTTCTTCAACAAGGTGAGGGTGGGTGGGTGGGTGGGTGGGTGGGTAGGTGGGAGGGAGGGAGGGTAAGGGACTAAGAGGTGGTGGGTTGGGCACGAAACGAAAGAGTACTTGACTGTGCCATGCCTAACCTGGTGCCACCATGTCAGCCACCATGTGTGTGCCTTGTGTGCATGGCTGCAGTTGGAGGAGCAGATGGCGCAGTTGTCCATGAACCGCCACGGACGCGCCAAGCAGCTGGTGGTCTTCTTTGGAGCAGCTACCATTGGCACTGGGGGTGGGTGGGGTGCTGACGCGGTGCTGCGTGCCTGCCGCAAGGTGGTGTGCAGGCCCAGGGGCACAGACCAGCTGCGGGGCAGGGTGGTGCTTGTGGATGAGCACCGCACCAGCCGGGTCAGCTCAGCAGTGAATGGCCAGCAGCCCTGTGAGGTGGAGCTGAACACACTCAATGCCACCAGGCCTGCAGGCTGGAAGCCACCAGCAGGGCAGGTGGAAGAGCGCCTGGTGCGCCCAGCCTGGAGCCAGGAGCGTGGCCAGCCAGTGCGGGGCCTGATGTGGTGCCCGGTAGTGGCCCCCCGCAAGCCCCCACAGGCCCCACGCAGCAGCCAGGCAGCCACACAGCCAGCAGCCTCAGAGCCAGGGCCCAGCACTCCCCTGCCAGCCAAGCGCAGCAAGCGCACCAAGGCTGAGCCAGGGGCAGCTGAGCCCACCAAGGGCAAGGGCAAGGGCAAGGCTGCCAAGGCAAAGCCAGCCCCACAGCCAGGCAGGTGGCTGGACAGGGACTGCAATGCAGCATTGAACATGCAGCGCATTGGGGAAAGCAAGTGGCGCCCACTGGAGCTGTGCTGGTGGCCAGAGCAGGGGAAGCTGCCAGCCAAGGGCAAGGAGTACCCTGGCCTGGGCTACAAGCGTCTGCGAGACAAGCCCCCCAAGGCCCAGGCCCAGCAGCAGCAGCCTGCTGTGGCACAGTAGTGTGTGCCCCCCTTTGAGCTGTCATCAGCTTACAATTAGTGCATGTTTTGTCATGCCAACTCTGGACTATAGCCCTAACGGGTCAGGCAATAGTGTAGGTGGTAGGCTAAACACTCCACACAGCCACACTGTTTGAGTCGGATCTAGTTAGTGGCTGCTAGTGGCTGATAGTGGCTGCTAGTAGGTACTTCTGATCCGGCTCAAATGGTGGCCCTAGTGAGGGACAATATGGCTGTATGACTGCATTGGCTGCATTGGTTGCTTGGTTGTATGACTGCAGCGGCAAGTGGGCCACTCAGCAGTGCTGCTGTGCTGGCGCACAGCTCCAACCAGCATGTGTCTTCACAGCAGCCTGATGTACTCTTGTGTGCCACAGCAGGCTCCTTGCGCCTGGCATTGCATGTCATCCCTTGCCACACATCCCACACTGTCATGAGAGGCCAACGCCCAAACTGCTGCATGCGCATAACTGGAGTACCTATCCACCTACCCCTGAACTCCATGGCCATGGCTGGTTAACCTGGGCAGCACCCTCATGGCTGGCTGCTGCCAGCCCACCTGCCCATCTGCCATTTGTTGGTGGATCTCTAAAGCTTGGTGAGCCGGTGCGGTGCAGCTTGAGCAGTTGGCTACACCCTGGAGTGTTGTGGCCATGGCGCTGGCTGCACAGCTGTGTGTGGCAGCATAGCTGAGCATAGAACGCGGCACTTAGGCAGCATCAGGTGGGGAAGCACACCCCAGCAAGGCTGAAGTTGTGGCGGTGGTGGCGGTGGCAGTGGCCTCATGTAGGTCCCGCACGCAGCACGCCACTGCCGCTGCTGCCCCTCTGACTCGCGTCACAGCCAGGCCGATGTAGGGAGGGTGGCCAGGCAATGTAGCTGCAACTTCCCTACCATGCTAGCTCTGGCTGTCCAGCACATTGCTGGCGGTGCTTGGCTTGGCATGGCTCGCCATTGCCTGTGTCACAATGCATGCCGCACATCTCATGCAGCATGCAGTACATGCCGCATGCTGGATACTGGCTTGATATCCTGGTGGCCTTCACCTGCTTGGCATAGGGCAAGCTATGCCCCTTCTGAAGCGCCATGTGTTGGCTAATGCAGCGATAAAGCACACACAATGTGACAACGAGCGGTGGTGGAGGAAGAGCACAGTGCGCCCAGTTCCCATGCTGCCACCCATGCATGCTGCCATGGTGGTGCTGCTGCCATGGTGGTGCTGCCATCTGGGACACAGCTCCAGTAGTGCAACAGGAAGAGGCAAACAGGTGTTCACGGCATTATAGGAACTCTCAGTACCTGCTGGGTCAAGAGGCACAAGTCAACACTGCCCCAAGCAAAAGGGTCTGTCTCAAACAGGTAATGCAGTCAGCAGGGTCACAGCAAGCTAAGGTGCATGCGCCACACAACCTGTGCAATGTGTTACTCATAGATAGGGGTTGCTGGATATAGGGATTTGCGAGTAGAGAAGCTAGTTAAGGACAAATAAGCATATGTGAGGCTGTAGATTATCAGTGCATGCGGAGGAGATGTATCTGTACAGCATTTGAGGCTCAACAAACCCTAAGAAGCCAAGGAAAATGGCGTGCTGGCTGGCTCGCGAGCAGTGGAGGGATGCAAGTGTGAAGTACCCACCTTGGCCGATTATCTAGCACCTGACCCGTCTCTTGCCACCACCACTGCAACATCCAACATGTAACATCCAACATCAACAACATCAATCGCCGCAACAACATCCTGCCGAGAGGTGGCGGCAGCCGTGGTTGGTTATACTTCGAGACAGAGCACTCTTAACCCAGGCGCAACAGCCTCTGGCACAGTAGAGTGGCATGGGAAGGTAATGCAGATGCATTTGCCGGCCAATTTCTGACTGATCCCACGCCAAGATAGGCCACACCAATGTGCAGGCAGCAACTGCGTTGCCTCGTCACACCATAACCTATGCGGCTGCAGCTGATCCAGCATAGCCCCGGGGACGCTGCACGTTGTGCTCGTTGAGCACATACTTCCGGTGATTTTGCAATATTACATGGTCGGTGCAAGCCGAGCGATGGACGCACATTACTGCTACGCTCGACAAGTTAAGACCCGGCATCATGCCTCCATCTGAAGATGAACTGCTGGCGCGGCTAACTGACTGCGGCGTGCCATTCACGCTGCACCGCCATGCCGCGTGTATGACAGTGGAAGCACAGGTGACATTGCTGAACAATGCGTGAAAGCGTGAGTGGAACGAAGCAAAACAATACCGTCGATGCTGAGCAGGAGGCCGAGTTGTCAGGCCTTGGGATCAAGCATGGTATCATTAAGAACCTGTTTGTAAAGGTCAGTAGCTGCCATTCTCCCTCCCCTTGAGGCATAAACTCCTTTTGTGTCAAACAACCCATTCCTGCCACCACCACCATGGCAGGACAAGAAGAACCGGTTTTACATCATCTCTGCCCTGGCAGAGACTAAAGTGGATCTCTCAGGTGTGACGTCACTGCCTATTCTTGGGGTCTGCAGCATCGACATACGTGCCGCACTGCTAAAGCGTCCCAATCAGGATCATGGCCCTATGCCTGCATGTGTTCCTGTCTATGCCATGCAGTCCTCTCAGCCCGGTTGGGGACAGGGAAAGGAGGGTTGCGCTTCGCACCTGAAGAGGCGATCCCTGAATTGCTGCAGGTGAGTGCGTCCAACATGCACAACTGTCAGGCATGGGCCTAGCTATGAATCACAGCCAGATAGCAAGCAAGGTCGCTTCCATTGCTGGCCCTACATGCATTTGACCTGCATGCCTCACTCTAAAACACAGAGTAGATAAGGACAGTTTATGCTGTCACTCTGCTCAACGATGCTGCCCAAGCTGTGTCGCCATGGGTGTGCGTAGTCACTTTAACTCTAATGTGATTTTGGCATGAACAGCAAGGTGCCATGTGTGGCCAATCCTGATGTGGTGTGGTGACGCTGCCCCTGCTGCTGCCCCTGCAGGTGCTGCCTGGCAGTGTGACCCCACTGGCTGTTGCCAGCCCCGCCGCAGCCAAGGTAGTGTTGCTGCTGGACGCCCGGATCAAGAGCCAGGACACAGTGTATGTGCACCCCTTAGTGAATTCCGCCAGCCTAGCTCTCAGTCCCACAGCCCTGGATGCAGCGCTGCTGGCGCTGGGCCGCACACCCATCTATGTTGACCTCTCGCTGGAGCCAAAGATCGACAAGGACCACCCACCCGACTTGGCGCAGTACACCCTAGCACCAGAGGCGAAGCAAGAGCCTGCTGAGTCGGTGGCAGGTGTGCAACCCAATGGTCAGCCCGCGAGTGGTGCTCGGCAAGAGTCGCTGCCGGACGCGGCTGGCAAGCAGACAGCGGCACTCGGTGGGAAAGGAGGCGGCAGTGTGAAGAGCACGAGCAAGGCAGGCAAAGGCCAGGCACCGACAGACAGCAGCAAGGCTGTGGCAGCTACCTGTGCGCACGAGCGACACCAGGCGCTCGTGGACGTTGAGTCCGTTGCTGAGCAGGTGTTGCAGCTGGTCAGCCAATCACTACTCAACCAGTCGCTGGAGGTCGGGGCCGCGGGTGTTGACTCGTACACACTGCGGCGTCTGCGAGCTGACCTGGAGTCAAAACTTACGGGTATGAAGAACGCAGCCTATGCCATGGGTTACACGGCTGGGAAGGGGGAGATGGTCGCATTTGCAACTCATCGCTTTGCTTGAAACTTTGCTGAAGCCTATACACTCTCACAGCCTCCCAATCACCATTCCAGGGATGATCAAGCAAGAGTTGCAATTGAACACAGGCTGCATGTTCATCAGCAGTAGGGGCCCACCCACCCCCGCTTAGCTTAGCTTGGCTGCACTGCTGCTTTGAGTTTCATAGGCCAGGGCAGTCTTGTGGTGGTGTTGAAGTATTTTTTTACGGGAAATTCACGGGCTGTATTTTTCACGGAAAACCCAAATTGCTTGAAAATGCCCCCGCCCGTCGCACTGCGCATCGCGTGATGGCTAAGAAGAAGCGGAAGGGTAGCGACAAGAAACATAAAGGTTCGTGTCCCCAGCCGTGACGTGAGCCCTAGACGTGAGTTAAGCGCTGTGAGATAACCCGTCGCTCCTGTTGGTTCCATTGCAGCGTCTCGTTCCGCCCAAGGCAAGCAACGACAGGATCGTCGAGATGGCTGGGCAACGAGCAGGCGTCAGGTCCGTGTGTCCCCGCCTTATGTGTCCCCGCACTGTTTGTGTCGACCCCTCCTTTTGTCTTGGCCTGTCAACATGGCAACCTCGCTTGGCTGCAGGTCATCAAGGTCCCCGAGGGCGCAGTGCTGCGCGGCTGTAAGAAGACCAGGCGGAAGCTGAGGGAGCACCTCCGGCTGCGGGCTGAGATCCACTCTCAGCTCCGCTTCATCGCCTCTTTGTTCGTCCTGCGCATCTTTCTCACCTGCCTGGTGGGCTACCCTACCCCAGGCTCCCCCAGCGCCCCTCAGCCTCCAGCCGTGCAGCCTCCCCAACCCCCTGATGCTCCCCCCCTACCCCCACTGCCCTCACGGGACCCTGCCCAGCCAGCACCTGCCCAGCCTGCCAGCATGGAGTGCGACACTGACTCTGACTGTGAGTCAGACTGTGACTCTGATCCAGAGCCACAGTCTGACTCAGAGTCAGAGTCAGAGTCAGAACCTGAGCCAGTCGCGCAACCCCCCCAAAGGCGCTGCAGCGCCCGCCTGGCAGCCATGGCACCCGCAGCACCCACTGGCCCTCCCTTGCCCCTTGACTGTGAGGACCCCCTGATGCTGAGACAGCTGAAATACTTCTGCATGTTCTTCGCCAACCCAAACTTCAAGACATGCTACAACCAGCTGCAGCGGCGCCTTGTACGCAATCGCCACCCCATGCTCATGCCAGCCTTTGAGGACCCCAGCAACCAGGCGCTGGTGGCCAAGCTGCAGGAGCTAGGCAGCATCAACTTCAAGGGTGACGCCAACACCATCGACGCACACTCCATGCAGCTGGCGGTGGCCATGCAGCAGCACTACTCCAACCCAGGCAAGTGGTGGTGGTGCATAGACTCTGGACCTGGACCTCGACATAGACCTGACCTTATACCTGACCTTATACCTGACCTTATACCTGACCTTATACCTGACCTGACCTTATACCTGACCTGACCTGGACCTGACCTGACCCGCAGAGCGCATTGTCAAGTTGTACGCCAAGGCAGCCAGAGCCAAGCTAGGCTGGAGCGGGGAGGAGGCGCAGCTGTTCATCAGGATGGCGTGTGGGTATGGCATCAACGCCCACAGCTCAGAGCTGAAGGCCGCAACACTGGACAAGGGCCATGTGGCGGACCTGATAGAGGAGGCCAACAAGCACCGCCGCCTACTGGGCATGAAGAAGGAGGGCTCCCTGCAGGACACCCTGCCCCTGCCCTGCCGCATGCGCCATGCAGTGCATGTGTGCCGGATGGCTAGAGCGGTGGCAGCAGCCCCACCCCCCCCCTGTGCCAGGGCAGCCAAAGCGCGGCAAGAGGCGTGGGGTTGGTCCCAGGACCCTGACCTGCCCACCCCCCTTCACCCTCACCCCCATGGCCAGGGTGGGGGTGCACTTCATCAAGGTGGACAGCAGGGTGCTGCATGGGGTGTGCAAGCAGCTGGGCCTGACCAAGGAAACTCGGGCAGCATTCACCTCACAGCCAGCACTGAAGCATCACTGGGCTAGGTGGTTCGACACCAACAAGCTTGGCAACCAGGGGTTTGCTTTTGAGAGGTTGGTGGACACTGACGGTGTCAGCGTGTGCGTGCACTACACGCGCCCCCTTCCCCCTCCTCCAGCCCCACCTCCAGATGCCAGCAGCAGCACCAGCACCAGCAGCCGCCCAAGTGCAGCGGCAGCAGCGGCTCATGCAGTGGGGCTCCCCCACATAGGCAGGGGCATAGCTGAGATGCGTGAGTTTGTGTTTGACCCAGACACACAGATTGGGGTGGGCATCGACCCCGGCGTCACCCAGGCAGTCAGCGCAGCCTCTGGGGTGTGGGATCCAGCAACAGGCCAGCTCAAGGCAGACCAGCTGCGCCGGTGGAAGCTGACCAAGGGCGAGGTGAAGCATGCCAGCGGCCTGAACAATGCCCGCCGTGACACTGAGCGGTGGCTGGCTCCGATCAAGCCCCACCTCCAGCACCTGGCAGCAGCAAGCCCAGCCGGCACCTCCCTGGTGGCCAACCTGAAGCACATCACCGTCACCCTGGCCACCTGGGATGCGGTGTGGGAGGTGTACCTGGACCTCAAGTGGGCACGGCAGCGGCTGAGGCTGTACGGAGCCCAGGACCGGGCGCTGGAGCAGTTCTTCAACAAGGTGAGGGTGGGTGGGTGGGTGGGTGGGTGGGTAGGTGGGAGGGAGGGAGGGTAAGGGACTGAGAGGTGGTGGGTTGGGCACGAAACGAAAGAGTACTTGACTGTGCCATGCCTAACCTGGTGCCACCATGTCAGCCACCATGTGTGTGCCTTGTGTGCATGGCTGCAGTTGGAGGAGCAGATGGCGCAGTTGTCCATGAACCGCCACGGACGTGCCAAGCAGCTGGTGGTCTTCTTTGGAGCAGCTACCATTGGCACAGCGGGAGGGTGGGGTGCTGATGCGGTGTTGCGTGCCTGCCGCAAGGTGGTGTGCAGGCCCAGGGGCACAGACCAGCTGCGGGGCAGGGTGGTGCTTGTGGATGAGCACCGCACCAGCCGGGTCAGCTCAGCAGTGAATGGCCAGCAGCCCTGTGAGGTGGAGCTGAACACACTCAGTGCCACAAGGCCTGCAGGCTGGAAGCCCCCAGCAGGGCAGGTGGAAGCAGCGCCTGGTGCGCCCAGCCTGGAGCCAGGAGCGTGGCCAGCCAGTGCGGGGCCTGATGTGGTGCCCGGTAGTGGCCCCCCGCAAGCCCCCACAGGCCCCACGCAGCAGCCAGGCAGCCACACAGCCAGCAGCCTCAGAGCCAGGGCCCAGCACACCCCAGCCAGCCAAGCGCAGCAAGCGCACCAAGGCTGAGCCGGCAGCTGAGCCCACCAAGGGCAAGGGCAAGGCCAAGGGCAAGGCTGCCAAAGCCAAAGCCAGCACCACAGCCAGGCAGGTGGGTAGACAGGGACTGCAATGCAGCGTTGAACATGCAGCGCATTGGGGAGAGCAGGTGGCGCCCACTGGAGCTGTGCTACTGGCCAGACCAGGGAGCTCTGCCAGCCAAGGGCAAGGAGTACCCTGGCCTGGGCTACAAGCGGCTGCGAGACAAGCCACCCAAGGCCCAGGAGCAGCATCAGCAGCCAGCTGAGGCACAGTAGTGTGTGTGCCCCTATCTGAGCTGTCATCAGCTTACAATTAGTGCATGTTTTGTCATGCCAACTCTACATCATAGCCCTAACGGGTCAGGCAATAGTGTAGGTGGTAGGCTAAACACTCCACACAGCCACACTGTTTGAGTCGGATCTAGTTAGTGGCTGCTAGTGGCTGCTAGTGGCTGCTAGTAGGTACTTCTGATCCGGCTCAAATGGTGGCCCTAGTGAGGGACAATATGGCTGCACGTCGCCACTACTAGTCAGGCTCATATGGAGGCCCTGGTGAGGGACAAGGGGGCTGTAAAGAAGCTGAGGAGCGGTGGGAGCGGCCAGTCCATGTAGGCAGCGTCCATTTCGGCAAAGCACGAGCTGCCGTTGTTGTGCTCTTGGTCTGTTTGGCATCACACACCCTGCCTGGCCTTGCTCACCGCGACATATCCCTGCTTCAGCACCCTACAGCCCTCTTGCTACTCCGGAATAGAGCAAGAGTTGTAGTCAAATACAGGCCGTGGGTACTGCCCACTCTAGCTCCACCACATCTGGTGTGTGTGCCTCCATATCATAGCCCATCCAAGACCATGGCCGGCAGGGTGTGGTGGCAATGGATGATGGCAATTGTTGCGTCTTGGCTGCTGCCTAGCCACCTTGGCTACGCAAGCGTCAGGCATCAATAAGTAGGGTCGACACCTGCAGTCACCTCTTGCAGCACTGCGACTCATGTCGGCTGGGTATGGTGGACACTAGGAGGGCCCTGGCAAAAACAGCTATGCCAAAGCATGAGCGTGCAGCCTTAAGCTGCTACCTCATCGGCAAGCGTCCCTGCCTCATGTCACCGCCCTCCACCACCAGCATGCCATGCCCTTGTGCAGCTTGGCAAAGCCCACACGAGCTACTGACGTGGGGCGGGCTGCATCTTCACACAACCCAACCTGGTCCCCACCCAAGCTCACGTCACGTAATGATCTTGTCCAGTTCAGCCAGGCGTTCAAGGATCACCTGCACAAAGGCTTGCCCACCGGCCTCAGCACGCTGTTCACGCAGCAACCTGTCGCACCTCATGACCAGGCTGTGACCTGTGACTGGGTGCAACCGGAGTGCCCACGCCACTAGCTGTCGTCAGACATCTGCCTACAGCAGCCCTACCAGGGACATAGGACTGGCCAGGCACACTAACGACAAATCAAGCCCTGGGCAAAGCGTGGGTCCTGGGCAAAGCTCTGGGCAAAGCTTGGCATAAGCTTGTATGACACAAGTCAAAATATGGGAGGAGGCATGGGCCATGCACCGACAACAACTGGGCCACCCCAACCCAGGGCCATACTGGTGTGCTGTACCCCTCAGGAACCCTCTGAGTAGCTCATCAGCTGTCTGTCCATGCTGACCCGTTTTTGCCCAATCGCTGCTAACAAAAAGGTAGGAAGTGTGGAGATGAGGAGATGGGGATGTTCTAGGACAGTCGTTGTCCAGCTGACCCACTCCGCAATTGAAAGATGGCACCAGCCCGCCTCTGGTCTGCTGCAACGAAAACATAAGCTTACCTACCAGGCTGCACACCTAGCAGAAAAAACTAATGTCTGAGACAATGCAATAGAGCCCAAGCATGGGTGGCTGCCCGATGTGGCTGCTAATGTACCTTTTTTGCTGTTTCCTGGATTTCACCCCCACAGATGAACTCGTCGAGGATCAGGTACACCTGCACAGAAAGCAAGAACACCCCCCCACCAGGCAAGGCTGAGCTGAGCATATAGCCAGAAATGTCTAGAAGAATGAAAGCGACGAGGGCCTTGTAGGTTTGCACGCACTGAGGTCCATGCACAAACCAATGCTGTGAGCACCTTGTGGAAGTTGAAGACGAGATCCAGCTCGCACACATTCTCAAAGTAATGGTCTAGAATCTCTACGAACAGGTGGATGGCCTCAAGCAGCAGGAGCTCGTTGTCTGAGGCATCGATGCACATGGAGAAGAACAGCCCAGCGTAGCGTCTGTACACAACTTTGTACGTGCGATACTGCACGGCACGCGCAGAGACACCATGCAAATGATACGCTTCGTATGCTTGGTCAGCCATGTTTATGGATGCAGCGGGCAAGCACCTCCACGAGGTTGGTGTGCTTTGGGTCCCTGTTGACGACGAGCCTGTGGATTTCATACTCCAACTTGCGCTTGTCCACATCGGGAATGGGCACGTAGTACTTGGCTAGCCGTGTCTTTCCTGCGCGGTTCTGAAGGAGGATAAACCTAATCATCACCGCGGATTTTGAGTTGCAATCGCCGGGTCGCCTACAAATTTCCAATTTGTGACACCATTAAGCAGTAAACACACATACGGGTGCTGCTGGGTAGGGAAGGTACGCCAGGTATGGGCCAGGTACGTGCACCTGCCAATGCAGAGCAATATGCCTCAGGAGCTGACCCACAGAAGCAGATGCAAGAGCCGGAAGACCTATCTACTACTTGCAACAGTGTGGGCACCTCAAATGTTGGGGATGACACTGATGGAGGGTAGCATATGGAATTGAAGCATGGTGTGCCAGGGGTGGCTGGTACTTATCTTGCAGCTGCCGCATTTTTGGCCGCCCGCCTCACTGCTGGGGCTTTCACTGCGTAGCATTCCATTGGCCCTACGCGCCATGCTGCAATGTCGTGAGGTAACGTGCCCAACAATGATCCTCCGACACAGCATGCACCAATAAGAGGCGGATTGCTCGATGCTAGGCGCAGTCCACTCATCAATGTCGCTACCTACCGCTATAGCAACTGACAGTGAGCAGCGGAGGTGTGTCCGCGGTCGCCTGCGCCGGCATGGCCTTAAACGCTAGAATTGGCGCGCCGCTTGCCAGGAAACGCGCAGTTATGCGCAACTGCCCGTGCGTTGAACGCTACCGAAAGCAGTGCACTATTGAGAGAGTAGTTACGCGAAGATTACTAACCCCATGTTGGGGCCTCCTGACAGACATACATAATGTTTCAAGTTATGCCACATGACCCTTTTAGGACCAGGCACTGGCGCCAGCGTTCCTGCTTATGGTTTGGCGCGCCGTGCTGCTCGCGATGCTGCTGCAAGTGCGTGCTGAGGCACTTCGCGACGTTTGGCGCGTAATGTCGTTTCGCTGGCCTACCTCGGGCACCCACAGGACGGTGCCTTTGAGTGCGCAGATGTCCCAGCCCAGCCTGCGCGGCTCGTGTGCACGGAGGTTGCGGCAGGCGGGCGTGACCTACGGGTGCCTGTGCCGCAAGTTCGCTGCCGTGGGCAACTTATCGCAGGGCTTCCAGCTGCAAAAGTACTGTTACGACAAAGGTACGGCAGGGCGCTGTGAGTCTCTGAGCTCGCCGCAGCAATACAGGTAGCCAAACGTGGAAGCCCTTGGGAGACGGCCGTGCCCACCGTGCTGCTTGCCCACGTTGTGCCTGCCTTCAATGCGCCTGCAGATCCATGCGGCGGCAGTCAGCACTCTGTGCTCACCTCCTTTCTGTTCTCTACAGACTGCCCGTACCAGTCAGGTAAGGACCAACACTCCATCCCATGCAAGAAATAGCTTGCAAGGGTGTTGGCCTGATGGTGATGTACCCTACTACAGCTTCATCGGGGCACCATTGAAAGCTACAAGAACCACACACCAGTGGCACAGGGCCAGCTGCAACAGGTGGTCAGGGGCTGGTGGGGCCTGGGCTGGTGGGGCCTGGGCTGGTGGGGCCTGGGCTGGTGGGGCCTGGGCAGGGAGAGGCGAGGCTTGGGCAGGGGCCGGCGGGGGGACTGGCACCTAATGGCACCCCATCAGGCCCCGCACCTCACCTCACGTCCCGCACCTCATGGCACCAGGCCCCGCATGAGGTCGATCAATTGCAAGCAGCACTCGCATGGCAGATCAGGGTTTGCTTCATTGGGGTTTTGAATCGCACCCAGTCAGGTCAGAGCAGTGCCGCGGCTTGGGTTTCACCCCATGGCCTGACATTGTTGGGGGCCGCAGCAGGGGGTGGCAGGATGAAGGGATGGAGGTCGAGAGGGAGGGGTGCCCCAGGGCTAGCCAGAGGTTGGCACGCGTCATGTTGGGTCGGGGGTGTGGGGCCGCACCTGAAGCATGGACAGTGCCTGGCCCAGTGTTTCACGTACTAGCATTGAGCCCACCAGGCTGCACACAGTGGTCAGGCTGGGGAGGGGCAGGGCAGGCCTGCATGTAGCTCCTGCTCAGTGGCAGGGACAGTAACATGTGCCATACACATGTGCCGTGCACGCGGGTGTATGTCAGGCTTCATGGCTGGCTCTGAGGATGAATCCAGCGCCCCTAGCCCGTCCAGCTCAGCCAGCCTGCCCTGCCCTGCTCAGGCAGTAGCCCAGCCCAAGAACGGAGTGGTCTCAGTCATTTGATGCATGACCTGGGCAGCCCAGCAGCACAGCCCAGTACACCATGACAGGTCATGCTGGAGCAGGCCACCTCAACTAGGCTGCACATCAGGCCAGGCCACCTCCAGCCTCAGGGGGGTGAGGGGGCCGGGGACCAAGAGTGGCCTGAGGGCCTCCATCAGACCCTAACTACGTAGCATAGCATAGCATAGCCGCTCTGTGCTAGGTGTGCCACTCCCCCTCTCTCCCTCTCTCTCTCTATCCCTCCCTGCCTCCCTCTCCCTCCCTCTCTCTCTATCCCTCCCTCCCTCCCTCTCCCTGCCTCCCTCCCTCCCTCCCTCTCCCTGCCTCCCTCCCTCTCCCTGCCTCCCTCCCTCCCTCCCTCCCTCTCCCTCCCTCCCTCTCCCTCCCTCTCTCTCCCTCTCTCTTTCCTGGTGCGTCATCCATGTCCTGTGGCTGTGCCCAGTGGCTGCGTCCTGGCTGTTCCTTGCCTGGCTTGACCTGGGTTGGGACTTGGTGCTGGGCTTGCCTGTTGCGGCAGATGCCAGCTGTGAGGCGCTGCCGTATGGGCTGCAGCAATGCCGGCAGTGGATCCAGGACGCCAGTGGCTGGGGCCAGTCCACGCCCTGCCCTCCGCTGCACTGCTGTGCCAGTGGAGCAACAGACCCGGTGAGCTGGGTGCATCTCCTGCTGGTGGTGCTGCTGCTGCAGCCGTGTCCAGCAGCCCCTCCAGCAGCAGGGCTGCGCTGGGTGCGGTGGTGGAGCGCATAACCCTCCTGGCTCCTCCTGGCACAATGTACAGCCTGTGTGGCACAAGCCCACCCTGCTGCCACTGCTGCTGCCACCCTGGTACCATTACCACCCTGCCACTGCTGCTGCCACCCTGCTGCTGCTGCTGCCACCCTGCCACTGCTGCTGCCACCCTGCCACTGCTGCTGCCACCCTGCCACTGCTGCTGCCACCCTGCCGCTGCTGCTGCCACCCTGCCACTGCTGCTGCCACCCTGCCACTGCTGCTGCCACCCTGCCGCTGCTGCTGCCACCCTGCCACTGCTGCTGCCACCCTGCCACTGCTGCTGCCACCCTGCTGCTGCTGCTGCTGTTTGGCTGAAAGCATCACGCGAGGGTGAAGGCTGAAGGTGGCAGTCAGTGTGGCAGCCTGTGCTGTTCTTGTCTTGTCTTGGCCCAGGCGTGCAATGCTGGCGGCAACAGCTGTTATGACAGCGGCATCAGCAACGTCACGGGGGATGTAGTACAGAGCTGCAGGAGCACTAATGCCCCCATCCCTGGTGAGTGACAAGGTCCCCACCCATCCACTCTCCCACTCCAGCACCCCCTGACTAGCACACCAACAAAGCAAACGCTACCCACACACCTAGCCGCCTCTCCCGCCCACCCACCCACCCACCCACCCACCCACCCACCCACCCACCCACCCACCCACCCACCCACCCACCCATCCCTGGTGAGTGACACCGCTGCAGCGGCAGCAAGAAGAGCAGCGGCTGCAGCTGCAGCAGGAACAAGAGCAGCGGCAAGAGCAGCAGCAGCAGCAGCAGGAGTGGCCATGGCAGCAGCCACTCCAGCTGGCTGCCTCATGCTGCGCTGCCATCATCATCATCCTCATCATCGTTATACTGACCAACAGGCAGCACCCAGCATTCTGCACATATACACTGGTCACATTACAGTGCGCCTACCCCCCGTAGGGGAGGGGAGGGGGCGTAGGGGAGGGGGGAGAGCCCGTGGTCTGACAGCACGAACGCGCCCTACGGCCTCACCCCCCCGAGCCTCACCAGTCTGACGCATGCACACTCACTCTTAGTCACACCAGCCCCTCAGCACCAGGGTCGGCAGCGCCTGCACGGTGCGGTCGAAAGGGTTCTCCTCTGCTTGTCCCACATGCTGCGCTGTGTGGCATTGCGTTGGGTTCAGCTTGACCCTAACCCTAACCCTAACCCTGTGGCATTGCGTTGCTGGATGGATCTATGGCTTCTTCTGCTGCTGCTGCTGCTGCTGCTGCTGCTGCTGCTCCTGCTGCTGGTGTTTGCAGAGCCTGCGGACAGCTGTCGAGTCAGAGAGTACCCACCTCCCGGGCAGCCCCCTGCAGCTCCCCAAACCCCGCCTGCAGCCCCTCCATACACCCCACCTCCAAAACCTAGCCCACGACCGCCCCCTCCACCCAGACCGCCACCGCCACCACGCCCACCACGGCCACCGCCAATGCCAAAGTCACCGCCTCCAGGTACGACACAAGCTCCAACACTTCATAGTTGCAAGCACCGCCTGACCCTCAAGGTCGCACCATGACAGTGATACCCAACGATTGTTTGCATGCAGACCCACCGTACTCCACACCCAGCTCTCCCCCTCCCTCCCTAGCACCACCACCACCCAGACCTAGCCCTCCATCAGCCCCGCCCAGCCCCCCACCCCCCTCCCCATCTCCACCCCCGCCCAGCCCCCCACCTCCCTCCCCTGACCCGCCCCCGCCCAGCCCCCCACCCCCCTCCCCATCTCCACCCCCGCCCAGCCCCCCACCTCCCTCCCCATCTCCGCCCCCGCCCAGCCCCCCACCTCCCTCCCCATCACCACCGCCACCCAGCCCCCCACCTCCCTCCCCTGACCCACCCCCGCCCAGCCCCCCACCTCCCTCTCCATCACCACCGCCACCCAGCCCCCCACCTCCCTCCCCTGACCCACCCCCGCCCAGCCCCCCACCTCCCTCCCCATCACCACCGCCACCCAGCCCCCCACCTCCCTCCCCTGACCCACCCCCGCCCAGCCCCCCACCTCCCTCTCCATCACCACCGCCACCCAGCCCCCCACCTCCCTCCCCTGACCCACCCCCGCCCAGCCCCCCACCACCCTCCCCATCACCACCGCCACCCAGCCCCCCACCTCCCTCCCCTGACCCCCCCCCGCCCAGCCCCCCCCCTCCCTCTCCATCACCACCCCCGCCCAGCCCCCCACCTCCCTCCCCTGACCCGCCGCCACCCAGCCCCCCACCTCCCTCTCCATCACCACCGCCACCCAGCCCCCCACCTCCCTCCCCTGACCCACCCCCGCCCAGCCCCCCACCTCCCTCCCCTGACCCGCCGCCACCCAGCCCCCCACCTCCCTCTCCATCACCACCGCCACCCAGCCCCCCACCTCCCTCCCCATCACCACCGCCACCCAGCCCCCCACCTCCCTCCCCTGACCCACCCCCGCCCAGCCCCCCCCCTCCCTCTCCATCACCACCCCCGCCCAGCCCCCCACCTCCCTCCCCTGACCCGCCGCCACCCAGCCCCCCACCTCCCTCTCCATCACCACCGCCACCCAGCCCCCCACCTCCCTCCCCTGATCCACCCCCGCCCAGCCCCCCACCACCCTCCCCATCTCCGCCCCCGCCCAGCCCCCCACCTCCCTCCCCTGACCCGCCGCCACCCAGCCCCACACCTCCCTCTCCATCACCACCGCCACCCAGCCCCCCACCTCCCTCCCCTGACCCACCCCCGCCCAGCCCCCCACCTCCCTCCCCATCACCACCGCCACCCAGCCCCCCACCTCCCTCCCCTGACCCACCCCCGCCCAGCCCCCCACCTCCCTCTCCATCACCACCGCCACCCAGCCCCCCACCTCCCTCCCCTGATCCACCCCCGCCCAGCCCCCCACCACCCTCCCCATCTCCGCCCCCGCCCAGCCCCCCACCTCCCTCCCCTGACCCGCCGCCACCCAGCCCCCCACCTCCCTCCCCATCACCACCGCCACCCAGCCCCCCACCTCCCTCCCCTGACCCACCCCCGCCCAGCCCCCCACCTCCCTCCCCTGACCCGCCGCCACCCAGCCCCCCACCTTCCTCCCCATCACCACCGCCACCCAGCCCCCCACCTCCCTCCCCTGACCCACCCCCGCCCAGCCCCCCACCTCGCTCCCCTGACCCGCCGCCACCCAGCCCCCCACCTCCCTCTCCATCACCACCGCCACCCAGCCCCCCACCTCCCTCCCCATCACCACCGCCACCCAGCCCCCCACCTCCCTCCCCTGACCCACCCCCGCCCAGCCCCCCCCCTCCCTCTCCATCACCACCCCCGCCCAGCCCCCCACCTCCCTCCCCTGACCCGCCGCCACCCAGCCCCCCACCTCCCTCTCCATCACCACCGCCACCCAGCCCCCCACCTCCCTCCCCTGATCCACCCCCGCCCAGCCCCCCACCACCCTCCCCATCACCACCGCCACCCAGCCCCCCACCTCCCTCCCCTGATCCACCCCCGCCCAGCCCCCCACCACCCTCCCCATCACCACCGCCACCCAGCCCCCCACCTCCCTCCCCTGACCCACCCCCGCCCAGCCCCCCACCTCCCTCCCCATCACCACCGCCACCCAGCCCCCCACCTCCCTCCCCTGACCCACCCCCGCCCAGCCCCCCACCTCCCTCCCCATCACCACCGCCACCCAGCCCCCCACCTCCCTCCCCTGACCCACCCCCGCCCAGCCCCCCACCTCCCTCCCCATCACCACCGCCACCCAGCCCCGCACCTCCCTCCCCATCACCACCGCCACCCAGCCCCCCACCTCCCTCCCCTGACCCACCCCCGCCCAGCCCCCCACCTCCCTCCCCTGACCCGCCCCCGCCCAGCCCCCCACCTCCCTCCCCTGACCCGCCCCCGCCCAGCCCCACACCTCCCTCTCCATCACCACCGCCACCCAGCCCCCCTCCTCCCTCCCCTGACCCGCCGCCACCCAGCCCCCCACCTCCCTCCCCATCACCACCGCCACCCAGCCCCCCACCTCCCTCCCCTGACCCACCCCCGCCCAGCCCCCCACCTCCCTCCCCATCACCACCGCCACCCAGCCCCCCACCTCCCTCCCCTGACCCACCCCCGCCCAGCCCCCCACCTCCCTACCCTGACCCGCCGCCACCCAGCCCCCCACCTCCCTCTCCATCACCACCGCCACCCAGCCCCCCACCTCCCTCCCCATCACCACCGCCACCCAGCCCCCCACCTCCCTCCCCATCACCACCGCCACCCAGCCCCCCACCTCCCTCCCCTGACCCACCCCCGCCCAGCCCCCCACCTCCCTCTCCATCACCACCGCCACCCAGCCCCCCACCTCCCTCCCCTGATCCACCCCCGCCCAGCCCCCCACCACCCTCCCCATCTCCGCCCCCGCCCAGCCCCCCACCTCCCTCCCCTGACCCACCCCCGCCCAGCCCCCCACCTCCCTCTCCATCACCACCGCCACCCAGCCCCCCACCTCCCTCTCCATCACCACCGCCACCCAGCCCCTCACCTCCCTCCCCATCACCACCGCCACCCAGCCCCCCACCTCCCTCCCCATCACCACCGCCACCCAGCCCCCCACCTCCCTCCCCTGACCCACCCCCGCCCAGCCCCCCACCTCCCTCTCCATCACCACCGCCACCCAGCCCCCCACCTCCCTCCCCTGATCCACCCCCGCCCAGCCCCCCACCACCCTCCCCATCTCCGCCCCCGCCCAGCCCCCCACCTCCCTCCCCTGACCCGCCGCCACCCAGCCCCCCACCTCCCTCCCCATCACCACCGCCACCCAGCCCCCCACCTCCCTCCCCTGACCCACCCCCGCCCAGCCCCCCACCTCCCTCCCCTGACCCGCCGCCACCCAGCCCCCCACCTCCCTCCCCATCACCACCGCCACCCAGCCCCCCACCTCCCTCCCCTGACCCACCCCCGCCCAGCCCCCCACCTCCCTCCCCATCACCACCGCCACCCAGCCCCCCACCTCCCTCCCCTGACCCACCCCCGCCCAGCCCCCCACCTCCCTCTCCATCACCACCGCCACCCAGCCCCCCACCTCCCTCCCCTGATCCACCCCCGCCCAGCCCCCCACCACCCTCCCCATCTCCGCCCCCGCCCAGCCCCCCACCTCCCTCCCCTGTCCCGCCGCCCCCCAGCCCCCCACCTCCCTCCCCATCACCACCGCCACCCAGGCCCCCACCTCCCTCCCCTGACCCACCCCCGCCCAGCCCCCCACCTCCCTCCCCTGACCCGCCGCCACCCAGCCCCCCACCTCCCTCTCCATCACCACCGCCACCCAGCCCCCCACCTCCCTCCCCATCACCACCGCCACCCAGCCCCCCACCTCCCTCCCCATCACCACCGCCACCCAGCCCCCCACCTCCCTCCCCTGACCCACCCCCGCCCAGCCCCCCACCTCCCTCTCCATCACCACCGCCACCCAGCCCCCCACCTCCCTCCCCTGATCCACCCCCGCCCAGCCCCCCACCACCCTCCCCATCTCCGCCCCCGCCCAGCCCCCCACCTCCCTCCCCTGACCCGCCGCCACCCAGCCCCCCACCTCCCTCCCCATCACCACCGCCACCAAGCCCCCCACCTCCCTCCCCTGATCCACCCCCGCCCAGCCCCCCACCACCCTCCCCATCTCCGCCCCCGCCCAGCCCCCCACCTCCCTCCCCTGACCCGCCACCACCCAGCCCCCCACCTCCCTCCCCATCACCATTGCCACCCAGCCCCCCACCTCGCTCCCCATCACCACCGCCACCCAGCCCCCCTCCTCCCTCTCCTGACCCGCCGCCACCCAGCCCCCCACCTCCCTCCCCATCACCACCGCCACCCAGCCCCCCACCTCCCTCCCCTCACCCACCCCCGCCCAGCCCCCCACCTCCCTCCCCATCACCACCGCCCCCCAGCCCCCCACCTCCCTCCCCTGACCCACCCCCTCCCAGCCCCCCACCTCCCTCCCCATCACCACCGCCACCCAGCCCCCCACCTCCCTCCCCATCACCACCGCCACCCAGCCCCCCACCTCCCTCCCCTGACCCACCCCCGCCCAGCCCCCCACCTCCCTCTCCATCACCACCGCCACCCAGCCCCCCACCTCCCTCCCCTGATCCACCCCCGCCCAGCCCCCCACCACCATCCCCATCTCCGCCCCCGCCCAGCCCCCCACCTCCCTCCCCTGACCCGCCGCCACCCAGCCCCCCACCTCCCTCCCCATCACCACCGCCACCCAGCCCCCCACCTCCCTCCCCTGACCCACCCCCGCCCAGCCCCCCACCTCCCTCCCCTGACCCGCCGCCACCCAGCCCCCCACCTCCCTCCCCATCACCACCGCCACCCAGCCCCCCACCTCCCTCCCCATCACCACCGCCACCCAGCCCCCCACCTCCCTCCCCTGACCCACCCCCGCCCAGCCCCCCACCTCCCTCCCCATCACCACCGCCACCCAGCCCCGCACCTCCCTCCCCATCACCACCGCCACCCAGCCCCCCACCTCCCTCCCCTGACCCACCCCCGCCCAGCCCCCCACCTCCCTCCCCTGACCCGCCCCCGCCCAGCCCCCCACCTCCCTCCCCTGACCCGCCCCCGCCCAGCCCCCCACCTCCCTCCCCTGACCCATCCCCGCCCCGCCCCCCACCCCCCTCTCCATCACCACCGCCACCCAGCCCCCCACCTCCCTCCCCTGACCCACCCCCGCCCAGCCCCCCACCTCCCTCCCTATCACCACCGCCACCCAGCCCCCCACCTCCCTCCCCTGACCCACCCCCGCCCAGCCCCCCACCTCCCTCTCCATCACCACCGCCACCCAGCCCCCCACCTCCCTCCCCTGACCCACCCCCGCCCAGCCCCCCACCTCCCTCCCCATCACCACCGCCACCCAGCCCCCCACCTCCCTCCCCATCACCACCGCCACCCAGCCCCCCACCTCCCTCCCCATCACCACCGCCACCCAGCCCCACACCTCCCTCCCCTGACCCACCCCTGCCCAACCCCCCACCTCCCTCTCCATCACCACCGCCACCCAGCCCCCCACCTCCCTCCCCTGACCCACCCCCGCCCAGCCCCCCACCTCCCTCCCCATCACCACCGCCACCCAGCCCCCCACCTCCCTCCCCATCACCACCGCCACCCAGCCCCCCACCTCCCTCCCCATCACCACCGCCACCCAGCCCCCCACCTCCCTCCCCTGACCCACTCCCACCCAGCCCCCCACCTCCCTCCCCTGACCCACCCCCGCCCAGCCCTCCACCTCCCTCCCCATCACCACCGCCCCCCATCCCCCCACCTCCCTCCCCATCACCACCGCCACCCAGCCCCCCACCTCCCTCCCCTGACCCACCCCCGCCCAGCCCCCCACCTCCCTCCCCATCACCACCGCCACCCAGCCCCCCACCTCCCTCCCCTGACCCGCCCCCACCCAGCCCCCCACCTCCCTCTCCATCACCACCGCCACCCAGCCCCCCACCTCCCTCCCCTGACCCACCCCCGCCTAGCCCCCCACCTCCCTCCCTATCACCACCGCCACCCAGCCCCCCACCTCCCTCCCCTGACCCACCCCCGCCCAGCCCCCCACCTCCCTCTCCATCACCACCGCCACCCAGCCCCCCACCTCCCTCCCCTGGCCCACCCCCGCCCAGCCCCCCATCTCCCTCTCCATCACCACCGCCACCCAGCCCCCCACCTCCCTCCCCTGACCCACCCCCGCCCAGCCCCCCACCTCCCTCCCCATCACCACCGCCACCCAGCCCCCCACCTCCCTCCCCTGACCCACCCCCGCCCAGCCCCCCACCTCCCTCTCCATCACCACCGCCACCCAGCCCCCCACCTCCCTCCCCTGACCCACCCCCGCCCAGCCCTCCACCTCCCTCCCCATCACCACCGCCACCCAGCCCCCCACCTCCCTCTCCATCACCACCGCCACCCAGCCCCCCACCTCCCTCCCCTGACCCACCCCTGCCCAACCCCCCACCTCCCTCTCCATCACCACCGCCACCCAGCCCCCCACCTCCCTCCCCTGACCCACCCCCGCCCAGCCCCCCACCTCCCTCCCCATCACCACCGCCACCCAGCCCCCCACCTCCCTCCCCTGACCCGCCCCCACCCAGCCCCCCACCTCCCTCCCCTGACCCACCCCCGCCCAGCCCTCCACCTCCCTCCCCTGACCCACCGCCACCCAGCCCCCCACCTCCCTCCCCATCACCACCGCCACCCAGCCCCCCACCTCCCTCCCCTGACCCACCCCCGCCCAGCCCCCCACCTCCCTCCCCATCACCACCGCCACCCAGCCCCCCACCTCCCTCCCCTGACCCACCCCCGCCCAGCCCTCCACCTCCCTCCCCTGACCCACCGCCACCCAGCCCCCCACCTCCCTCCCCTGACCCGCCCCCACCCAGCCCCCCACCTCCCTCCCCTCACCCACCCCCGCCCAGCCCTCCACCTCCCTCCCCTGACCCACCCCCGCCCAGCCCTCCACCTCCCTCCCCTGACCCGCCGCCATCCAGCCCCCCACCTCCCTCCCCTGATCCACCGCCACCCAGCCCCCCACCTCCCTCCCCTGACCCGCCGCCATCCAGCCCCCAACCTCAATCTGATTCATCCCCGCCTGCACCATTTCAGCCGAGTCTTGGCCCCCCTGACCCCCCATGGCTTATCTTGCAAAGCCCCCTCCAACCATCCTTTCCCATGCGGATGCCCCCTCCCCCGCATGATGCACCCCCCCTCCCTCAAACCCAGCTGTCGCGACAGCCACCCTCACCTGTTGGTCTAAGCCCAGCGCCGTCCTTGCGGCCATGGAGCCCCACCTCCACCTCCCCGCCACCCACCCAGCCAGCTTTACCTCGCCAGCCCTCCCTGCCCACGGCTGTGCCCCCTGGTGCCAGCCATCCTCCTGCCACGGCTGCAACCTTTCCCCCCCAAGGCGTCATGGCGAGCGCTCCCACACCCAACGCCGCTCTGCAGCTCACATCCGGCAGTGGCCTGACCAGCATGACGTCCACCGTGGTGGTGGCGGTGTTCAGCGGGGTGACCGGGGTGCTGCTCACCGGGGCCCTGGGGCTACTGGTGGTCAAGCTCATGGCCGCACAGCCAGCCCTGGCTGCTCTGCAACCACCCCCACAGGCGTTCATCAGCCATGTGAGTCTGCACTCAGGGCCCAGGGCAGGTGGGCAGGTGGAGTTGCTGGGGCCAGAGGGGAGAGCTGGTGTGGATGTCGCATGCAACTGCCTGCCCTGTCTCTAGGCTCATCTAGGAGCCAGCTACAACTGGGAGCAAAGGTTTAGGGCAGGTCAGGCAGGGTTTGGGGCAGGTTTGGGGCAAGTTTTGGGCAGGTTTTGGGGCAGATTGGTGAGCAGGTAAGGCAGGTTTGGGCAAGTTAGGCAGACTTCTGAGAGGACTAGGCCAGGCCGCCACTCCTTGTTTTCTGGGAGTGGCAGTGTGGTCTGCTCCTGGCCCTGCTTGCAGGGGCCCCCCGTACAGATGGTCCACAACCCTCTGTCGTCAGAAACCCAGATCACCTTGGCCTTCAACACGCTGGACACCACCCTAGGCGCAGTGCAGCCCCAAGGCCTGACCAGCTTTGGCAGCGCACAGGCGCCAGCCGGGGGACAGATGCACCACAGCTCGTCACCTTTTGCATCTCCGTACCATGCAGGAGTCTACGCCGCGTGAGGTGCTGGCAGCCATGCAAGGAGGACAGGGGGAGGGAGGGCCGTGCAGGCTCATGGATGTTGGCGGCTGCCAGCACCCAGCCTGGATGGCGGTCACTCAGCATGTCCTCATCACAGCCCGCCCGAGCCTGCCCAGAAACCCAACCTACTCAACCAACTCTTTGGGTACTTGGCCTCTCCTGCTCACAACCCCTCCCCAGCCTGGCCAGGCTGCCCGGAGTGCAGGAGGCTGGGGTGCGGAAGGGTGTGCAGGAGGCTGGGCTGCAGGGTGTGGGGGCGTGTCTTGAGCCAGCCCTCCTGCTCAGTCACCACGAGTGGGAAAAACTAGAAAATGGAGCTAAAAATAGAAAAACGCAGCCAGGTGGTGAGGGAGCTGTGCAGGGACGGGGGGCTGTAGGGGGTGCAGGGAGGAGCATGTGCTGGAGAGTCAGCGGGGGCCACAGCCGGGGTACAGGTTTTAGGTCAGGTAGTGGAAGCAGGAAGGTCCTTCATCTATGCACGCCGGTGTGCTTCTGTTTTGTCATGTTCGGGTGTGGGGCAGCAGGTTTCCACTGTCACTGCCACCCTCCTCCACCTGATGCCTTCACCTGAATCACTGCCTGCGTCACACTGGCATGGCATTATTGCCATTCTCAACATCGCCAGAACAATAGCGGGGTTTAGCTCGCAGCAGCGGCCAGTCTATGGCACCAGTGCTTGCAGGTGCCCATTGGCACTCCACGCACTCGCCCCTTGTTACGCATTGCAGCTTCATGCAGGTGCATGGCTGTGGTAAATATATTGATCAGGGGTGCAGATCGGACCCGCCAGACAGACCCACCAAGGGAGGTAGTTAGATTAGCTCGCAGCTTCCGCACCAATGACTGAACAAATAATTGGCTTTTGCTGTGCATACACTGCAGTGTTCACATGATGCCTGGGTCTGCATGCGGCATTGACACCAAATAGACACCAAATGCAGTGATGCAGCTTGAACATGGACATGATGTGAGCGCCACACCGTGATTCTAAACGTTGCCACATTTTCTCTACATGAGCAGTATCCTTTCATGGCACTTCTTTGTTCGCGCACCAGCCCATGAAGGCTCGAGACCGTAGTCTTGTACTCGACATTACCAGCATGCCTTGCTCTGCCCTGCCTATGCACCTTCTACCCGCTCGCTGCATTGATTCGCTGCCTGCGGTGCCCTGCAGCCCGCTGCCAGCCAGCCCACCAGGGCCTTAACCCCTGGGTCCATCACTTCCTCCGCAGTGATGGCATGCAGCTCACGGTCGCTCTGCTGTCACACACGTCCACTGACTGCTGCCGCAGGTACACCACCGCCACGGTGCACTCTGCTGCCAACCCCTGCTCGTGCTGGCGCCAGCGCCGCTGAGCTTCCTGGCACAGGCTCATCCAAACCCACACAATATACATTGTAATAGGATGAGAAGAGAGTTGCTGAAGGTGCTAGAGGTTCAGTGGGAGAGGGCAACACTGATGGCCTGCTGCTAGGTGTGACGGAGTCGAGGTTCGAGCAGGGTACCTACACCCCAGCGGACATGGTGCCCGGCAAGCTGGGCCGGGCCCTGGCCTTAGCCCTGTCCCGCCAGGTGAGGGCTAGCGGCGCCCTGGCCTCAGCTGGCTGCAAGGGCTCGCCTCCACCACCACCCTCCTCCCCCAGCCCTGCCTCTGCACTTGAAGACCCAGCAGGCACCGCTGGCCCACCCCCCACAGCTTTCGCTGCTTCCTGTTCTTCTGCTGCTAGCTTCGCCGCGCGCGCCTGGCGCGCCCTGTCCCGCCACGACTGCTCTGCCGGCCTGGCCTCCACTTCCCCGGCCAGCAGCACCGGCCCCTGACCTCTGCTCTGGCCCAAGCCGGGCATGCGGGCCAGGGCAGCACCTCCCACCCACTCCTCCGCCTCCTGCGTGCCTGTGGTGTTCACAGCCAAACCCAGCATTCCTGCCCCGCCTCCTTGCAACGCTGCACCACGCCCGTGCGGCTCCACCTTTTCCGCCCAGCTAATCAGGCCGCAGCCCCCCTCCTCCACCACCACGGGTCCGTCCTCATCCAGGCACGCCGCCAAGCCTGTGCCCCACACCCGCCCACCCACTGCCCCTGCACCAAGCTCTTCACTGCTCTTCGCCATTGCTAGTGCTGCCGGGTGAGGGTGGTGTGAAGAGGGTTGTGACGAGGGCTGCGAGGAGGAGGGTGGGGAGGGGGAAGTGTGGGGCCGAGGGGCTGAGGCAGCGGGCGGTGAAGGTCTTGAGGCGAGGCCAGGTTGTGCAGCACCGAAGATTGCGGTAGCATGGTCGGTGTCCCGCTGCTGCCGGGCAACGGTGCGGGCATCGCTCGCAAAGCTGACTGAGTTGAAGGCCGAGTCACTGTCCAGCAGTGCGATCCTGCAGTGCAGGTGGCAGAGGCTGGTTGAGAAGGGGAGGCAAGCTTGGTGCTGTCCTGCAGGAGCGGGGTGTGGAGGAGCGACACACCTTTCCGTATCCTCCCCTGCCATCCCCTGCCTTGCATCTTGTGGCTGGGGCGCTTGTCCTTCCAGTGGGGCAGCTCCATCAAACACAAATCTGCGCAGTAGTGCATGCACCTCCTCACGACAACACACAGGCTGTTTAGTTAGGAGTACCCTGGCCTGGGCTACAAGCGGCTGCGAGACAAGCCACCCCAGGCCCAGCAGCAGCAGCAGCCTGCTGCGGTGCAGTAGTGTGTGCCACCCCCCACTTGAGCTGTCATCAGCTTTCAATTAGTGCATGTCTTGTCATGCCAATTCTACATCATAGCCCTCGGGTCAGGCAATAGTGTAGGTGGTAGGCGGGCTCATGTGCCATGTGCACTGGGTTTACTCCACACAGCCCAATAACACTGTTTGAGCCGGATCTAGTTAGTGGCTGCTAGTGGCTGATAGTGGCTGCTAGTAGGTACTTCTGATCCGGCTCAAATGGAGGCCCTAGTGAGGGACAAGGGGGCTGTTTAGCAGTTTTCAGTTTGTTCCATGAAGCCCTCAGGCAAGCTGGCTTGCCCGAACCACTCCTGGTTTCCACTTTGTTCAGCGAAACCTGGGTGGTGTCTAATGCAGCAAAACCTCTCCCTGCACTCGGGCTCAGCCTCACCGTGTCCAGGGCCTGGCGCTCCCCTCCTGCCTGTCGTCGTCACGCCGCGCTTCCCATGCCTCATCCCGCGCTCGGTCTCGCCCCTGACGCTCAGCTTGCGACAGGTTGTAGCGCGTGTGCGCGCGCAGCTGCTGGGCAGCGCTCATGCTGTCATAACCGGCGATGAGTCGCGCCCAATCAGGGCCGTCCCTAGTTGGCTGGGAGGGAGTGGCAAGGGGTTGTCGCTGCACCTCATGTCGGTCTCTCGCTTCCCTGCTCCTGCTCCTGCCATGGCCTCTGCCCCTGCTCCTGTCCCTGCCTCTGCTGCTGGCTCTGTCCCTGCCCCTGTCTCTACCTCTACTGCTGGCTCTGTCTCTGCTGCTGGCTCTGTCCCTGCTCCTGTCTCTGCCTCTACTGCTGGCTCTGTCTCTGCTGCTGGCTCTGTCCCTGCTCCTGTCCCTGCCTCTGCTGCTGGCTCTGTCCCTGCTCCTGTCCCTGCCTCTGCTGTGGTCCCTGCCTCTGTCCCTGTCCCTGCCTCTGCTGCTGTCCCTGTTACTGCTTCTATTCCTGCCCCTGCTCCTGTCCCTGCTCCTGTCCCTGCCTCCGCTGCTGGCTCTTTCCCTGCCACTTGGTCTGTCTTTGCTGCTGACTCGATCCCTGCCACTGCTGCCGTCCTTGCCTCTGCTGCTGCCTCTGTCTCTGCTGCTGTCTCTGGCCCCACTCCCGTCTTTGCTCTTCTTGCCATGTACTCCGCCAGGATCAGGCTGATCAGAGCCTGTTGATGTGGCGCTACGTTTCAGCTGGCACCTGCAGGCGCACACAAGGAAGCAGAAGTACGGGCTAGGGGCGCTGGCTGGCACACTAGGGCCTCACTAGGTGCATGGAGATGCTCATTGTAGGCTGGCCAGGCTGCTGCTGCTACTACTGCTACTGCTGGTGGTTCTCAATCCTTGACCAGTGCCATGCATGCATGCATGCATGCATGCAGTGCAGCTAGCATGGTGCGACCCGTCCAATGCCGTCTAGTCTGTGAGCTAGTCATTCCTGGCTCGCCTGGATCAGGATCCTCACTGGCCTGTCTCACTCTCTGTCCAGCGGCACCTTGCGTTGGTTTCACTCTTTTCCTTCTTCAGCTCTGCTAGCTTGGCTGCAACACGAGCAGCTGCTGCTCGGCTGCTCCCAGGGCTGCTTGCAGTGGCCTGAGCTTGACGAGCTGGACCAGGACGAGGATCCGGCACATTTGAGCCTTCACCTGCCTTGCGGAAAGTGGCAGCCAAGAAACTGCTACCACTTGTGGAAACAGGCCCTGCAGAGGACTGGCCGTGAGCAGAGAAGCCCAAACCCTGCACGGAACATTGGCCCGTGGATTGAGCATCCACTTGTGCAGAACATGGGCCGGTGCGTCAAGCATGGCTAGTGGCCATGGCAGGATAGGGTTGCCAGGATGGCGCAGGAGACTGCACAAATTTGGCAGTTCTTGAGCATGCCATCGCAGCTCGCCTGCTTGAAACGAGCCCCGAGGTCTGTCTGTCGAAACGCGCGGTACAGCTTATCAGCTTTGTCTTCCTCCATGCTCGCTTGACCGGCTAATATGGCACACGAGCACTGCTACGAACAAGTTTTAATCCCTACAGCCCTCATGCAACACCAAAATAAAGCATGAGTTGTAATCAAACACAGGCTGCGAGATCGCTGTTGTAAAGGCTACTGACAGTGTGCCTAATGCCCACTTCAGCTCAGCCTTCTGGTGTGTGTGCCTCCAGGCTACTACTAGCAAGAGCTCTACCCTACTCTATAGCTCTTACTCACACACATCCCCTTCGTGAGGGGTTTGGTATCTTGTTTTCTTGGATTGTCTTGCTGTAGCTGGCTATCGCCGCCACTTGCGCCGCCACTTACGCAGCAGGGCCTTGTCACGCAAGTACACCCACTCCTGGCCTGGCCGGCCTGGCTTTGGCATGGCTGGGCGGCCATCCCAGTAGCACAGCTCGGTGGGGCGTGGGCCTGGGCCAACTGCGCAGCGGCGGATGTTCAGCGCGGCTGACACGTCCCGGTCATAGAACCTGCACATGGTGTGGGAGTTGCATGAAGTCAAGTCATGTGCCATGTCATGTGTCACCTCATGTGGGATATGTTGCAGCCATGTACATGTGCAGTGTCTGGTCAGTGCTTACCTGATGTTGTAGCTTGTTGAGCTCATCAAGCCCCTGACTTGGGAGCGCTTCGCCTTGCTGTACACTGGCCGCAGCCACCTGCATGGACACATGGGGCAATGCACAATTGTAAGATTTTTCCTTACCTTCCCAATCTTGACCCTACCAAGCCGCCTTCACTCCACCACCTCCCAGCACTACCCTGGCCCTCCCCCACTGACCCTCTCACCTGAAGGACTCAGGCGGCTGCCCAGGCAAGGCCTCAATGGGGTGGCTGTAGGCTGAGCTGACCCGGCTTGTGCGGAACTCATCCACCAGCACCACACGCCCTGCCCCGAACTGCTTCACTGCCTCTTTCCCCAATGCTGCCGCTGCCGCTGAAGCTAGCTGCCCCATAGGCCAGGGCCAGGATGCGGTCCGGCCACCGCTTCTGTGCCTGCTTCTTGACCTGCATCCCACATGGTACAGCACACAATGGCACACATGTGTAAGGTCAGGTACAGCAGCAGCAACAGAGGCAGCAACAGGAGCAACAGTAGCAGCTGGCCAGGTGAGCTCACTGTGGTTGGCTGCTGCCTAGCTCGTGGCTAGCTGCTACTGGGCCTTACCTTGGCCCAGAATGAAGCCACCACGCGCATCTTGCCACAGTACAGCCTGAACTTGGCGTTGGCCCAGCGCTTCTTTGAGACCTCGGCCCACATGGCGTCGTACGTCTCCAGGACGGTGTCGGCGAACCGCCGGTACGAGGCCAGCGAGCTGGGCTTGCTGCTGACCCGCGACAGGGCTGTGAGCTGCGGCTTCACCTTGGCCAGCCACGTCTTGGTCGCCTGGGCCTGCCGCGTAATGCCGCTGTCCCGGTAGTACTGACCGGCTGTAAGCTTCCAGTGCCGCACGGATACCACTGTGCCGGCAGCGCTGCGCTCCTCGTGCGCTACAGTGGCCATATTGGTTTTGCCAGGGTCAACGCCAAGCCACTCCGCGTGAAGATGGGCCAGTGGGTTGACTGCGTCCAAGCCCCTGCCCATCCGCGGCAGCTCTGCGGGTGGAGCGGCAGGCTTGGGCCGCAAGAACATCACGCTGATGGCGACTCCATCGGTGTGCACGATTTGCGCGAAGTTGTGCTTGGGGCTAGCGAGCTTCTGGCGGCGAGGGTCAGGCAGCAATGCATCCCATCGGTTGGCCACCTGTAGCCACCATATGCACATACCAAGGCACTTCATTAGCTTGTGTGGGCTCACAAGGCAGGCACAAGGCAGCTGACTGCAGGCTCACAAGGCATGTGACAGCACACATGGCAGCTGACGGAGCACCAGAGGACTGGCTAGCACCTGACTGCAAGGAGCACTCACGTGGCTGTCTTTGGGCCCTGCAATGAAGTTGCCCGGCACCGCTGGGTCAGGTAGGGCACCGTTCCTGAACTTCTTCAAGGAGGTGACCCCTGCCTCCGTCAGCACCCCCAGCATGCCGGCGTCATGCATCATGCCGTATAGGCCCCTGGTGTCGATGAAGATGTGCCGAGCCTGGCACTTGCTGGTGGGGGTGAGGGCATAGGGTGTGGGGGGGCGGGGGGGCCTTGGCAGCAGCCCTGGGTTGGTGAGCTCAGCCTGCTGCCAAGGCACCATATCCAGCTGCCAGGCTGCCATGGCTGCCTCCATCTCTCTGGTGGTGTGCACCGCATGGCGCAGCAGCCGGCCCCGGTTGACTGGATCCTCCACCCAGTCGTCATCCACCCTCTCCCCCTCCTCAAGCCCCAGCAGGCCCCGTTGCAAAGCCACCTCAGCCTGCATGGCTGGAGTCGGCACCACCCCACCCTGCTCCAGCAGCCAGCTGACATCCAGGCCGCACACCATGCGGCGCACATAGGTGCACGCCCGCTTTGACCAGGCTGGCAGGTGCCCACCACCCACCCCCCAGAACCCAAATCTGCGCCGGTGTTCCTCAGTGCCCAGCAGGACCTTTGCCCCAGCCAGGGACACAGACTTCTTGAGCCTGCCAGCGAAGAGCAGCGTGAGCATGTTGCTGAAAGCTGTCTCCAGCTGCTTGCCGACGTGGTCCACCATGTTGGTGTCAGACAGGTGGCGGGGGATTGCTGCGAGGCGGGCGCGAAGGTCAGGGTGCTCTGCCAGCACGGCAGCCACTGCCGCGTTTGGCTGAGTGTTCGCGCCGTTTCCGGGCGGGCCGCGGACCAGCTGCAGGAACAGGTTCCTGCAGCTCAGGTCCGGGATGGCTGCCTGGGAGACTGGGATGTCTGTGTACACGGGCTGGTCGTGCAGGCCCAGCGGGTCGGCTACGCGAATGGTAAACAAGCCGCGCACGAGTAAGCCCAACAGCAGGCTGGCGAGCACCCCACGCTCGCTGATGGCCTCCGCTCGTGGCCGCACAGCGTCGGCCAGGAAGGCATCCCAAAGCTCTTGCGGGAGGTGGTCGATGAGGTGGGCTATCTTACACTTCCTGCCGTGGTATGTGTTGTCCCTATCGCGGGCAGCGCGGGCCTCTCCGGAAACCTTTCTATTTTGCTGCGCCTCGGTGAGATCCGGCTGTAGTGCCTCGTCGCGGTCCTCAATGTCACTGTCCGGGTCCTCCGGCACTGGCCTAGGCACGCTTCGTCTTTTTTTCTTAGCCATAGAAAACAACATCGTCAAGCCATCACAAATACTAGGAATTATCGGTTTTGTTTGTTTGCATTTGCGGTTTTGTTTGTTTGTTTGTCGTCTTCGCCGACCTGTGTCAGCGGCAAGACGTAGATCCGACGTTGTTGAGTTTTCACGCACTTCGGGCTTCACGCACTTCTGGCTTCAATCACTTCACATAAACATAATAGGACACAATATTAACAGCAACTGGGGCCGGCGAGGATTTTACCCAAGCCAACTTACTAACCCAAGCTTACTATTCCAGCCAAGCCTTGCTGTTTGCTTACCAACTTACCCCAAACTTTGAAATACCTACCACAGCCTGCGGGAGCCAGCCCCCTGCCTGAGCCTGCGGGAGCCATCCCCCTGCAATACTGTCTAGTCCCTTCTGGAGCGACCATCCAGTTTGGCATGACAACCATGCACTACTGCAAGCTGACGCAGCTTTCAACATGACACTCTACTGTGCCAATACGCTGTTGCGCCTGTTTGTTTACCAACTTACCCCGAAACTTTAAAATGCCTACCACCTGAGCCTGCGGGAGCCAGCCCCCTGCAATACTGTTTAAATCCCTTCTGGAGCAACCGGCCAGTCTGGCATAACAAACATGCACTACTGCAAGCTGACGCAGCTTTTAATATGACACTCTACTGTGCCAGAGCCTCTGGCAGAGGCTGTTGCGCCTGGGTTTAGAGTGCTCTGTCTCGCAGCTGCTGGGCCCACTTGGCATCATTTATACTCGCCCCCCATTCATCTCAGGCAACGAAAGGAGCAGGCCGATCCGCCATTGGGAGGATTGTTGGGGTGCGGGGGGGTGCCACTTGGCCACTCGGCCCTTGGACATGCGTGCAGGTCTTAACAAGGGCTGTAGGAACGCTCGCATAGCCATGTCATGAAACCTAATGTACTAGATACCAGTGAACACTAGCACCCTGGTACCATCGTTGAGCTCTTGACTGGCACATCTCACGCACTGCTCTCAGTATTGATATTGTCAGTCAATGTGTAGGCGACAGCCATGCAAGCAGATGCCAGCATAGCTACTACAGTAATGAATCTAATTAGGGGCACAGGGTACGAACAATCATGCATACACACATCAATAGCCATAATGGTTAGCCGTAATAAAGTAAAGGAGGACTAACTGAAAAAAGCTAGCTAACTAAGATGAGATATGCCTAAGCGTCATGCACTTGAAGGGGATGAGTATACCACTTCGCTGCTGTATATAGCACGCTGCATTGCGCACAGGGGATGATGCTACTGTAGGACGGGCCACAGAATACAGCAGCAGCAGAAAGCAGCAGCTGTCACCAGTACCAGTGCCTCTTGGTGCCCTGCAGCACGCCGCCAGCCAGCCCACCAGGGCCTGGCCCTCTGGATGCTGATGGGAGCAGTCACAGCCAGAAGCATCTCTGCCTGCACTGCCCTGCGGCCCGCTGCCAGCCAGCCCACCAGGGCCTTAACCCCTGGGTTCATCACTTCCTCCGCAGTGATGGCATGCAGCTCACGGTCGCTCTGCTGTCACACACCTCCACTGACTGCTGGTGCAGGTACACCACCGCCACGGTGCACTCCGCTGCCAACCCCTGCTCGTGCTGGCGCCAGCGCCGCTGAACTTCCTGGCACAGGCTCTTGCCCACAGCCTCAGGGGCCAGGCCCTGGGAGGCTTCCGCGTGTACATACTCCATGACTTCCTGTTGCAATAAGCAGCCAGGCAGACACCTGGCGGGGCGGGGTGGGGCGGGGCGGGGCGGGGCGGGGCGGGGCGGGGCGGGGCGGGGCGGGGCGGGGCGGGGCGGGGCGGGGCGGGGCGGGGCGGGGCGGGGCGGGGCGGGGCGGGGCGGGGCGGGGCGGGGCGGGGCGGGGCGGGGCGGGGCGGGGCGGGGCGGGGCGGGGTCCTTGCCCCACCTGGTTTTCCATGTATTCGCAGATGGAGTTGCTGACGATTAGCAGGTACCTGCACCACATTGGCCAAAATGCTGTATCAGTATAGACATCCAATGCTCAACATGATGCTGTCACAGCGACAGTGATGCCGACAAGGGATATGCATAACTGTACTGGATCTCATACCTGTCACTCTGTTCAAGTGAGTGGGTGACCACCTCAGGTTCCTCAGTCACCTGCACAACACAGCAAAACATTTTTCCAGCTAGCATGATTAGCTAGCATGCCCTCTGATGCACGAGCTGGATGAGGTCGACAAGCTCCAGGTAGGCAGGGCGCTACACCTGAGTACACCTGAGTTGAGCTCATGGAGCACCTGCCCTGTACTGGCTGTCATGTCGTTGTCAACGGGCCACCACTCTCAAGCCCCGCCATACCTCCACTGCAGTGTCAGCTGCTCTGTGCACTTTGTCCGCAGCCAGGCAGCCAAGTGCAGGTGGTGCAGGGGATGAAGCAAGTGTCCAGGCAGCACTATGGCGGGGTGAAGGGGGTGGCAGCGTTCCTGGGTGCTGGCTGGTTCAGATAAGGTGGGTGGAGGGTCAAGGAAGTGTGAGAGAGATTCGCAAGGTGGTGCAGCAGCCTAGCAGGCCCATCACGGTTGCCAGAGCTGACAGGCTGGTGACTGTGGATGTTTTTCGCACCACCCACATCAGTTGAATCGTGCATGCACCCCAGCCTTGTGAGCTGCACCCGCCACGTGAGCGTCCCAGGCCCGCAGTAGGCCCCGGCCCAGGCCCGCAGCGGTAAGTGTGTGCGAGGCCTGATGTGGTGCCATGAGGTGCCGCCCAACCCCCCTGCCCATGCCCCGCCTTCTCCGCGCCCAGGAGCCCCCTCCCATGCCCACGCCCCACCTCCCCTTGCCCAGGATCTACCCCCATGGCGCAGGTGGCTGGACTGGGGACACCAACCCGTGCCTCAACTTCCAGCGCATTGGGGAGAGTGTACAGCGCCCCTTGCAGCTGTGCAAGTGAAAGGGACCTAGAGTCTCTGCCTGCCAGCAAGAGCTGCAAGCTCGCCAGAGCTTGCCAGAGCTCGCTAGCGTTGCAAGCTTGTCAATGACCAGCTGCCCAAGGGCAGGCACAAGTCGCACTGGGCAGCAGAGTGCTGGCGGAGCAAGGATGGCTGGGCCAGCAACCTGTTGCAGAGGCAATCAAGTAATCCTACCCCTAGAGAGGGGTTCCTATCACTCTGCCCTTGCATTGCTTGAGCCGGATCTAGTTAGTGGCTGCTAGTGGCTGCTAGTGGCTGCTAGTAGGTACTTCTGATCCGGCTCAAATGGAGGCCCTAGTGAGGGACAATGGGGCTGGGCCAGCAACCTCCGTCTAGTAGATTTGACAGGCTGTTGGTTTTATAAGTAGCCCACTGGTCTGGTAGGGAACGATCTACCATTGTGGGGTTTGTAATCACCAAGGGTGCGATTAATCAAGCTACAGCTGAATTGCAGCTGAGTGACATTACCCACAATCAACACCCTGATCCATGTTGCATCATGGTAGTTGGGCTGCCCATGCCTCTCCCCTCCGCTCTTCGCAATGTCAGGAGATAAGGGGGCTTGCAGACAAGGCTAGATGCACCACAGCCCAGCGGCTGCAGTTTGTGCAGGCTAGTCAGCAATGTAAGCCACCATCGTGGTTATCGTGTGCATGAGCTTGACAGCTGCTCGGATGACGCCTTACCCCAATGCTGTGCGCCAGTGCATCGCCAAAGGAGCGGGTTATGCACAGCCCGGGCGCATCGCGGTCCTTGCACCACACGCGGAGGGGGCCGACGGCCTGCCCGTTCACGCTGTATTTCGCCACACAACCCTGCACACCGCACAGGCAGTGACCTCAACATGCAGAAGCCTGGGCATGGTGTTCCTGGACTCATGCCAACCAGTGTATGTTTTGTGCTTCTTGAGCTCGATGCTGCCATGAAGCAACATGACGTCAACAACAAGCCGTTGGCGTGACTTATATGCAGAGCATGACACATTAGTAGGCATACACAGGGCTGAGGAGCGCCATCATGGCCAGTCGACTCACCCCACAGGCCTGGACGCGGGCAGCTTCTGCAGGGGAGGCTGGGGTGTGGTCGTTTGTGAACTCCCAGGCCGTCACACCCTGCCCACATGGCTCCACCTTGCCTGAGCAGGGCAGCAGAAGCAGCAGAAGCAGCAACAGCAGCAGCAGCAGCAGACGCAGCAGCAACAACAGCATTGTAGCAGCGAGGTGGCAGTGGGACTGCGAAGTTGCTGGCAAACGTTTTGCTGCTGCTGCTACTGCTGCTGCTGCTGCTGCTGCTGCTGTTGTTGCTATGTAAATATGGGGCCTCGGTTGCAACGACATATGGGGCCCGCAACAACCCACAGGGCGTAGTAGTTTACACAGGCTATGAGCCTTCAAGCATGAAGCTGACAGTGTTGATGAGGTGCTCTGTGGTTGGGGGGAATCGCCAAGGATGCTTCAACTTGACTGGAGTAGCTGAGTGGCAAGTTCTTCGCCAACCCAAACTTCAAGACTTGCTACAACCAGCTGCAGCGGCGCCTTGTACGCAACCGCCACCCCATGCTCATGCCAGCCTTTGAGGACCCCAGCAACCAGGCGCTGGTGGCCAAGCTGCAGGAGCTAGGCAGCATCTACCTGGCGGGTGACGCCAACACCATCGACGCACACTCCATGCAGCTGGCGGTGGCCATGCAGCAGCACTACTCCAACCCAGGCAAGTGGTGGTGGTGACTAGACCTGGACCTGGACCTGGACCTGACCTTATACCTGACCTTATACCTGACCTGACCTTATACCTGACCTGACCTGGACCTGACCTGACCTGGACCTGACCTGACCTGACCTGACCTGACCTGACCTGACCTGACCTGACCTGACCTGACCTGACCTGACCTGACCTGACCTGACCTGACCTGACCTGACCTGGACCTGACCGGACCTGACCGGACCTGACCTGACCTGGACCTGACCTGACCCGCAGAGCGCATTGTCAAGCTGTACGCCAAGGCAGCCAGAGCCAAGCTAGGCTGGAGCGGGGAGGAGGCGCAGCTGTTCATCAGGATGGCGTGTGGGTATGGCATCAACGCCCACAGCTCCGAGCTGAAGGCCGCCACCCTGGACAAGGGCCATGTGGCGGACCTGATAGAGGAGGCCAACAAGCACCGCAGCCTACTGGGCATGAAGAAGGAAGGCTCCCTGCAGGACACCCTGCCCCTGCCCTGCCGCATGCGCCATGCAGTGCATGTGTGCCGGTGGCTGGAGCGGTGGCAGCAGCCCCACACCCCCCCTGTGCCAGGGCAGCCAAAGCGCGGCAAGAGGCGTGGAGTCGGTCCCCGGACCCTGACCTGCCCACCCCCCTTCACCCTCACCCCCATGGCCAGGGTGGGGGTGCACTTCATCAAGGTGGACAGCAGGGTGCTGCATGGGGTGTGCAAGCAGCTGGGCCTGACCAAGGAACCCCGGGCAGCATTCACCTCCCAGCCAGCACTGAGCAATCACTGGGCCAGGTGGTTCAACACCAACAAGCTTCGCAACAAGGAGTTTCATTTCGAGAGGTTGGTGGACACAGATGGTGTCAGCGTGTGCGTGCACTACACGCGCCCCCTTCCCCCTCCTTCAGCCCCTCCACCTCCAGCTGCCAGCAGCAGCAGCACCAGCAGCCGCCCAAGTGCAGCAGCAGCAGCGGCCCATGCAGTGGGGCTCCCCCACATAGGCAGGGGCATAGCTGAGATGCGTGAGTTTGTGTTTGACCCAGACACACAGATTGGGGTGGGCATCGACCCCGGCGTCACCCAGGCAGTCAGCGCAGCCTCTGGGGTGTGGGATCCAGCAACAGGCCAGCTCATGGCAGACCAGCTGCGCCGGTGGAAGCTGACCAAGGGCGAGGTGAAGCATGGCAGCGGCCTGAACAATGCCCGCCGTGACACAGAGCGGTGGCTAGCACCAATCAAGCCCCACCTCCAGCACCTGGCAGCAGCCAGCTCAGCCGGCACCTCCCTGGAGGCCAACCTGAAGCACATCACCGTCACCCTGGCCACCTGGGATGCGGTGTGGGAGGTGTACCTGGACCCCAAGTGGGCACGGCAGCGGCTGAGGCTGTACGGAGCCCAGGACCGAGCGCTTGAGCAGTTCTTCAACAAGGTGAGGGTGGGTGGGAGGGTAGGTGGGAGGGAGGGAGGGTAAGGGACTGAGAGGTGGTGGGTTGGGCTCGAAACGAAAGAGTACTTGACTGTGCCATGCCTAACCTGGTGCCACCATGTCAGCCACCATGTGTGTGCCTTGTGTGCATGGCTGCAGTTGGAGGAGCAGATGGCGGAGTTGTCCATGAAGCGCCATGGGTGTGCCAAGCAGCTGGTGGTGTTCTTTGGCGCTGCTACCATTGGCACTGGGGGTGGGTGGGGTGCTGACGCGGTGCTGCGGGCCTGCCGCAAGGTGGTGTGCAGGCCCAGGGGCAAAGACCAGGATGGGGGCAGGGTGGTGCTTGTGGATGAGCACCGCACCAGCCGGGTCAGCTCAGCAGTGAATGGCAAGCAGCCCTGTGAGGTGGAGCTGAACACACTCAGTGCCACCAGGCCTGCAAACTGGAAGCCACCAGCAGGGCAGGTGGAACAGCGCCTAGTGCGCCCAGCCTGGAGCCAGGAGCGTGGCCAGCCAGTGCGGGGCCTGATGTGGTGCCCTGTAGTGGCCCCCCGCAGGCCCCCACAGGCCCCACGCAGCGGCCAGGCAGCCACACAGCCAGCAGCCTCAGAGCCAGGGCCCAGCACACCCCAGCCAGCCAAGCGCAGCAAGCGCACCAAGGCTGAGCCAGGGGCAGCTGAGCCCAACAAGGGCAAGGGCAAGGGCAAGGCTGCCAAGGCAAAGCCAGCACCGCAGCCAGGCAGGTGGCTGGACAGGGACTGCAATGCAGCGCTGAACATGCAGCGCATTGGGGAGAGCAGGTGGCGGCCGCTGGAGCTGTGCTACTGGCCAGAGCAGGGGAAGCTGCCAGCCAAGGGCAAGGAGTACCCTGGCCTGGGCTACAAGCGTCTGCGAGACAAGCCACCCAAGGCCCAGGAGCAGCAGCAGCAGCAGCCTGCTGTGGCACAGTAATGTGTGCCCCCCCCCACTTGAGCTGTCATCAGCTTACAATTAGTGCATGTTTTGTCATGCCAACTCTGCATCATAGCCCTCGGGTCAGGCAATAGTGTAGGTGGTAGGCGGGCTCATGTGCCATGTGCACTGGGTTTACTCCACACAGCCCAATAACACTGTTTGAGCCGGATCTAGTTGGTGGCTGCTAGTGGCTGATAGTGGCTGCTAGTAGGTACTTCTGGTCCGGCTCAAATGGAGGCCCTAGTGAGGGACAATGGGGCTGGAGTAGCTGAGTAGCTGGAGCACAGTCAAACAAGTTGTTCCGTGTTGAATGAGTTTTGTTTGACTGCAACGGCAGACCACAAGCGGGGCCCTTCCCCACTACTCCCATACCCTCCCCAGTACCTAGCAGGCAGCGAGAATCGCCCAGATTCGCCACCACCAGCTGGCCTGGATGGCATGACAGCAGCAGTAGCAGAGCTCAGGGGCAGCAAGCAGGTACAGACACTGTTACTGATTGCTTGGATGGCTCGCACGGGCCAGAATGATATGAGATCAGGGCCAATGGCAATCAAGGGGGACGTTGGTACCAGAGGGCATAGATATGCAGGTCATCATGATAACACACTGCTGCCAGTGCTCAACCAGCTCCCCCTGACTGCCTGCCTGCTGGCAGCCCCTTCCCACCCCGTCACATCCCACTGATCCCACGCTCACCTTGGGGTGTCAGAAGAGCGACGCAGGAGGTGCAGCCGGACAGCTGTGTGTCTAGGCCACGCACGCGCGTGATCGCACGGTTGCAGCGGGGAAAGGCGCGGTCCATGGCCGCGGCGTAACGGCCGGCCTGCGGGATGCAGCATTGGCGATGGAGGTGTCAGACAGGCGATCAGAGCCTACATGGTCCGGAACGGCCGAAAGGGCTTGGGCTCAGGCTCAAGATGACGTACCCCACTTTAGACCTGCCCCTGCCTGTGTCCCAGCCTGACACTGCTCCCGCTCCCCTGCCTGGCCCAGCGCACAGGGGTTGATGCTACTGTAGGACAGGCCGCCGAACATTGATAGCTCTGCAAAGTGAGCACTTCAGTGTGGTGGGCACTTACACCGTGTTGCCCCTACGCGCGCAGCTGTAGGTGTGGTGGGAGGGAGCGGCGCCAGCGACCCCTCAAACCCCTTGTCAGCCCTCAACCAGGGCCCACGACCAGTCTTGACCCCTAGTCATCACCACCCCTAGTTAGAGATCTCTCCCTCTGTGCGAGTACCCTACTGGCCGCTGGGCTGATGAGGGCGGCGACCCACCTTGAGCAGTGCTGCTTCGCGAGCCACCGCAGAGGGCAACAAGCCTGCAGCCACGTCAGCCGGGCCCTGAAGGTGGCTGCAACTGACAGTGCCAGGTGGCGTGGTGCATGCAGGGCTGCTAGATAACGCCTTTCAGGACAGCATGTCATGCAGTACTGGCATAACATCATCTTCACATGGCATTTGCCAATGTGCAGTCCAGCTGGATACCGCCGGCGTCGCTGCAACAGATGAAAACTTGGTGAGGTGTGGTGAGGTGTGGTGAGGTGTGGCAATGGTAGAAGCACAACACACCTGCCACTGCTTTGGCCACTCCTGCCCCCATGGGGCCATGTCCGTCAAATACTCCCAAGAGTGTGATTGCCAGGTTGCTCAGGTTGGTGTCGACTGCCACGGCATTCTGCGCAGAACACATCCCAAATGCTCTTGCTGACACAGCAGGGGCAGCAGCAGCAACAACAGCAGTGGCAGTAGCAGCAGCAACAGCAGAGCAAGGGAAGCTGCCAGCCAAGGGCAAGGAGTACCCTGGCCTGGGCTACAAGCGTCTGCGAGACAAGCCACCCAAGGCCCAGGAGCAGCAGCAGCCTGCTGTGGCACAGTAATGTGTGCCCCCCCCACTTTGAGCTGTCATCAGCGTACAATTAGTGCATGTCTTGTCATGCCAACTCTACATCATAGCCCTCGGGTCAGGCAATAGTGTAGGTGGTAGGCAGGCTCATGTGCCATGTGCACTGGGTTTACTCCACACAGCCCAATAACACTGTTTGAGCCGGATCTAGTTAGTGGCTGCTAGTGGCTACTAGTGGCTGCTGGTAGGTACTTCTGATCCGGCTCAAATGGAGGCCCTAGTGAGGGACAATGGGGCTGACGTGCTGGAGCTGCTGGACTACGCTCTTGCTTTGACTCCAGGGTTTCAAGACAGGCAGGGGTGCGGGATGGAACGGTCTCACACCTGGCTGGGTTTAGCTTCACCCTGGGCATCATGGCCAGGCAGCGAAGAGGTAGCATGCAGGATTGTATAGCTGTTCTGCGTGTCTGCGGGCATCCTATGCTCCCCACTGCGTAAGCTGGCTTGGTAGACGATGTTTTCCGTGCTGCACGTGCCGCAAACGACGCGACAAGTTTGAGGCAGTGCACCACGAGATGGTAGTACGCTTGGAAGTGCACCACGAGACAGCGAGCTTACGTACAGATTCAGATGTGCGAGTGCGTTGCTGGTAGTGTCTCAAGCTCGTCGTCAAGCTCCAGCGCGACGGCAGGCGTATGTGTCTATCTGTTCCAATAAAGTTCGTAATCAAAACTTCAGCCAGCGCCAGCGTCACCGCCTGCGAACATCGCGGCGGATCAGCTTCGCGACCCCTCCACTTCCCCAAGCTTCCTCTCGCGCTGCTATTCCTAGCTGTCATCCTCTCGCGCTGCTATTCCTAGGCTTCGCGCGGCGGCCATGCAGGCCTGGAACGAGGCATTGGTGCGAAGTGCTTTGTCGTCTAGATGGCACCTGCGCCCACGAAGTGCGAACATAGGTTTGGCAGACACTCCAGGCGGGTGCAACAGCGTATCAACGAGTGCCACGGCGCCGCAACCAACCGCGTGTCCCTGCCGCGTGCAGCACCCTGACGCACCTGGCCGCCGCAAAGCCCGCGTCTCTCAGCTGCTGGATCAACTGGTCGCGCTGTGGGAAGCGCACCAAGTGCCGTCCCAGGACGTCCAAAGGCAGGAACCCGGGCGGCAGGCGCGGGTCACTCTCCTCAAGCAGCAGGGCCAGGAGAGCCTCCAGGGGGCGTGCTTTGTGCTTCCGGCTGCCAGGGGTGGCGTGGGTTGTTGGGGGGCTGCCTGGCTGTGCCCCAGGCTCGCCAGCGTCAGGCGTGGCGGCGCTGCCAGAGGTGGACCAGCTGTGGCCATTCCAGCTGCGTCAGCAAAAGAAAGGGTTGAGAACTGGAGAGACGGGGCCGCCATGACCACAGCCACAGCCACCACCATCACGCACCCCTCAACACTGTGCCATCATTAGTAATAGCAAGACAACTACAACTACTACTGCATGGTGTCACTACCTGGTATCATGGCGGTCATGGCGACAGCACATTGTTGCCCTACTAATGGGTGTGATGTGTGGGTAATATCTAATTTCCTACCCCTCCCCCCTTGCGAGAGTCAGGCGATCGATGTTGGCATAAAACACATGGCGACAGCAGGAGGGCATGCACTTGCTCACGGACATGACAGTGCTCCCACCTGCTGTCCCCTGCTGCTGCTGCTGCTGCTTGCAGGCTAGCAGGCCCATGCCTTATGCTCCCTCCCTCCCTCCATTCTGACTCCTTCTCTGCCCACTCTCACTTTCCCTCCTGCCCAGGTGCAAGGCACACACATTGAGGAGGGAGCTCACATGCACCCAGTGCGCCTGAGGTGCAGCAGCCTGGCTGCCCATCCCCCACCCACCCCCTGCGCGCGGCCTCCTGCTCCATCTCCCCCACCACCTTGGCGCAATGCAGGGGCCCAGTCCACAAGGGGCCAGACAGCACCAGGGGCGTGGGCCTCACTCCTGGCTTGCCTTCATTGCACCTGAGCAGCCGGTGCCAGCTGCACTGCTTCACCCTGCCAGCACTACACCCTCACAGCCATCAGGGCCATTCACCCTCACAGCCATCAGGGCGACAACCAAACCTGACCTGAGTGCACCTGAACTTTGGGTACCTGAGCAGCTGTGGACACCTGGGTTATGAGGTGCACCTGACCTGACCTTGTGATGCACTGGCAGTGGCAGCAGACTGCTGCCAGCCCCTGCCCCTCCTCCTGCCCCTGTCGCTTCCTGCGCCCCTCCTCCTGCCCCCGCCCCTCCTCCACGCCATCCTCGCACCGGCACACCGCGTCGCTGAGGTGACGCCAGTGCTGCGCGCGGGTGGTCCCGTGAAGGTGGCAGTGAGCCAGGAAAGCGTAGTGCTGGGCAGGCCAGAGGGCGGAGCGTGTGGCGCGGAGCATGACCCGGAACACCGGGCCGTGGTAGGAGTAAAGGGAAAACACGGGAGACAAGGCCAGGCCGCGGCTGGCGCCCTCCCTCACCGCCGCCCCGATCAACATACGCAGCCCCTGCAGACACGAAGGGTGGAGTCCACTGCCAGCAGACAGTACACAGCAGGCTGTGCAGGCTCAGCTCAGGGATCCTAGGCCCAGCCATGCCCACCAAGCCATGCCCACGCAGAGAGTGGGCTGCACCACAGTGATGCCCAGCGCTCCTCAGCTTGCCCATCATGGCCAGGCCAGACAGACACCCAGTGGTCGCGCACAGCCTGACCAGCCTCGCAGCCTCTTCATGCCTTCCCGATACAGACCAGACCCCACAGAGACACAGTGTGGGGCCAACAGCAGCAGCAGCAGCACCAGCAGTAGCGGCAGCAGCGGCAGCAGCGGCGGCCGCAGCAGCAGCGGCGGCGGCAGCGACAGCGGCAGCGGCGGCGGCGGCGGTGGCCATGGCGCCCTGTTTGACAAAGCGTCCGGGCCTGCCTCCCAGCCCATCCTGCTGTGTCCCACCTGCTCGTTGGCACATGGCAGGGCGCGCAGGTAGGCCCCGTACGCTGCCAGGGAGTGTGTGGGGCGCAGGCCCGCTGAGGAGAAGCCGTCCGTGGAGGTGAGGAACAGGAGGCCACCGTGCTTGAGAGCGTCAAGGGCAGAGCCCAGGAAGCTGGTGTCACTGCAGGCAGCCGCGCCCAGCCAGGCCTTGAGGCACCCTGGCTGCCTCGCACCACCCCATGCCTCCAGCCAACACCCCTAGCCCTCCCCACCGTACACCCTAGCACTCACCCTAGCACTCACCCTAGCCCATCCCTACCCCTGCCTTTGAGGCACCTCAATGATGGCTGTGGGTGCCACATGGCGGATGGGGAGGGGGAAGGGAAGAGGACCCCTTGACACCAGCACCGGCAGCACACATCACCATCACCATCACCATCATTGAAAGCAGCACTCATCACCATCACCATCACCATCACCATCACCATCACCATCACCATCACCATCACCATCACCATCACCATCGCCATCGCCATCACCATCACCATCACCATCACCATCACCATCACCATCACCATCACCATCACCATCACCATCACCATCATTGATAGCAGCAATCATTGCCATCACCACATCGTGGTCAAGACCACAACTACCACCATCATTGTCATCGTCAGCCGCAGCCGCAGCCGCAGCCGCAGTAAGTTTATAACATTTGCACACCCACGCCACCCCACCCTCCTACCCAAGGCGACTTGCACCGCCCACCTGCCAAAGCTGTCAATGTCGATCAGGTCGTAAAAGTCCTCAGCCAGATAGCAGGCAGCCAGGAGACGCTGGGCGTCCATATGGGACACACGCACAGAAGGCCCAGGGGGGCCCTGCCGCTCGCCTGCCTCTGGCATGGGACCTGATGCAAGCCCTGGCTGCCCACACAGCTGCCTGGGGGCTGCATGCTGTTCAGCTGGCCCTGATCCTGCCCCTGCCCCTGCCCCTGCCCCTGCCCCTGCCCCTGCCCCTGCCCCTGCCCCTGCCCCTGCCCCTGCCCCTGCCCCTGCCCTTGCCCCTGCCCCTGCCCCTGCCCCTGCCCCTGCCCCTGCCCCTGCCCCTGCCCCTGCCCCTGCCCCTGCCCCTGCCCCTGCCCCTGCCCCTGCCCCTGCCCCTGCCCCTGCCCCTGCCCCTGCCCCTGCCCCTGCCCCTGCCCCTGCCCCTGCCCCTGCCCCTGCCCCTGCCCCTGCCCCTGCCCCTGCCCCTGCCCCTGCCCCTGCCCCTGCCCATGTGCTTGCTGCTGTCTCAGCCCTTGCTCCTGCACCAGAGTCCTCACAGGCAGGACCAGGTGCAGCAAGTCTTTGATTAGGGGCCGGCCACTGCCACACCTGCCGCTTCAGGCCCGGCAGCTGCAGCACCTCAGCTGAGGCATCCAGGAGCTGGACCTGCTGCCGGATGCCTGCAGCCACAACCACTCAGGCCCTGCTTGCACTGGGGCTAGGGGTGTGCTCCAGTGAGATGCTGACATGGCCCTGCACTCCTGACATAAACCTAGGACCTAGGGTTCTCACACCTTGGCCAACCTGCACATGTTGAGGCCCATCCACTAGAACTATACCTCTCTTAACACCACTGGATGTCTAAGTAGGGTGTGCCTGGCCCTGGCCCTGGCCCTGGCCCTGCCCCTGCCCCTGCCCCTGCCCCTGCCCCTGCCCCTGCCCCTGCCCCTGCCCCTGCCCCTGCCCTTGCCCCAGCTGAGCTTCCACAACTGAGGATACCACAGCCACATACTGCTAGTCTGGTGAGAGGCTGTGCCCAGGCCTGACCCAGACCCAGACCGCTACTCAGGCCTGAGCCTCACTTCAGGACAGCCAGGGCCACGGCTCACCCTCTGCTGTCAAGGGGGCCACTCCCCCACACAAGTTCATCACCAGCTCGTTGTGCACGCTGCTGTTGTGGTCGTTGCACCATACGGCGTCCACACCCGCCTGCAGCGCATCAGAGCCAGCACCAGGCTGTGAGGGCCTACACCCTGCTGCCCCTGACAGCAAACCCGCCCATCCCACCCATGACAGTAACCTTTGCCTGCTACCTTGGCTTGCTGCCCCGTCTATGGCGGCTGCTAAGTCTCATTTGATCGCCCTGCTCTGCACCACCCTTGCATGCCCGTTGCAGCGCCTGATGACGCCCATGGAGCACTGACAGCCTGGGGAGCCCTGCCCTGCAGCAGTGCCTCCTCATCACTGTCTGCTCGGTCAGCTTACAGGGCCCAGAAAAGTTTCCAGGTGCATGCACCACATTGTTATGCTGGGCCTGTACCTGGACCTGGCAGCTACACTTCGCTAGGAGTGGGTGGCAGTAATGAAGCAGGGGGCATGGTCAAGCTGTCAGCAATGACAATGCTAGCACTGGCAGCATTGTGATGGGTGATGTTGTTGGAGATGACGGGTGTAGTTGATGATGGCTGTGGCACACCTGCTGCAGGTACCGTGCTCCTCTTACGCCGCTGCCAGCCATGACATCCAGGACACGGAAAGGCTGGTCAGGGGACCGGGATTTGAACACAGACACTGCCAGCACTGCCAGGTCACGTGCCTGGGCACTCTCTGCTCGGTAGAAGGACCGATCTGGACCGCAAACAAGAAAATGCCAGGGTGGTAGCGTGAGGTGCTATAGCTTGGCTGCACTGCTGCTTTGACTTTCATAGGCCAGGGCAGTTTTGTGGTGGTGTTGCCGGATCTAGTGAGTGGCTGCTAGTGGCTACTAGTGGCTGCTGGTAGGTACTTCTGATCCGGCTCAAATGGAGGCCCTAGTGAGGGACAATGGGGCTGCACTGCTGCTTGTGCATCGTCTACTCCTGCTAATGCTTCATACCTGACACAAACTGCACACCCCTTTCGTGCATAGATGTGAGAGAACAGTAGGCAGTATAGCCTCTCTTCATCTTGGACTTGCGGGAACCCAACATGTGTCTAGCCCGCTGGCAGATGCCGGCTGGGTCTATGGCGGCCATTTGTAGCTGGCAGGTCTGACGGCGCGGACTGTGCCAATAGTAACGGCTTACGGCCACTATGCCGCATTCCCGGAATTCGGCGAGAAGGTGTGACAAAAGCGGACTCGATTGCGGGGCGGGCTTATTGTGTTCGGTGCATCTTGGCGGTATCGTTCACGCAATGTTCTCGGTTGGCCCCAAAACAACGTCAGTGACTGAGCGCCTTAGGTGGGTGCCCGCGCAGCAGCAGTAGTCAGCTCAATGCAGGACTTAATGCATACATGAACAAACCCTGTTCGCAAACAGGGCGCAAGGAGCATTCACGCCACCTGTGGTGAAAAAGGAGGACGACTCGCTAGCCAATGAGAACCAGCAGCTCAGGGAGCAGGTAAAGAGCCATACCAGCTTTGCTGGGTTGCAAGCGGAGCGGGTGCCCGTATAATAAGGCAACCAGCAAGCCGTGTAACTGAACTGCAGGTGGCATTGTTGTCTGATGAGGTCAATGGGTACATCGCCTTCTTACGAGTGGGTTTTGTAGAGCCGGTAGTCAACGCTGGGTGTCGACTAAGTTGATTGATTCTGTCAGTTGGGACAAGATGTGGACTGGACAGGGTAGCAGCTAATGGTGAAGCAAATGTGCTGTGCAGAGAATTGAAGAGGAGACAGAGCATGCTGATCAGGTGCATGCACAAGAGCAGGCTGCCAACCAAGCAATGCGAGAGAGGATGGAGGCCAGCTTGGAGGAGTGGAAAATCAAGTACTTTGACCAGTCCTACGAAAGGTACAGCTGCAGTAGCCAGGTGTCAATGCAAGTTGTATATAGAAGCATAACTGCCCAGGCTCTGACTGGAACCATCACGCAGGGATCGCCTGTTCAATGAGGTCGAGCAACTGAAGCAAGGCAGCTTGCAATTGCAAGAGCAGCAAGCGCTGTTCCAGGTAATGATGAGCACATAGCATGTATGTTTGTGAACAAATGACTGTGCGATGCAGACACCTTGAAATGGCATGCCTGCCCAGGTGACAATGGAGCAGCAGCAGGCAGCAGTGAAGGAAGCAGAAGCCAAATGTGCCAAGCTCGTGGCACAGATGGCAGAAGCTGAGAACGCCACACACAGGTACGGATGATATCCTGACAACTGTGTACCACTTACTCATGGCACTGACTTGCTGATGCTGCTGATCGCTTCAGGGTCAAGGACGAGACATCCAACCAGCGACTTCTGCTCCAGGCGCAAGAAACACAGCTGACCGGTATATTGTGCACATGTGCTGCTTTGGCGATCAGCATGCAGGCATGACTGACTTGAACATGCTGATCCTGATGCAGAGGAACAACGAGCCCTGAAAGAAGCAAAATGCCAACTTCTGAGCAGAGAAGCTGCGCTTGTGGCACAGCAGGCAGAGCTAAGCGCACGCGAAGCAGCCATCTCTCAACAGGAGGAAGAGAGTGCTGCCAGGCTGTCAGCTGTTGCAGAAAAGGAGGAAGCTGCAAGAAAACAACAGGTAATGCTCCACCCACCAGATCTGCTGTACCTTTTGTCACAAGGATAGCAAGGGAAGCCATGGGCGCATGTGGACGCTTGTGCGTGCAGGCACATCTGGAAAACATCGAATTGAAGTTGGCTGATGAGAGCAAAGAGCTGCAGGCTGCCAGGCAGGAGCTGGACTCGCTTCAATCGGGCCTTGCTGCACGCCAGAAATCATTGGATGCATCCAAGCAGCTCTTGGATGGCAGGGAGCAGGAGCTGGCAGCCAAGGAGCAGCAACTGGCAGCCAAGGGGCAGCACTTGGCAGTTCAGCTAGAGGCGGCAGAGCAGATGTCTGCAGCGCAAGCCTGCAAGGCCAGCGAGCAGAGCGAACTGGATGCCAAGGTGTGGGCACAAGAAAACATGCTCCCGGCTCACAATGCCCTTTAGGTTTTGGAAACAAGCTCAACTTATGTGCTTGTGCAGCTAAATGCCCTGCAAATCGAGCTGGAGGAAAAGCAGATGGATCTAGAGGCTCAGATACGTGCACAAGAAGAGGCCGCCGTGCTGTTGAAGAAGCAGGAGATCGATGTGGAGCAGCGGGAATCCAAGATGTCAGAACTTGAGTTGAAGCTGCAGCAGCTGGAGGTAAGCAAGCAGGCAACTGTTGGAAGCAAGCAGGTGACTGTTGAAAGCAGCGTCTGGGAAAGTGATTGATGGTGGGCCTCTCCTTCCTGCAGGCAGACCTTCGGGACAAGAAGGAGTCAATGGCTGCAGAAGCTGAGTTGCTGAGCCAGCAGCGCATCCACTTGGAGCCAGAGTTGAAGCGTCTAGAGGCCCTGCAGGCAGAGATGAGCAAGGTCCAGGCAGAGGTGGAGGCGACCAAGATTGAACAAAAGGTAAGACTGCTACGTTGATTATGCTATGGTATTTGATGTTCGTGAGATGTCAACTGGCTTGGATGACCTGACGTCCACACCAACCCGTCATTGGTCAGTGTTGGCCAATCGTGGTGGCTGTGTGGCTGTGCCTTGCTATGCAGGTCCAGGAGGCCACGTTGCATACCTTGCAGCAGAAATCAGCAACGTACCTGACTGAACTGCACATGCGGGAGGCAGCCCTGAAAACTGCAGAGTCACAGGTAGTCAGAACTCAGGACAGCATGAAGGCGGCAGAGGAGCAGCTGGCCCTGCGGGAGCAGGCAGCGGCTGAGGCTGAGGCTACGGCCAGCAAGGCCACAGCTGAAGCAGCTGCCGAGTTAGCCAAGGCTCAAGCTATGGCGGCAGCGGCGAGTGCAGCCTTGGAGGAAGCCAGCAGCAAGGCAGCTACTTTAGCTGGCCGGGAGCAAGACATGGTAGCCAAAGAAAAGGCGGTGAGTGGGCCGGTATGGGCTGATGCACACCGGCATGTCACTGCACTGCGTTGACTGGCCAGTGTGCTCATCATCCTCAAAATCATTACATGGCATTCGCCGGTGTGCATGTCTATTGGGTTGTTTCAGTGTTTGTCAGTGTGCTGTCCCTGCTGCTTCAGGTGCGTGATCTGGAGAAGGAGCTTGGCCGGCGGGAGTCCAAAATGAAGCAGGCAGAGGAGAAGCTTGTGCAGCGGGAGGTGTCTGTGGCAACCAAGGAGGTGGAGCTGAAGCGGCGAGAGTCAGAGGTGGCAAAGAAGGACAAGGTGAGCAACAGCTAGCTCGACATGTTGATGTGCTCATCATCGGCTTGGTGTAGGTGGCTCAGTATAATAGTCAGTTTAGATTGTTGTACTCTGTGAGGAAGCCCCACCTGACTGTGCTGTGCCTGGCTGTGCACCCCTGGGCTGTTCAGGACCAAGAAACCCAACAGCAGATACTATGTGAGCGTGACATCGCAGTGAAGGCCGTTGAGGAGCAGCAGGCCCAACGGCATCAGGAGCTGGCCGCCCTGGCAGCATCAGTGTCTGACCTGGATCAAAAGGCTCAGGTGGGCTAAACTTCTCAGTGATTCTAACACTTGACGCAGCTGGCTGGTGCTACTTGTGTGCTCCATGCGGTGCTTGTGCTGATGGCAACCAGCTTGCTGTCATTCAGTCAAATTGTGCCACATGATGTGTTCACCACAGGACCTGGGCCCGCGACTGGCTGCTTTGGACAAGCGGGCGGCTGAGGTGGCTCAGCGTGAGGTCCAGGTCAAGGCTGCTGACAGTGTCCTGGCAGCCCGGGAGAAGGCCGTACAAGATGCAGAGAAGGCATTGGAAGAGGTTAGTCTCAAGCCACCGAGCATTCCTGTGCAATGCATGCACCATGTGCCCATCTGTCTAGGCTAACCTGGAACATTGCCCCACCCCTGGCTGCAGTGTGCTGCTCGTCAAGCGGAGCTAGAGGCACTGGAGAGCGCAGCAGCAGTGGCAGCTGCACAGCGCGAGAAGGAGCTGGCAGCTCTGGAGCTGCGAGCCAAGGAAGCGACAGAGGCCATTGAGGTGACCACTGATCTAAGTAATGGCCACCACAGCAGAAACATGTTGCAGTGTCGTGACAAGGCTTATGTGTTGGCTGCTCACCCTCGCTCTGCCTCAGTGTCCCAGCCTTGTGGTCTTGCCAGCTTGTGCTATGTGGAGCACCTGCACCTGCACACTATGGCAGAGGCAGAGCACTTCACTCTGACAGCGCCACCCTGCTGCCCTGTCCCTGCTGCTCCTGCCCTGTGCAGGCTGCAGCAACACAACTGGCCAGTCTTTCTGAGCGTGAAGCACTAGTTGCAGAGAAGGAGGCAGAGCTGAGAGAAGCAAGTGCCGCAGTGCAGTCTGCTCAACTGATGGCCACAGCAGCACAAGAGGAGGCAGCCAGGTACACCTCCCTTGCTTCCCAACATGCAATGCTTTCCAACATGCTGCCATGCATTGCAGTCTCAGCCTGATGATAGCCCCAGTTAGGGTGGACTCGGTCAAACTGTGCCTAGTGCATGCCCCTGCAGGCTGGCAGCTGAGGCCCAGGAGGCGGCTGAGGCTCTGCTCAGCAAAGCCAGCGCAGATGCGGCGGCGGCTATTCAGCAGGCCCAGGAGGAGGCTGCGGACATGAAGGTGGCTGCCTTCCAGGAAGCCGAGGCACTGAAACGAGATGTGCAGAAGGAAGTGGAGGTCACAAGGAAGCAGGTGCGCAGGCTAGGGAGTAGGCTCAGCTGTCTCGTACTGGCACACCCTGATCAGTACAGCCTCCTACACATGGCATCAGTTGCCGTGCAGAATGTTGTGTGGTCAAAGACGGCAGCTTAGGATCTGTGCCCTTCTCTTGCCTGGCGGGCCTTCCATGGCCAGTCGCGTTGAGAGAATGTGCGCTGTGACTTGCGCTTACAGTTAGAGAAGGACTGGGAAGCGTTGCACAAGCAGGCAGACGCCAGCCGTAAAGCTGAAGACAAGCGGGTCCGCATCCTGGTTGCCCGAGAGGCTGGGCTCGAGAAGCGCAGCGCAGCACTCGCTTTGCGGGAGGCAGAACTCACGGTAGGCATCAACTAGCTCAATGCTCATGTCCCACCAGCAACACCCTGCTGAGCTCCCTGCCAGTGCACTGCCACACTGCCCCACAACACCTGTTTCACACAGTACAAGCAAACACAGGAGGAGGGCGAAATAAGGAAGGGGACATAGCACGGCTGCTTAGTCATGTGCTGCATATGTGTGCTACGCCCGGCACCCTGCAGGAGGTTGACAAGCACGCACAGGCTGAGCGGCGCCGTCGCAACTCTGGCTCCAGCCTGGCAGCTGTCCTTGCCACAGGGGAAGCTGCGGCTGCAGCAGGGCCTGCCAGCGGTCCAGGCACCAGGTCCAACGCCAGCCACATGTTCGGGGTGCTGATGTCCCCAGCCACGGCAGCCGTGGCAGCAGTGAGCAGCATGCTGGGAGTGGCCTCTGGCAGGCCCAGCCGAGGCACAGACGTCTCTGGCCCAGGCTCTCTGCCCAACACCCCCAGCTATCAGGGCCCACTGTCACTGCCAGCCAGCCCTGAGATCCAGCACTCCACCGCCCTGGGTGTCGAGTTCATGGGGACGCCTATGGCTAGGGTGTCCCCAGCGGCTGGCGTCGCCACCACACCGAGACTGCGGGCATCAGGGGCAGGCCCAGCCGCCACTGCGACTGCAGGCCAGTCGGGTGGAAAGGCGGCAGGCAGCACAGCCTCGCCCATCACTGTCACCCGAAGGGCAACACCTGTGTCAGGCAGCGTGACCCCGATGTTCTTTGGGGGCCAGCCGCCAGCAGGGCAGGGATCTGCAGAGAAGGATGATGACAGCAGGGCTGGGCCCAGCTCAGCAGGGGGCACAGTGCAGGAGCAGATCACGCGGGGTACCCTCAATGGGGAATCTGGCAGGCCCAGTGGCAGTGGCCGCACTGCGGAGGCCCGCAAGCACACCCGCTTCCTCCAGCTCACCCCACGAGCGCTAGCCCCAAGCGTTGTTGCACGGGAGCCCGAGCCCTTCTCTAGCCCTCTTGACAAGGCTGTTCAGGTCGACGCTCCGGCTGCAGCACGCAGCGGGAACGAGGCTGTCCTAGAACTACCACTCCCACCAGCATTACCACCAGTGCCAGGCACAGCGAATAAGCTGCAGCCCAGCCAGGCGCAGGCTGCAGCGGCTGCTGTGTCCATGCCCGTCCGAGAGGAGATTGTGACCACAGCTGTGACTATGGTAGCCACCACCACCACCACGGTGCAAGATACCCACAGCAGGGGCATGCCAGGTTTCAGCACTGAATGCATCAGCATCATCTCTGACAACTCTGCGCAAGTCACCGCCATGACCGGGCCCACCTCTGAGCAAGAGGCAAACCAGGCAGTGGCTGCCACCACTACACGGAGGAAGAGGTAAGGGACGGTCTGCCCACTGTTGCCAACTGAGCTGAGCCCAGTGAATAATCACACGCATACACTTGTGCCCTGGGTGTGGCCTGTCCTGCCTCCAAGCTCACCAACATGTCGGGTCACAACTGCGGTGATGATGATCTGCTGCTTAGGGGTGAGCTGGCTGCCTTGATGGAAAGCAGCACGCCCGCAACCATTCGCAAGACTCGAGCTGCCAGCCGCCGGGCAGCTGTTGGGGAGCAAGGGGACACAGCACATGAGGACCTGTTCCTGGCAGCGGCCACAGCCCTGCCGGACGCACCGCCCACCACTGGGCGGAAGGCTCGCAAGCCAACAACCAAGGCTGCGGCATCAGGTGGGTGATGACCAGTGACTGGCCTCTGCTACTCATCTCTGCACCTATAAGGAGCCTTCCAGTGCCTGTGGCATGGAGAACTGGGCACGTCCCTTGATGCAGGTTGCAACCATATGTCTCGCTTGCTGCTGAGAACCCCTCCGGCCACCGGACTGCTGTGTCAACGCTATGCAGCCTCCCTGTTCAACGCCATTCCATGGCTTCACACTGCACACTGCTCAGGTGAATTAGAGGCAGACACGGCTCATGGCACGGCGCCATTGACGGCTGGGCGAAGCCGGTCCACCCGTGCGCGCAAGTTGGTCATGGACGAGACCACTGAAGACCTGGATGCGGCTGAGGCCACCGTCACTGCACCCACAACAAGCAGGTGAGCTGCATGGCGGGCAAAGAGGCAACAGCCACAAGTGAGCGTCCATTGAGTGAAGTCCCATAATACAGTGTTAAGCATGTGAGGTGTCCTGCTGGTTGCCATGGTTGACATAAGGTTAGTGGCCGGCAGTCACCAGATATTGCGTTTGACATCTACAGCGTCCTGCTGTGCTGTCACAACTGGCAATAACCCAATATGTTCCTAAGCGCGTGTACTGCCACCTGCATTGCCTGTTCAGGAAACGAAGCGCACGGTTGGTTGACGATGACACAGAGAGCGAACGTAGGAGTGGGGTTCGCGCTAAGTCTGCTAACCGTGATTGAGCACTTGCTGGTGGTGGGCCCTGCCTAGTTGCATTGTCGTGATTGATTCAAGAAGGTCCTGATGCTGTGCCGGACAGCCACACCCTTGGTCGGCATGGGATGTGTGTGGAAAACACTGTAATACATGTGTTACCGACCATCCTGCTCGTCAACGCATGAATAGTGGCCCCTGCCCCCGCCCTAACCCTTCCATCGCCCCCATGGCAGCAGCCTCTATAGGCTATCGCTAGTCTGGAGCTACGAGCTTGCACACTCGATGCAAGCTACCAAGCCTGTCACCAAGCCACCAGCGTGCAGCAAGCATTTTCCGCCACCAGCCTTCTGTCACTACACATCGTGACCTCCTCTGATCTTATGATGAACAACAACAGATAGTCTTGATGCCCAGTTCACTATCACCGTATACTTGCTCATAGCTGTCGGGCTGTCGTGCTCATAGCCGTCGGGCTGTAGCCGTTGCGCGAGGGCTCCTGCCAAGGCAGCGACGATTGGTGCTTGCAGCAGCTATTGGTTGTTTACTTCTTTGGCGGGAAAAAAGACGAACAGTGCCCAAGCCAGTGCCGGATGACCCCGACAATGACAGTTTGGGTTGCGACGAGGCACTACAGCCAGAAGTCACCGACGCGCAGCGCAAAAGAAAGGCTTCCGGAGAGGCCCGCGCTGCCCGCGATAGGGACAACACATACCACGGCAGGAAATGCAAGCTAGCCCAGCAGCTCCCGCAAGATTTGTGGGATGCCTTCCTGGCCGCCGCTGCGCTGCCACGAGTGAAGGCATGCAGCGAGCGGGCGGTGATTGGCAACCTGCTGCTGGGCTTCTTCGTGCTCGAATTGTTCACCCTGCACGTAGCCGACCCGCTCGACTAAGGTGGTGTTTCAGATGCGGGGGAATTTTCCGGTAACGGGGGAATGAGGGGAAAAGCGCAGCGGATAATTTTTATCCCCTCTCTGACCGCTGTCCAACTGCCGTTCCCCTGCGAGTCCGTTTGCGCCGTTGGGCAATTCCCCCAGGGGAATGGCGGTGGTTGCTCCCTAACCGCCCTCCCCTCCTCGCTTTTTGCTACCCTGCCCTGCTAACCCTGCCGAACCCTGCCGAACCCTGCATATAAGGTTGATAAAGGTTTCAGTGTGACATGTCGCTCTACAGACAGTCGCTGAAGATCTCAAGATCGCTCAAGATCTGTGCTCCTCAACAGTCTCTAGCTTAACAGAACTAGCTCTCTAGCAGTTTATGTTACGCAAGATCTGTGCTCCCCAACAGAGACAGCTTTCAGCAACATGCTCATGCTCCTCTTCGCTGGCAGGCTCAAGAAGTCAGCGGACTCCGCCGCTGAACCAACTGGTGTATTCGGCGGAAGCGAGCATGGTTGTATGTTTCAATCACCCCGTCTAGGCGCCCTGCACGCCCGGCAGGCATCGCGTTGGGTGTTGGCCGGACATTCCATTTGTGCACAACCAGCTCACTACGCTAGGTAGATGGGGTCACAGCGATGTGGCTCACCGTGCCAAGGAGACCCGTCTCGCCGTTGTGATTTATGTGTGATTGATGTGCCATGTTCGCGGGCACATGTGGCAGTACGCGAGCAAAGATTGCAATGGCTAGCGCCGATGGTCAAATGACGCGCATTGGTTTGCAGCTACCAATGTGACAATCGCTATCGAAAACGATGAAGTATCGAGAAAGTACTTGCATGACCCATGTTGGGGACGCCTGACCTTCATACCTTGAAATCCATGCCTGGCATGATACTCTCATTGAAAGTGAAGTCAGACTTGAACACCGGCATGATGACGGTGATGGTGATGGTAGTGTATGAGGTACAGCTAGGTTCACATGAGCTTAAAATGAAGGCATGCACCAGACACACAGCTAGGGAGCGACCGGCCCGACTATAATTATATGTATAGTTTTATATGGCTTGAGCACTTTTATAGCTTTTATAGGTCCTCGAATCTTGCCTCCGCTTCCACCGCCGACCGATGACCCCAATGCGCTAGGGTCGGATGGTCTGCTTAAGTTTGCCCAAACGCAAACCTTTTGGAGGAAACCTACGCAAACCTTTTGGAGGAAAGAAAAGCACCGTCGCTCAGGTGTACAACCAGCTCAAAGGCTGCACTGTGCGGGAGAGAAGCTGGTCGTCATCGCATGAGCAGTAGCCAAGAGCAGCAGGTGGGAGGCGCTTGGAGCGTCAGCTTGGACTTCCGGTGAGTGCACATGCGGCTTGGGTGTCAATCTTGTTCATCTGCTTGCTAAGCCTTAGCTGACTGATGATTACTTGCAGTTGTAGACAGCTGGAGCATGACAGGTGTAGCATGGCTTGGTGGCTGCAAGCAAGGCAGTAACGGCGTAGAGCAGCAGCCAACAAGGAGGTAGCAAGGAGTCAGCAAGGCATGACACAGAGCAAACTGTGAGTGGCCGGCCCCTTGACATGAGTGGCCCCCAATGCCCAGCCTAATCACAAGGATGCCTCTTGCTGGCTGCAGGCTTGATGTTCACACTCCTGTCCCTTGCCCCTTTCTCCCTTCCCTACCCCGTCCCACCACCACCACTTCCGAGTCTTCTACCTACCTACTTCCCCCCCTCCCCTCCCCCCCATCCCACGACACACGCTGGAGCTTGGAGCGGGCAGCCTGGAGCTCGCAGCCTGGAGCTGGACGTTGTTGTTGTGTTGTGTGTAGTTGTGTGTTGTTGTGTCACCTTGTTGTTAGGGTACACCCCTTAAGTCTAGTCTAGCCCAGCCCAGCCCAGCCCAGCCCAGCCCAGCCCAGCCCAGCCCAGCCCAGCCCAGCCCAGCCCAGCCCAGCCCAGCCCAGCCCAGCCCAGCCCAGCCCAGCCCAGCCCAGCCCAGCCCAGCCCAGCCCAGCCCAGCCCAGCCCAGCCCAGCCCAGCCCAGCCCAGCCCAGCCCAGCCCAGCCCAGCCCAGCCATGGGGCATAGGGCATAGGCAGCAAGGCAAAGTCCTTGGCAGTCCTGTAGTGAGTGTTAGCTAAAGCAAGGAGGTGCAGCCGGTCCTTGCTTGTTGTGCACATAGCATAGGTGGTGTGTGAGGCATGAGTCAATGTGTTGTTGTTGTGGTGGTGTGTTGTTGAGGTGTTGTTGTGTTGTGTGGTGTTGCCACTTTCTTGCATCATTGCATGTACTTAGCATCAGCGATACATGTCTTCTGTAGTGGTGTTGCAAGGCAGTTGAGCATCAAGACATGTATTGCTTCTGCTGTTTTGCTGTGGTGTACCACTAAGCACAAAGTAATGATTGTAAGACATGACATGGCAAGTTTGTATCAGATTAGAATCAACATTGTGGAGAGAATGTAAAATGACCCTCCATGACGACCCTCCACAGGGTCGGTAGGACCCTGCCCGGAGTCGGCAAGACCAATTTAAGACATAACTCCCCCCCCCCTTCCCCTAGTTCACCCCAACCCACACCCGTATCAACATCTTCGCATAAGCCTACCTCATGGGTTGACATGGACTGCCACATTTGCTGTTCATCACCGCCTCGCAACGGCGCACCGTAAACATTTCATCAACTCACTTGTCTTGTGTATGAGCTTGCTATGAACATGCGGGTCGATGGGCTGCTCACGGCTTGTTTGAGCTGACTTGACGTGAAAAGTACGCTCTTGCGTGGGGTCGAACCCGTAACCTCTCGCACTAGGACGTCAAGCTGCTGAGCCAAGCTATAATTATAGTCCTATAGGCAGGGTTGTGACTTTGCGTTCTTTCATTTCTTTCATTCATCATTTCATCATGAAATTTGTGAAATTTCATGAAAGGAATGAAAGACATGAAACGGGATGAAAACGCGTAGTTGCCGTGGGAGTTTTGACCTGAAACTTTGCACACGTCCCTCTTTAACATCAGCCAACCCAATGCAACATACAGAATACGATTTGGTGCACCACAACCACAAAAACCAAAGGTCATCAGGGCTACCTATGCACCTCAACATGGCCAGGCCTCAGAGCACGAACACGCAGCACTGCAGAGCCAGCCAGTCTGCTGCTGTGTCTGGCTGCTGTAGGCTGCTGGTTTGTTACAAGAGTTGCGAGAGTGATGTGGCGGAGTGACACACTGGTATGAGCAGGTATGAGCTGGTGGCTGGTATAAGCCTAGTGGCGAAATGCCTCCGCAGAAATGTGTGCCCCCCTTTGAGCTGTTATCAGCTTACGTTAGTGCATGTTTGTCATGCCAACTCTACATCATAGCCCTCTGGGTCAGGCAATAGTGTAGGTGGTAGGCGACCATGCCCATGTGTATGCCATGTGCATGCCATGTGCATGGGAACTCCACACAGACAAAAACACTGTTTTGTAGTGGTCCACGCTTAGTGTTCCACGGCAATGAAGGCTCTAGGTTGAGGGCCAGCACTCCCCCGCCAGCCAAGCCCAGCAAGCACACCAAGGCTGAGCAGGCAGCTGTGCCCACCCAGCCCACCAAACGTCAGGCCAACTCTGGACTATAGCCCTCAGGGGTCAGGCAATAGTGTAGGTGGTAGGAACCCATGTCATGCGCATGTACCATAACTCCACACAGCCAAACATCAACTTGAGTGGTTCCTAGTAGTCCCTAGTGGTCCCTAGTGGTCCGACTCTGATGTAGGCTGTAATGAGGGACAAGGTGCTGGGAAGAGTCATGAGCACTCTGGACATGAAACACGCCATGGTGAGGTTGCTGGAGCTGAGCTGGAGGCATAGGCCTGGGCCTGAGTCTTGGTGATATGAACTAGTAAACAGCCTCTTCGAGAGGATTTGGAAGGGTTAGTGCTCCATACGTGTACTAAGTTGACTGATGCAAGTCACATCGCCGACACACCTTGGCCGGGAGCGAGGCTCTTCCTGTGCAGTCAGCGCAAGGGAAGTGTGTAAGCTCGTAAGCGGAGTTTTGACGAGCAAATGTAGCGTACCCTGCGATGCTGCTGGATTGGCTGCCCCCATAGCTCGACGAGTACTGGCTGCCTCCGCTGACACTTTTAGGCATCACGTGTCACAATGTCGTGCTCCTCACAAATGCTGCTAACGGGACGTCGCGGTCCGTACTCCTCACAAATGAAGGAGGCTTGTCCACAAACGTTCGCCCGGACTCTCGCAACTGCTGTTCTGTGAGATATTTGCAAGGGTGCAAGGCCCCACAAAGTAAAGGCTGGCAGCCTACCTGCCAGTTTTAATGTTACGTGCTACCTGCTAGTGCTATAAATGATGCCCATCAGGGAGGAGCCAGAGTTTGTCAGGACTGACAGCGACTGACAGCGCGAGAAAAGAGAAAAGAGAAAAGATATCTTTTTCTCTCCATCTCTTTCTCTCCATCTCCGTTGGCCCTCCATCTCCATCTCCATCTCCGTTGGAACGTTAACGGCATTGAGAGGGTAGAGGAGATGGAGATGGGGATGGAGGGCCAACGGAGATGGAGAAAAAGAGATGGAGAGAAAGATATCTCATTTCTCTTTTCTCTTTTCTCCGTCCGTTGGAAACGCGCTGTGTGTAGGGTACGCCCATATAATTATAGTTGGCTCGGATTCCTATAAAAAGCTATAATTATAGGCTATAGGCAGGCTTGTGAAAATTGCAGTATTTCATGAAATCTTTCACTGAAATCTTTCACGTGCAAGAAATGAAACTTTCACTGCAACAAATGAAATCCCGGTAGCCCCCAGTACCCGGCAGCACCCAGTAAACCATACGGGTAGAGCCCGATGGCTGATGGCAACAGTGGCCTTCAGACTCGTGGCCGCGTTGCAGCTTTCGCTGGCCCTTCGCTAGCATTGCCACGGGTGCTACAACACAACGTGATTGGGTTAGGCAATGCGACCCCTCTACAGCCTAACGGGAAGAGGCGACGCACTACCACAGACGACACAGCCGCAGGCACAACCGCAGGTGCAGCCACAAGCAGCCCGCGGAGCAGCTGGATCACAACGCAATGGGGGACTGCAGCAGAGGGTCGCGGAAATTGCCTCCATTGCGGCGAGGACAGGTCCATGAACAACATCACGCGCTTGAAGAATCACTTACTGAAATGCCCTCAATTCCTCGACAGTCCTGCAGCCCAGGAAGCCGCTGGGAGGTGCAAGGAGGTCAAAGCAGCCATTGCCCAACGACAACAGGGCAACAGCCGTGTGACACAGCAGGCAGTCGAGCTTACCGAGCAGGAACAGTTTGGGGAGGATGTCATGCGTTTGGCCATCGACAACAACTGGTCCTTTCACTTTGTTGAGCATGCCACTACTCAGGCATTCTTTGAGAAGTGGCTCCCTCACCTGAAGTTGCCATCCCGGTGGGAGGTGAGTGCATGTATGTATGGATGTATGATAAATGGATGTCTGCATGTATGGACGTGCATGTATGGATGTGTGCATGCATGTGTGGAAGCCGCTGTGTATGCCACTGTGGAAGCCATTGTGCATGCATGTGTGGAAGCCGTTGTGTACGCCCAGGAAGCCGTTGTGCATGGATGTGTTGTATATGTGCATGTTGTGCATGTGTTGTGTGCATGTGCAGCTCAGTGGGCCACTGCTCCTTGGACTGTATGTCAAAGTCCTCACAGAAGTCAAGGCTCTGGTGGCAAGGTGCCGCTATGTCACTATCATCATTGACGGCTGGTCCAAGTCCTTGGGGTCTGCTCATCTGCTGGGTGTGTGTGCCGGGTTGGCAAACCAGGCAACTGTCTTCTTGGACGTCATCTCCACAGCCGGGCTCAGTGCCACCTCGGAGCTCATGTTGGGGGAGGTGTTGGGCGTCATCGAGAAGCATGAGATGTGCTGGCGGAAGGATGGAAGCTCTGTCACCTCTGAGCAACATCATGAGCATGGCAACACCATGAGCATGGCAACATAAGGATGTGCTCAGTTTGAGAGAGAGAGGGACAGTGAGGGTGAGGGTGATCAGTTTGAGAGAGAGGGACAGTGGTGGTGAGAGGTGGTGGTGGGTTTGAGAGGTGGTGGTGGTGGTGGTGGTGGTAGTGGGAGGGGAGGTGGTGGTGGTACTTACTAGTGAAGAATAGGCTTATGATATGTGCATTGCAGCCCAAGCACAGGATATGAGGCCGCTGTGTCTCAAGCAGCTGCCAGAGTCTGCGCATGGATGGGGGAGGTGTTGGGCGTCATCGAGAAGCATGGCTTGGTAAGCTCCATGTAGCAACCCTCTCAGCTGTGCATCATCTTGCCTGCAGCCCCCATGTTGCCTTATCCTTGTGTGTCATGCGTGGTGTAGGACAAAAGCGTATGCGCCCTTGTGACGGACACGCCCTCATCCATGCGCAGACTCTGGCAGCTGCTTGAGACACAGCGGCCTCATATCCTGTGCTTGGGCTGCAATGCACATATCATAAGCCTATTCTTCACTAGTAAGTACCACCACCACCTCCCCTCCCACTACCACCACCACCACCACCACCACCTCTCAAACCCACCACCACCTCTCACCACCACTGTCCCTCTCTCTCAAACTGATCACCCTCACCCTCACTGTCCCTCTCTCTCTCAAACTGAGCACATCCTTATGTTGCCATGCTCATGGTGTTGCCATGCTCATGATGTTGCTCAGAGGTGACAGAGCTTCCATCCTTCCGCCAGCACATCTCATGCTTCTCGATGACGCCCAACACCTCCCCCAACATGAGCTCCGAGGTGGCACTGAGCCCGGCTGTGGAGATGACGTCCAAGAAGACAGTTGCCTGGTTTGCCAACCCGGCACACACACCCAGCAGATGAGCAGACCCCAAGGACTTGGACCAGCCGTCAATGATGATAGTGACATAGCGGCACCTTGCCACCAGAGCCTTGACTTCTGTGAGGACTTTGACATACAGTCCAAGGAGCAGTGGCCCACTGAGCTGCACATGCACACAACACATGCACAACATGCACATATACAACACATCCATGCACAACGGCTTCCTGGGCGTACACAACGGCTTCCACACATGCATGCACAATGGCTTCCACAGTGGCATACACAGCGGCTTCCACACATGCATGCACACATCCATACATGCACGTCCATACATGCAGACATCCATTTATCATACATCCATACATACATGCACTCACCTCCCACCGGGATGGCAACTTCAGGTGAGGGAGCCACTTCTCAAAGAATGCCTGAGTAGTGGCATGCTCAACAAAGTGAAAGGACCAGTTGTTGTCGATGGCCAAACGCATGACATCCTCCCCAAACTGTTCCTGCTCGGTAAGCTCGACTGCCTGCTGTGTCACACGGCTGTTGCCCTGTTGTCGTTGGGCAATGGCTGCTTTGACCTCCTTGCACCTCCCAGCGGCTTCCTGGGCTGCAGGACTGTCGAGGAATTGAGGGCATTTCAGTAAGTGATTCTTCAAGCGCGTGATGTTGTTCATGGACCTGTCCTCGCCGCAATGGAGGCAATTTCCGCGACCCTCTGCTGCAGTCCCCCATTGCGTTGTGATCCAGCTGCTCCGCGGGCTGCTTGTGGCTGCACCTGCGGTTGTGCCTGCGGCTGTGTCGTCTGTGGTAGTGCGTCGCCTCTTCCCGTTAGGCTGTAGAGGGGTCGCATTGCCTAACCCAATCACGTTGTGTTGTAGCACCCGTGGCAATGCTAGCGAAGGGCCAGCGAAAGCTGCAACGCGGCCACGAGTCTGAAGGCCACTGTTGCCATCAGCCATCGGGCTCTACCCGTATGGTTTACTGGGTGCTGCCGGGTACTGGGGGCTACCGGGATTTCATTTGTTGCAGTGAAAGTTTCATTTCTTGCACGTGAAAGATTTCAGTGAAAGATTTCATGAAATACTGCAATTTTCACAAGCCTGCCTATAGCCTATAATTATAGCTTTTTATAGGAATCCGAGCCAACTATAATTATATGGGCGTACCCTACACACAGCGCGTTTCCAACGGACGGAGAAAAGAGAAAAGAGAAATGAGATATCTTTCTCTCCATCTCTTTTTCTCCATCTCCGTTGGCCCTCCATCCCCATCTCCATCTCCTCTACCCTCTCAATGCCGTTAACGTTCCAACGGAGATGGAGATGGAGATGGAGGGCCAACGGAGATGGAGAGAAAGAGATGGAGAGAAAAAGATATCTTTTCTCTTTTCTCTTTTCTCGCGCTGTCAGTCGCTGTCAGTCCTGACAAACTCTGGCTCCTCCCTGATGGGCATCATTTATAGCACTAGCAGGTAGCACGTAACATTAAAACTGGCAGGTAGGCTGCCAGCCTTTACTTTGTGGGGCCTTGCACCCTTGCAAATATCTCACAGAACAGCAGTTGCGAGAGTCCGGGCGAACGTTTGTGGACAAGCCTCCTTCATTTGTGAGGAGTACGGACCGCGACGTCCCGTTAGCAGCATTTGTGAGGAGCACGACATTGTGACACGTGATGCCTAAAAGTGTCAGCGGAGGCAGCCAGTACTCGTCGAGCTATGGGGGCAGCCAATCCAGCAGCATCGCAGGGTACGCTACATTTGCTCGTCAAAACTCCGCTTACGAGCTTACACACTTCCCTTGCGCTGACTGCACAGGAAGAGCCTCGCTCCCGGCCAAGGTGTGTCGGCGATGTGACTTGCATCAGTCAACTTAGTACACGTATGGAGCACTAACCCTTCCAAATCCTCTCGAAGAGGCTGTTTACTAGTTCATATCACCAAGACTCAGGCCCAGGCCTATGCCTCCAGCTCAGCTCCAGCAACCTCACCATGGCGTGTTTCATGTCCAGAGTGCTCATGACTCTTCCCAGCACCTTGTCCCTCATTACAGCCTACATCAGAGTCGGACCACTAGGGACCACTAGGGACTACTAGGAACCACTCAAGTTGATGTTTGGCTGTGTGGAGTTATGGTACATGCGCATGACATGGGTTCCTACCACCTACACTATTGCCTGACCCCTGAGGGCTATAGTCCAGAGTTGGCCTGACGTTTGGTGGGCTGGGTGGGCACAGCTGCCTGCTCAGCCTTGGTGTGCTTGCTGGGCTTGGCTGGCGGGGGAGTGCTGGCCCTCAACCTAGAGCCTTCATTGCCGTGGAACACTAAGCGTGGACCACTACAAAACAGTGTTTTTGTCTGTGTGGAGTTCCCATGCACATGGCATGCACATGGCATACACATGGGCATGGTCGCCTACCACCTACACTATTGCCTGACCCAGAGGGCTATGATGTAGAGTTGGCATGACAAACATGCACTAACGTAAGCTGATAACAGCTCAAAGGGGGGCACACATTTCTGCGGAGGCATTTCGCCACTAGGCTTATACCAGCCACCAGCTCATACCTGCTCATACCAGTGTGTCACTCCGCCACATCACTCTCGCAACTCTTGTAACAAACCAGCAGCCTACAGCAGCCAGACACAGCAGCAGACTGGCTGGCTCTGCAGTGCTGCGTGTTCGTGCTCTGAGGCCTGGCCATGTTGAGGTGACAGGAGGTTGCTTGGGGTTGCGCTAGGGCATCACATCAGGCCTCACTCGACTAAATCAAAGCAAGTGCTCCAGCACCCACCACCTCCCATTGCACCACCTCCTGCCCCCACCCTCTGGGGCACCAGACTAAGGCCTAGTGCCACTGAACCAAAACAAGTGTTGCAGCACCCCACCACCTCCCAATACACCACCATTGCTTCAGGATGCCGGTAACAGTCTGCATAGGTGGCCAGGGCACTACTCAGTGCTGCCGTACCTGCCTCCCACTGCTGGCCCTGGCTGTGTCCCTGATGAGGGGGGGCCAGACGCAGCAGCAGACTCTATGCCACCTGGTGGTGTTCTTGTGCCTATGGTGGGCCACCAGCGTGTGCCGGCCCTAGGCCTTGCCTGCATGGCCCAGCCCCTGCTATTGCGGGAGGTAGCCTGCTCTGTTCTAGTGGCTAGGAGAGCAGGGGCTGCTAGGTCCCTCTCCACTCTTGGGGGCCTGCCTCAATGCTAGCTGGGTTTGGCCTGGGTGCTAGCTGGGCAGCTGGCTGCACGATGGTGGTGCTGGTGGTGCCTGGTGTGCTCCTTGCTGCTGCTCCCGGACGCAGAGGATGACTATGAAGGGGACAAGGTGTTCGGGAACGGGGTTATGGGAGTCATGTACACAGGTGTGCATGCAAGCCATGCTACGCCATCAGCATCACTGCAGCTGCATGGCTGTCTGAAGCTTGCCCACCATTGGCAGCACAAGCAGCTCCACTGCAGCTACCTGGCTTTTTGCGGCTTGCATCACAGTCGTAGCGAGGTTGGGATGCGTTGCCACCAGCCTACGGAAACCGCACCAGCCCTGCCACTGTTGCTGCAGTTTGCAAGGAGAAGGACAAGCCAAGCGTGCTGTTCATGGCCTTCCGCCTCCTAGCTGACTGGCTGCAGCTGTGGATGCTGGTGGTGAACCCTGCATGGTTCAACATCCCACGGCCAGCCCTGTGAGCATCACATGCTGCCACAGCTGCCTTCAGTTGGGGCCTAGGTTGGGGTTGCCACAAAGGCTGCCAGGGTGCCCTGTGAGGCTGCACACAGCTGCTCATGTATTGAGGGCAGTCGACAGTATGCAGGCAGGCAGGCAGGCAGGCCCTCCATTAATGGATTCATAGATCTTGTGCAGCCACTGTGCATGAAGTGTGGCCAGCTTCAACAGGCCATGTTTCCAACTTGTGCTGTTGTTAAAATCCGCTTCATCAGGTTGCTCGTAGTGCCTGCCTGGCACCTGCCAGCTTGCTGCAAGCGAGGGCGCCTACAACTGTGTCTGCCACAACCACCGCCCCGGACTTGATCCTTGGCATGCGGGACTGCGGATGCAGGTGGTGGCAGATCCTGTACTTCATATCCCTCAATGACTTCATCTCTGCACGGGTGAGCAACGCTTGCTTGGTGGTGCTCTTCCACTTCTTCGGAGGCATTGCGCCACTAGGCTCATACCAGCTACCTCATACCAGCATGTCGCTGCATGGGTGCAGCTGGTTGTAGGGTGCCAGCAAGCGCCAAAGCAGATGCAGCAGTGGCAGGAGCCCTGGTAGGCTGCACAATACGTAGACGACACAGTACTGCTGCTGCCAGGACCCCAGCCTGCTGCTGCTGCTGTTGCTGCTGCTGCTGCTGCTGCTGCTGCTGCTGCTGCTGCTGCTGCTGCTGCTGCTGCTGCATGGCAGGGCACCACCTTCTACCTGGCCTGCTTCTACCTGCTGGTGTTTGGCCTGCTCATGTCTGTGGCGGTGTCCCTGTGGGTGGGAGCAAGCTTCCAGAACAACCGCTTTGAGTATGTCTGGTGAGGGAGTATCACAGCATCACAGGGCCGACCACCACCCCCTATGGCGCTGGTCATCCCACCTCTTGTTCTGATACCTACTAATACCCCAGGAGGCCATGTCACACACTCTCGCACTCCCAAAGGGCACTTCCAAAGGGCACCTCCAAGGGACAGTTCCTACAGCAGCTGCACTGGGCCTGCCACCGCCTGCAGCATTGCTACAGTATGGTGCCCTTGCCCATCCCACAGTGCAGGTCAGCTGTCACATACACGCAGCCTGTCAACCTGCCTCACTGCTGACTATGCGGCACTTGTGCGCTTGCAGGCCAATTGTGTTCCTGCGCATCTTCGGCAAGGTCAGGGCCTTACCCCGTCCAGCCCTGCCCGTTGAGCAGCCTGCCTTGTTGTCACCCTCCCACCCAGCTTGTCTTTAGCCTGTGGTTGGAGCTGTGTGGCTACAGATATTCTATCAAATCCTGGACATCATGAGTGTGTCACTCTTCCTCATTGCTCTCGACTGCCAGTACTTTGCCGTTCCTGATGAGCAGAGGGGCATCAACGCCGAGCTGGGAGTGGGTGAGCTTCAGCAAACAAGGCTCCGCATTGCTGTTATGCACCACCCTCCCTCCTCTGACCCTGGCATGACACAGTACCTCCTTGTGTGCCCTGCAGCCTGCTGGGGCATGCCCCACCTCATCCACGCTGGCGTAGCCGTGCTGGCCCTCATCCTGTTCCTGGTCCTGGCCAGCCTGTTCTGCATGGGGGAGATGGAGCTGTCCTTCACCACCAAGAACCCCCTGGCCATCATGCACACCGGGTGAGGGGGCACCACGCGGCAGCAGCCCAGACACCTGGCGCTGTGGCCTTCAACCTCCCTCCCCCTCAAGCAAAGTAACAGACCACACAGTACCTCTTTTTTGCTACACCCATGCTGCCATTTCCTACCCTCTTCTCAGCAAGCCTTGCTTGGAAGCAGTTGCACAAGAGATGCCTGGTGAGAGGGTCACGCTGCTGCACTGTGCTGGGCTGCTCCTGCTCGCCTGCAGAGTGGAGATGCGCACCTTTGGCTTGCGCATGACCATGGCCTTTGTGGCTGTGTTCGTCAACAGCCTGAAGTGGCAGAGCGCTGCACAGCTGGCCCTCACCTCCTACCTGGTGTGGCTGCTGTGGTTCTGGCAGCCGCAGATGACAGGCTGGGTCAACCACTTCCGAACAGGTGGGTCGACCAATCTCGCACCACACAGCAGCCTGGCCTGGCACCCTCCCACCTGCGGACCATGATGACCTTCACAGCCAGGGTGCCACAGCCTTGAGCCCTGGCCCCTGACTGCTCCTCTCAGGCACCTACTTGTCCGTGTGGTGGACCACGCTGCTGTTCCTGCTCCTGGCCTTTGGCATTGGTGAGTCCAACGTACTTAGTCCAAGGTCTAGGCAGGCACTAGGTAAGGCCACGGGGCCTGGGTGGCACAGGGCAGGGCAGAGCTGAGTAAAGCTGGGTAAGGTGAAGAGCTATGTCAGCCGCACCAGGTACGGAGCCAGGGCCTGCGTGGCGAGGTGGACAGTAGTGTCAGCCGCAGCAGCAGCCACGTCCTCAGTCACCAGGGGTCCCCAGCTGCAGGGTAGCCTCACAGGGTCACCATGCAAGGTCCCGAGCTGCTTGCCCTGCCGAGTCCCTGAGGTCGGGGTTTCGACTCCCAGGTGTCGACCTGAGTGATGACCACGCCACCCTGCGGCACCAGGCCCGGCTGACGACTGTGATGTGGGCAACATTCTTCCCGGTGGGCCTGCTGGGGGCGCTGGCGTCTTGGCTGCGCTTGCGCTACTTCCACCGCACAGTGCTGCAGCGCTTCAGGTCAGTGTGGGCATGATGCGAGCTGCACCTCATGCCAATATGGTGCGCTGGGGTTTGAGGAGGTAGGTGTAGACCTGGCCTTAGACGCCTGTGGTGACGCTGTGGTTGCCTTGCTGTGCTGCTGATGGCGTGGCCCTGCGCCTGTCATGTTCATGTGCTGCCTGCTGCATGTGTGATGCCTCAGGGGCAAGACGAGCCTTGACAAGCCCTGGGAGGTGTACGAGGTCACGGACAGTCGGCAGGTGGGACTGCAGGCACACACTGCTGTGTGGCCTGTAGTGCAGCCCGCCTTGGCTCCATTGCAGCTGCATGGCGCAACCATGGAGAGGAAAGCATATTCATGTGGTGCTGACACCTGGCAGGGTCCCGGCAGCAATCCATGCAACGGGGCAACCATCACTGCAGGCACTTGCAGTGCAGCAGCCCCACATCAGCTGCTGGTTGTGTGTGCTTCCACGCCCACCACCACGCTGCCTGCCACCTGGCCTGCTGGGGCATGCCTGCTGGGCATGGTGGCAGGTCGAGATCCTTGCCCGCTGCTGCCGAGTGTGGGTTGACCGCGACACCCTGGACCCCGAGGCTGTGCTGCTGGCAGAGACTGTGCTCAAGGTGGGCAAGAGGCAGGCAAGAGGCAGGCAAGAGGCAGGCAAGAGGCAGGCAAGAGGCAGGCAAGAGGCAGGCAAGAGGCAGGCAAGAGGCAGGCAAGAGGCAGGCAAGAGGCAGGCAAGAGGCAGGCAAGAGGCAGGCAAGAGGCAGGCAAGAGGCAGGCAAGAGGCAGGCAAGAGGCAGGCAAGAGGCAGGCAAGAGGCAGGCAAGAGGCAGGCAAGAGGCAGGCAAGAGGCAGGCAAGAGGCAGGCAAGAGGCAGGCAAGAGGCAGGCAAGAGGCAGGCAAGAGGCAGGCAAGAGGCAGGCAAGAGGCAGGCAAGAGGCAGGCAAGAGGCAGGCAAGAGGCAGGCAAGAGGCAGGCAAGAGGCAGGCAAGAGGCAGGCAAGAGGCAGGCAAGAGGCAGGCAAGAGGCAGGCAAGAGGCAGGCAAGAGGCAGGCAAGAGGCAGGCAAGAGGCAGGCAAGAGGCAGGCAAGAGGCAGGCAAGAGGCAGGCAAGAGGCAGGCAAGAGGCAGGCAAGAGGCAGGCAAGAGGCAGGCAAGAGGCAGGCAAGAGGCAGGCAAGAGGCAGGCAAGAGGCAGGCAAGAGGCAGGCAAGAGGCAGGCAAGAGGCAGGCAAGAGGCAGGCAAGAGGCAGGCAAGAGGCAGGCAAGAGGCAGGCAAGAGGCAGGCAAGAGGCAGGCAAGAGGCAGGCAAGAGGCAGGCAAGAGGCAGGCAAGAGGCAGGCAAGAGGCAGGCAAGAGGCAGGCAAGAGGCAGGCAAGAGGCAGGCAAGAGGCAGGCAAGAGGCAGGCAAGAGGCAGGCAGGCAGGCAGGCAGGCAGGCAGGCAGGCAGGCAGGCAGGCAGGCAGGCAGGCAGGCAGGCAGGCAGGCAGGCAGGCTGGCTGGCTGGCTGGCTGGCTGGCTGGTCAAGGCCAGTGTGCGAGGGAGAGTAGTGGCCAGCTGGCGGGTGTGCTGCCTGACGTTGCATTCCTTGTGAGGGCAGGCCCTGCTGCTGGGACTGCACCTCCCGCTGCTGAGGTGCTGCAGCTGGTGGTTTTCAATCTTGTGCATCCTTTTCTCTTCCCGACTCTCTTCCTGGTGCTCACGTCATGCTAGCCTGCTGCGACTGCATGGTGCTGTGTGCAGTGTGGCATTGCCCAGCGGCCCAAGGACCCCTTCATGATTGTCCTCATCAGCAGCTTCCTCATTGACGTGCAGGTCAGTGTGTCAAGGTCATCTGCACTGAAGCTCACCACCTGTAGCAGGGTAGCCGCCATTGGTCATTCGACCTCACTAGGATGCAGCCAGGCATGCTGACGTCCAGGCACCTAGCACAGCCTGATGGGTGACTCCTGCTGCCCCTGCCATCCACCCCACCTGCCCCTGTGCGCAGTCCTCCTACCAATCCGGGTACTCCCAGCTGCAGGTGGGTGGTGCGGGTGCTTGGGCGCTCCTCCTTGCTGCCACATACACCAGAGCATTCAATGGCTGAGGGCAATTGAGGAGGAAATGAGGTCGACATGAACTAGTAGGCCAAGGCAGTTATCCGCACTCGTGCAAGCCTTCACATCCGCCACTTTCCAACATCATGCCACTTTCTGATCCATTACAGACCTGGTGACTAAACCCAGGGTATGGGGACAAGCTGTGTGGAACCAGAAGGTGTCACAACCTCTCAAACCTGATTGACAGCATCACAGCTGCTCCGCCTGAGGACCCCTGTATTGTGGTGGTGTGTGCGCCCCCTCTGCTGGCCGCTGTTGCTGTTGCTGCAGGTTGCCAAGCGCCTTGATCTCAACTTCTTGATGCGATTTGCCATATTCAGCAGAGAGCAGGCAAGAAGAGTGGCTGCCCCACCCTGCTGCACATCCTACTGCATTGCGCCTTCAGTGCCTGGCCTGCTGGGGTCAGAATTCAGGCCCTACTGGCAGTATACGGTCTGCCTATACTGTTGCCCTGCACCATGCCCTGCACCAAGCCCTGTACCATGTCTACCACCTTGTTCTTCTTAGTGCTGCAGCTGCTGCCAACACTGCCCAACATTATGTTGTCCCTGCTCTACCTTTGCTGTTGCTGCCCCAGCTGCTGCTGCTGCTGTTGTGATTCCGCTTGCATGCATTCCCAATGCTTGCAGCAACACACCCAGCGTAGCGGCATGTCAGGCCAGGCAGACGACCTGGTGTCGTATGTGGAGTACACCCGCAACCACGCGTGAGTCCTAGACAAGGCCAGGCAGCAGGGTGCAGCCAAAGAAGGGTACGAAGCACTATGGCTCTACCCAGAATTTTTAGACCTGTCCAGCTCATGCACATGTGGTAGCCCACCATCCAGCATGACGCAGACATATCCATACCCCAGGCAAGTCAGGCATGGAAGCTGGCAGTGACGCAATGCCATGTTTGACTCGTTGCGTAGCTGGCTGCCCCCATGGTGCCCAGGCTGGCGTTGCGGGTTCACCGTGAAGCGCTGAACTCCATGCGCACGGTGTGGGAGATCTTGCTGCATGCTCATGTGCGCTTCCAAACCCTGGCTGAGGCCATCAGCCGCATGGACGCCGCCATCAAAGCTGCAGACAGAGTGTACAAGTGGGTGCTGCCAAGGGGTGTGGCAGGGCCTGCAGCTGGGCCCCTCGCTGCTGAAGGGTCAAGCAGGGCTAATGATCAGGCTGCCTCGGTGGTGTGAGAGTGTTTGCCCGTGCTGCCTCCTGCAGCACCAGCGTGGTGCTCCTGTGGTGCAGTATTGGCTGTCAGCGCTGGGCTGCTTGCTGTGCACAAAGCATGGCCTAGGGCTTTGGACCAGGCTGTGCTGCGGTTGGTACTCAGCTGGTGTGGTGCTTTGGGCGCTGCCAGCAGGCCAGTGTGATGGCCCTGTTGTGCCCTTAGCCTTTTGCTCTAACCTTGCTCGACCACCCACAGACCCCACCCTGTCCCATGTTAGATTAGGCCAGCTCGTCAAATTAGGGTTGGCAGTTGGTGTGGTGCCCTCAGCACGTTGCCCTCAACCTAGTCTGCATGTCTGTCCGCTGCAGGTCAGTGTTGGCACGCCACCTGGGCCACATCCAAATGGTCAGATTGTACGCCAAGGTGTGAGGTCACACTCCAGCATGGGGTCTGACACCACAGTGTGGATGCCAGGGTTCAGGCCGCACCTCAGCGCCATCACCAGGGCTGATGAGGGTGACGTCCTCTTCCCTACTGAAGGGAATGGCAGGAGGGGCCAGAGGGCAGTGTCATCTAGGCATGGCATGTGTCACAGACCCAGGTGTCCAGCAACCCATGCCTCAGAGCAGTCACATGTGCTTCAGAGCAGTCACATGTGCTGGAAAGTGCCAGCGCTGGCTCTGCTACGCTGCTTCCCCTACCCTGCCCCTGCTGCTGCCTGCAGTTCCTGGAGCATGTCAAGCATGACCCCTGTGAGTGGGGGCTGCAAGCCAGCCGCCTGGGCTGCACCATACCCCCATCAGCAGCTCGTGCTTGCAGCAGACAGTCAGGACCCCTGAAGCGTTGCCTGCGTTGGCCCCACACCTGCCCTAACCACCTGCTGGCTGACTGTCTGCTGGCTGACTGGCTGCGTGACACTACTGCGTGACACTGCTGCGTGACACTGCTGCTTGCAGGGGGCGCTGCCAAGTGGTTTGCGTGAGTGAGGGAGCGAGGGGCCTCAATGAAAGGCGGTCAGGATGCTTTGCCAGCTTGTGCAGTATAACGCACCCAGCACCCTCCACCTCCTACTGCTGAGGGCAGGGTGGAGCTGCCCCAGCTGCTTTGCACAAGCGCGACTCGAGACATGCCGGCCTACCACCCCTGACCTGCTTGCATGTGTGTGCCCCTTACCCACCTGGCAGCGAGGCAGAGAAGCTGGAGTCTGCGGACGAGGACCAGAAGAACCAGGACGCCATTGACGGCCTGGATGTGTCTGACCCTGATCTGCGGGCGGCAATGATGTCAGCAGGTGGGTGATGCTGCGTGACTGGTAGCACCGCCGCCTGCTTGTAGGGGCAGCACTGTTGCCTGCACTGTATGTCCGACACTACCAGCCAGCTGCTTAGCCTGTGTGCTCAGGAGGGTGCGGTGGGTTCGTCCAAACTGCGTGTGAAGTTGTTTGCTGGAGGGTGAAGCACCTCGCTACAGCTTGCTTTGCTGCAGTGGCATTGCCCTTGCGCATTCTCTGCTCACAGGGCCGCTGGGTGGGACCGGTGCCAACCCCCGTTGCGTCATCATCATCAACGCCCAAGGCCAGATCCAAATGACTAACAGGGTGAGTATTCATCGCACTGACGCTGGCCCAGACTACCTTCAGCCTCCAGCTAGCATTTGCGCAGCCCCACCACCCTACCTTGACCCCTGTCCATCAGCCCTGCCTGCCTGCACCATTACCCCACCACCCTCACTGCCTCCTGTCCACCTGTCCACAATGGCACGTTCCAGGCACTGCTGGACGTGTTTGGGTACACCAAAGCAGAGATCCGGGAGAAGAATGTGGGGGTGCTGATGCCGCCCAGCACTGCTGCCGTGCACAACACATACCTGCGCAACTACATCACTTCAGGTGTGGGCTGGCGGGCAGTCAGTGTAGCCTGCCATGCTGACACAGCAGTGCCCCAAGACCACCTGCCCACAATGACTGGAGTCTGTGGCTGTAAGTTGGAAGCGAGAGCAAGAGGAGAGACTTGCTTTGCCCGTGTCCCCCTCACACACGTTTTCTCAACCCTGCATGCATTGCCACTGCCTCTGCTGCCATCCCCATGACCGCTGCAGGCCAGCCCAAGATCCTGAACCAGGCTACTGAGCAGCTGGCCATGACCAAGGACAGGCGGTGTGTGGCTTTACCTGCCTGACGTGCCCTTCCGCCTCATTGCCTCACTGTGCCTGGCCCTGCTGCTGCCTCACCTCACTCAAAATCTGGCCCTGCTGCTGCCTGTACTTCTGGCTGCGTCTCCATACCTTGCCCCACCTTGCTCTAACCCACCCACACCACCTCATGAGCCCTCCCCTGCATTCACTGCAGGCTGCTGCCAGTGTCACTGATGGTCACGAAGATCAGTGGCATCGCTGAAGACTCCAGCTTCTTGGGCATCTTGGAGGTGCGCCATGCTGATGTACTGCCAGGCAGGCTCTTCAGGGGTGGGCACAAACCTACTGCTACCGAGAGCACACTCACCACACCACTGCCGCAACCAAGGCTATGTCAGGCCAAGCATGACAGAACCCAGGTTAGCTGCAGCCATGCCTCCACTGTGTGCGGTCAAGCATCAGGGTAAGCGTAAGAGTGTTAGTGGGTACGGGTAAGAGTAGGAGTGTTGGGTATCAGGGCAGTCAACATGCGCAGACCCAGCCCAGGTGGGAGTGTTGGGTGAGGAGCAAGCCGGATGAGGAGACGCCTGTAGAGGCAAACAGGCAGAGTCCACTGACGTGCATACACACACACCCTGCTTGTCTTTGTGCCTGCCTGCCTGCCTGCCTGCCTGCCTGCCCTGCAGCCGGTTGCACCAGCCCCGGACACAGCCACAATCTGGGTCAGCCTGGATGGCAGTGTCCTGGGTGTCGACGCACAGTTCACTGACTGGTATGTTGCAGGGTGTGGTGGGTGGAGGTGCTTAGGGCAGCAAGCACACGGTATTGAAAGCAGCAGTGCACAGCACCTTGGCCCTCGACCTAGAGCCTTCATTGCCGTGGAACACTGAGCGTGGACCACTACAAAGCGGTGTTTTTGTCTGTGTGGAGTTCCCATGCACATGGCATACACATGGCATACACATGGGCATGGTCGCCTCCCACCTACACTATTGCTTGGCCCAGAGGGCTATGATGTAGAGTTGGCATGACAAACATGCACTGATTGTAAGCTGATGACAGCTCACATATGTGATGTGAGCTCTCTCAGCGCGAGGCTCACAGCACAGCTGCAGCGGACCACACCACGACGAACTGTTAGTCGGGCGCGGCTTTTGCTTGGTGGTGCTCCTCCGCTTCTTCGGAGGCATTGCGCCACAAGGCTCATACCAGCTACCAGCTCATACATGCTCAAACCAGTGTGTCACTCCACCACATCACTCCCACACCTCCAAAGGGCACCTCCAAAGAGTCAAAGGGCACCTCCAAAAGGTTTCAGGGTACATCTAAAGAGCCAAAGGGCACATCGGAAGGGTTGCGATGCACATTAGCACTGACTGGCCAGCTTGCTGCCTGGGTGTATGTCCCACTCAACTCCTTCTCCACATCCTGGGCTGTGACTTAAACCTGCCCCCTCAGGCTGGCAGCCGTGCGACCTTGCCACCTGCCTTTTCTCCCGATGCCCTGCAGGTTTGCCTTCACATCTGGTGAAATCCAAGGCTGGGCGCTGAGCCGACTGGTGACGAAGCAGAGCAAGGCACTGCAGCAGTGAGTGGTGTGATCCAGATTGTTGGGGGTGCCCAGTCATGGGAGAGATGTAGGTTTATGTCCATCCTTTGCTTGACGATCACCCTGCCGTCAGCTCCCTGACTTTCTAATCAGAGCCTGTTGTCCACCATGGAATGGCTGAGGCTACAACCATAACATTGCTAAGGCGATAGCCTCTCAAGCCTCTACGACCCTCAGCTCACTACCACCATGCCAGGTGTATGCGAAACTGTGGATCACTGCCTTGCTGGCTTGTAGTATTGAGTAGTATGCAGGGTTTGGGCTGACTAGCTGTGATGGAGATAGAGGGATCACTGGGAATATGCAGGTCTAGGGTGATCTGTGCTCGATGCGTGAAATGACGACCCCGCCAGGCAATGGCAGGGAGGGCGTGGGTGCTAGGTCTGTATGCTTCGTTCAGGTGCATCTTCTGCCCGTACCAGACGCACATTAGCTACCTGCCCAGCATGCCAGCAACTGCACAGCCCACAGCCTAACAGGCTTCATTGAGCATCCTCGCAAGGGAAAGCACAGGACGTCAGGTGACAGTCAGGGGTGTAGGGCTGCGGCCCTGGCCCCTCTGGCCTCTCTGGCCCGGGCAGCCAGGTGACAGGTGTGCTGCAGACAGTCCAAAGATTGTAGATGCTGAGGCCCTGCTCCCTTCCGGCCCTGGCAGCCATGGTCACGAGGTGAAACTGCTGCAGATAATCCAAGCATTTCACAGACATGGGGTTCGTGGTCCGGGCCTGTAGAGTATATGCGTTAGGGTGAAGGCACAGAGACAGAGACAGAACACTAAGAGAAACATATTCGTTATTGTTTGTTATTGTTTGTTAACGTATCCGGGCCTGTAGGGTACTACTAGAGGCCATCCACAGCGGAGCTGACCCGGCTGGTGCAGACCTCATCCACTGGCAACACCCTCCCCCTCAGCTGCCCCGACGCCTGGACCTCTCCACAACCTTGCAGCAGGCCAGCAACACTGCATTGGCCACCAATGCAAACACGTGTGGCAATGCCAACACCTTGGCCCTCAACCTAGAGCCTTCATTGCCGTGGAACACTAAGCGTGGACCACTACAAAACGGTGTTTTTGTCTGTGTGGAGTTCCCATGCACATGGCATACACATGGCATACACAGGGGCACGGTCGCCTACCACCTACATTATTATACATAGAGAGACAGAAGAGGCCAGCAGCTTAGCCAGCCTCGGCCCCAAGGGCAGCTTGTCAAGGCTGGCTGCTATCACTGCCTGCACAGGTGCATGATGCACGCTCGTGCAAGCCTTCACAGCCGCCACTTTCCAACGTCATCCCAGGTAGACTCCAGTTTGTCCGTAAGCAAGAGGGCGGCGGCAGAGGCCAGTGCGCATAACCCTTCCCTGCCGTCAGGTCGGTTCGCCCTGCCAGAACCTAGGGTGCCAGGTCCCCATTATACCTTGGCTGTGAGCTCCCTGCCACGAGGCCCACTGTGTGCCATGGGTCATGAAACCTCAGGGCAGCAGGCTGAGAAGAGTGACTAGCTGTGTGCCATAGGTCATGCTGCTGGCTTTGGACGGGCCTGGAGAACGGCTCTCACAATAGTTTGCACAGGCTGTCAGCATTTCAAGCATAATTCTGTTAGTTTTGATAGGGTGGCAAGTGCTTTAGGGGGAACATGATACCGGAGTGGGGTTTGTAGTCACCAAGGGTGCGACCAAGGATACTTCAACCTGATTGGAGTAGCTAGGTGAGATAACCCACAGTCAAACATGCTGTTCCATGTCAATTGAGTTTTGTTTGGTCTGCATGTCTGCATGTCGAGCAAAGCACCCTTCATGCGTTTCATTGCGTTTCACGATACACGACAGCAGGACAGGACTCACATGATTCGGGTTTGCACGTTCTTTTGCATTCTTTTGTACTTTCACAGCAGGGTGGGCGCCACTAGGGCCTTGGTGTGGGTTCTGGTGCACAGCATTCTGTTTGTGCCCCTGCGCCTACTGCTGCGCAGGTGCCGGGAGTGTGGGTCTGGTGGCCGTGGTCAAGAGAGCAACCAACCGTGTCCAGCAACATCACAATGCACCTCCCTTCCTCCCTTCATCCCCAAGCCAACTACAGGCAGCTACAAATGTGCTGCAGCCCCGCTATGACAGCTGCAGACCGGTGCGCCCCACTGCCACATGTTACCTAAACTCGCTCCAAAGGCCCCATGCATGTCACCCTGCCTGCATGCCTTGCCCAGCCCTGAATACACACCTTTTGCCCATGCACTCAGCACCCTCCCTCATCTGCCAAGCGGGCAACGAGCATTGTCAGGAATGTGGTCCCTTCCCTAGGGGTGGTGTTTTGTCTGTATGGAGTACACATTCAGGCTCAGTCACAGCTATCAAGTGTGGCCAGCATGCCCAACGCTCTGTCTGGGAAGTTGTTCCATCTTGAATGAGTTCTGTTTGTCTGTATGGAGTACACACATGGCATGGGCTCCTACCACCTACACTCCCATCTGACCCCTGTGACAGGGCTATAGCCTATAGTTGGCCTGGCATGCATGCACTGATGAAAGCTTGATGGGGAGGCACACAACTGTGCCCAAGCAGGCAGCTGCTGCTCCTGTTGCTGTTGCTGTTGCTGTTGCAAGGCCTTACGTGGGCGGTCTTGCAGCTGCTTGCAGCCCAGGTCAGGGCGCTCCTTGCCCTTCTTAGGTGGCTTCAGCTGATCCAGCCACCAGCACAGCTCCAACAGGTGGCACCTCCCATTGCTCTGTACAAGCGGCTCTCCCATTGCTCTGCATGTCTAATGCCACAGTGCAGTCCCTGTCTTCCCACCTGCCAGGCTGTGGTGCTGGTGAGCTGGGGTGACGCAAACGGTCTTGAAGCATGCTGTGCCCCAACAATACATCTTGCTGTTCCTTGCAGACATCCAACTTCAACTGGCAGGCTGAGGGCGTTGGCCTGGCTCACAAGTATGCTGAGCCTCAAGACGTGGACGTCACTGTGGCCAATGCTGGTGAGCAACAGCAGACCAAGCTTCAGCCTATTCCAGTGCGGCAACAACACTCTGTGTGACCGTTGGACAGTGCATACCATCACCACCCCATCCTGCATTCAGGCAGTCACGCTTCTTGCTCTAGCCAGTTGATGACCAAAGGCTGCCAGCATGCCACAGCACCTGAGCGGATGGCTGCCTGGCTGGCTGCAATGCAGGTGGTGGAGCTGTGCTGTACCATGTGATGACGCTTCGAGCTCGCCAGATCTTGGCTCAGTCACAGCTATCAAGTGTGGCTAGCTTGCCAAACGCTCTGTCTGGGGTTCAACCACCTGCATATTTCCAAGCACATACTGACGTAGCGGCACAGGCAGAAATCAGCAGCAAAAGCAGCAACCTTAGACAAGACACCCCAAGCGCATCAGGGGTGGCGGACTCAACCAGGCAGAAGGTGGAAGAAGGTCCTGATACTGTGTCAGGCAGCCAGTCCCTTGGTCAGCATGGGATGGGTGTGGAGGATACACCGCGGCCTCATACCCAGCCAGCTGCACCGCAAGCAGAGGGTGCTCAAGGCGGCCAAATGGCTGTCAGGCGCAGCAGCACCCTCATCATGAAGGAAGCCACGCAACCCACTCTGAGCAGCATCCAGGTGGGCTGCCACCGCACTTCACATGTGACATGCCTGGCATTGCTGATGTGGTTTGGCATGACACCAATTCACATGCGCTTGTTACACTACCTCATCGTGTCGCTTGCTGCTGCCCTTCCTGCATGCTACCACTCAGTCCTGCCACTCAGCCAGCAGCATACCCCACAGCCCTGTCCCTGATCAAGCCCGGCACCACTGTGCCGTGCGCAGCCCCTGATGGTGGTGGCTGACAGCCGGGGCCACGTGTGCCACGTGACGCTGAAGATGGCGGAGCTGCTGGGCCGCAGCGTGGAGGCCCTGAGGGCCAACGGCATGGAACACGCCTTCTCGGCCCTGCTGCCGGAGCCCTTCTCTCACATGCACCACAACCTGCTCCAGGTCAGCTCCGCAAGGTCACTCACCAACAAGGGGTTTCACCTGGGCCACCTGGACAGGACCTGCACCGTAGGCTGTGCCCAGTCCAGGGACGCCAATGACTCCTGGAGGCAGACTGCCACAGCGCATGCCGCTTGTGCACAAGTTGAGCAACACCAACACTGCATGCATTGCTCATCACGGCATGCGGTGCCATGCATCACTTCATCAGCCTGTTTGCCCTTACTCCTGCTGCACTTGCTGCACCTGTTGCCATTGTGTTGTGCAGGCCACCACCAGTTCTGTGCCGCCACCTCACAGCTGCCGCAGTGGCCTGATCCAGCTGCTGCAGCGCACAAGCGGGCAGGGCCAGACAGAGGCTGTGCCCTTCCAGCTGCAGGTGAAACTTGCCTGACCTGCTCCCTATCAAACCTTCCCATTGCTGTGGAATGCCTTTCGTGGTGCCTCATACACATTCTCTGGTGGCCATTGTCGTGTCAGCGTCCAGGCATGGTTTGGTGAGTCTGTGCAAAGCTGTAGGATGGCCTGCGCCTCGCTGCAGATCAAGCGCAGGACTGGTGTGGAGACAGTGTACCATGTTGCCACCTTCACTGAGGCCACCATGGAGCAGGTCAGGGGAGCCACAGCCACTGTGCCTCATGGCTGCTCTTGTGGATCAGGAATAGCCCTGGCTACTGGCTCGCTGCTTTGGGCTGCCAGCTACTGCTTTGTCTCACATGTGTCAGTCCTGCTATGCAGCAGCAGCCTTGCAGACCCTGCACCAGCCATCTTTCCTTGCTGTTAAACCCAGGCCCTGGATGAGCGTCGCCTGCTGCTGGAGGTGGATGCTGACGGCCTCATCACCGGCGTGAGCAGCGGCACGCCCGCGTCACTGTTTGCCCTGGACCCCTCCACCCTGCCCGGGTTGGCCCTGGACGCAGTGCTGGACTTCATGCACCCCACCACTGCCCAGGATGGTCCGTGATCGGCAGCCTGGCACAGTGATCCTGAGCCTGGCGCAGCCCAGCTGCCACACAGCTGCCCTGCCACATCAGGATCAGTTGCAAGTACACGCACATGCTTATGGCCAGGTGGTGCTGGGTCGCCTACCACTGCTGGTGCTGTGCCTAGGGAGCGACCGCCAACCTAGAAGTCAAAAATTTTCTAGCCTAGAATTCTAGGTTTTCGAGCCATTTTTCTATGTCCCTCTTGCCTAGAATTCTAGGCATTTCTAGGAATCCGAGCCACCTAGAATTCTATGGGCGTACCCTAGCTGTGGCCCTATCCCTTGGACCCCTGCTGCCATGCATCCCTTGTGCCCAGGTGAAGATCGTCACCATCGCATGAGCGAGGCAAACAGCCAGGTGATGGGCTGTTGCTGCTTTGCATGGCCAGGCAGGAATTCACCCTTGGCCTCAGGTTCCTGACTAACCTCTGTTCCTGCTGGGACTTGAACCTGGTAGGTGCTGCTGGAGCTGGCAGCGCGGGCGGCTGAGGAGCCTGGCCTGTCCTGGCGGGTGGGCGTGGGCATGGCTGGCGCTCAGACCGCTCCCACCAAGCTCAAGGGCAAGGCCAGGACCATGCTGGGCAAGCAGAGCAAGCCGGCGGTGAGACTGCTGTCCTCACTGCTGGCAGTATTGAGAGGATGCAACATTGTGCTTCAGTGCAGCCTGCTTGCCTTCTTCCATGACAGCTGAATGATCCGGCGCAGGTCTAGTGTAGTGCAACAAGCTGTGGCCACATCATCACACTTACTTGTAGACTCAACTTACCATGGCCTATGCTTATGCTTCTGGCATTGTGTCCATTTCTTTGCTCCGTCTCCTCTCACTATTATAGCCCTGCCCATGTATGTGGCGCATGCTGGGTGTTTCCCTCCGCCCTCCACACACTGTATTGCCAGCCAACCTTGCAGCCTGCACTGTTGCTTGTGCATACTTCCGAGTCTGTGGCTACATACAGCCATGCCCTGCTGCCCGCTGCCATACCTGCAGATCATGACCATCAGTGTGGCGTTTGATGACCCCCACATGGCGTCCCTGGACTCCATGCAGATCATGGTGAGCCCTGCATGCCTGTCTGGTGCCTGCCTGGGTACCCCTTGCATGGCTTCACTGCACACTGTCATGTCACTGCCCTCACCCTGACGCATGCAGTGCTGGTGGACGTCGTGGCATTATGCCTGAGAGCCAAGATACAGAAATCAAGAATGTGCTTTCCGTTTATTCTTAGTGGGGTTGTGTGCATGCTGCACAGCCATTGCCTGGATGGCCCATCTTCAATGTGCCCCCTCCTTACTTGTTTCAAACTGCTGCCTGACACACATATTTGTTTTGGCCTGACCTTGCCTGCTTGTCAGCCTGTGATGCTGGCCCATGCTCGTGTGCAGGTTGAGCTATGGCGGGCAGACCTGGCCTGCAGTGTGATTGAGGTGAACGCATCAGGCCAAGTGGTGCCACTGGGCTGTGACGAGCTGAACGCCCTGTGCCCCTCAGGTCAGACCCCTCCTCATGGTACCCAACCCCTGCACCTTGATGCATGCCACCTCTGCCTTGACATGAATGCACTGCACCTCCTACCCTGGCCGCAACTGCCTTGCCCACCCTCACTCTTTCCAGCTCCACGCCCTTACCCATGCCTGCTGCTTGCTGACCCACTCCCATGCACCTTACCCTACTATTGCTGAGAGTGGAGGTATGGAAAATGCGTGCAGGGCTAGTGCTGGGGGCCTCTCTAAGCGCCCTGCTGGACCAGCCCCTGAGCAGCCTGCTGCCCTGCCTGGCGGGCAAGAGCCTGACAGACCTGTTTCACGAAGGCGCCTTGGGCCCGCCGCCTTCTGGCTTTGCTGCGGCTGCGCCTGCTCTGAAGGCTGCGGAGAAGCGGGGAGGCAGGGCCAGGGCCAAAGGTGCGTGGCTTGCAGGCTGCTGGGGCTGGGCAGTCAACACTGGGTCCGGCTGCGCCCGAGGTCAGGGGTGGCGCAGTGAGGGTCATGTAAGGTGTACAGGCTGTGAGAGCAGGCGAGGAGGACCAGATGCAGTTCAGTGTCGCGCTACACAAACTCTTCTGAACTAAACTTGTGCTTAGCGGCCTGCTACCCAGCACTTTTATGTTATGCTAGTACTTTTCTTTGCTGTGATGGTAAGGCCCACATACTGGCCTCACACCCGCAGGCCTGTCAATGAGTGAGATGCGCAGCAGCCCCACCCACATCATCCGAGTGCCGCACCTGGCAGATGCAGCTGACCTGACACTCAGCCTCCAGGTGTGTGTATCGCTGCAACTGGCCTCAAACGTCCTGGCTGCAGTGGCCCTCTGCCTGGCTGCATGTACTGCTGCTGCCGCCACTGCCCCTGGCGAGGAACCTAGACCTGGCAACATGGAAAACGGTGTTGTTTGTGGGTTGGAGCATCATGAAACATCGTAACATCATTGCCACATTGCCACAGGTCAGACATGGCACCAAAACTTGTGATCTGGCTGCCTGCATGTGCCTGTGGGCAGGTGGTGCGCAGGTCAGGCAGCCCCGGCTACTTTGTGGTGCTGCACCCGCTGGCGCCCCGCACCTCCCGGCCTGGCCTGGCCATGTTCTTGCTGGGAGAGCCTGCTCCTGATGCCCAGGGACATGCCGCGGTCACTGATGGCAGGGTGGGTGCAGGATTCATGGCAGCAGCATGCCTGGAGGGCATCAGCCTCAAACTCATGTCCATGCAGCCCCCTCCCTCCACCCTTCCTCCCTTCCCCTCCCTTCCTCCCTTCCCCTCCCCTCCTCCCCTCCTCCCCTCCTCCCCTCCTCCCCTCCTCCCCTCCTCCCCTCCTCCCCTCCTCCCCTCCTCCCCTCCTCCCCTCCTCCCCTCCTCCCCTCCTCCCCTCCTCCCCTCCTCCCCTCCTCCCCTCCTCCCCTCCTCCCCTCCTCCCCTCCTCCCCTCCTCCCCTCCTCCCCTCCTCCCCTCCTCCCCTCCTCCCCATCCTCCCATCCTCCCCTCCTCTCCTTTTACCATCTCCTTTGTAGCCATTGGCACCATTGCAGACTGAACACCGCAAGCGCCGTGCCTCAATGGAGTTTCTTTGCTCAGCGTCACTGACCCGCCCTAGCCAGCCAGTTCTGGGCTCACTGGCGATGACTAGCCATCCCCTCTTGAAACCATCTCACCAGGCTCATGCCTCCTTTCCAGTTCCTGAGCAACCTCCTGTGCCCTTGCATCCTGGACATTCGGCAAGCACCGTCCGTGACCCACCCACTAGCCATGGTCAGCCGTCCAGGCAGCAGTCCCTGATCCAGGGTGACAAAGGGGACGTGGAGCATACTTTGGTAGAGTCCCTGGCAGCCAACAGCAGCAAAGGGGGCGTAGCAGGTCAGGGCACACACACGGAGCTGGAGGGGGTGTCTCGACGCTCCTCATTGCGAGAGGAGGAGCTGGACGCCAGCAGCACATCCAGCAGCCAGGCTGAGGTGGTGACCAGGACTGTGAGCGGCAAGCCATCCAGCCGGGATGTGAGTCCTGCAGTGACCACCTTGTGGTATTCTAGCACCCCTCCTGACCTTGTGGCCTTTAGGAATCCTCAAGTGCTGCTGTGCCCAACCTCCCTTGCACCTTGTCAGTCCACGCTACAGACGTAACCTACAGCCTTTCACTCCACCCCTCATGTTCTTGTGCTTCCTGCACGCCTTGCACCTGCTCCTGCATAGCCAACGTGAGTATGAATATGCTGCCCCGCACACAGGCGATGATCATGGCTTGGCTGAATGGTGACCAAGGCCCAGGAACCCCCCAAGACTCTTCTATCTCCTCTCCTGCCCCAGCGCTTGCATCAGGCCCAGCTGGCAGCCTCGCCGATGCACCAGATGCACCAGTCAAGGAGCAGTCCAACCCCCACTCTCAAGCATCGTTCACTAAAGTGGTATGGAGACCTCTGCCAGCAGCCAGCTCGTCAGCCCCACCCCTGCCCCAGCCGGTACTTGGCAACGAGGCCAGCGTGAGGGGAGGCAGACTGCTGCAGGCCATAGCACGTGGTTCTGTTAGAGCAGGCAACCAAATGTTCCAAGCAGGCAGTGGCAGCATGGCAAAGCTGCGCTTGAGTGAGGTTGGTGAGGGCAAGGCAGGGGCTGGGACACGCGCCGTCCTAGGGGCTAGGGCCAGGTCATCTTGGGAACCTGCTGGCGTGGTGCCAGGGGCAGATGAAGCCTGGGCTCGCAACTCTGGTGGCTCCATGCCGAGCTTGAGGGACGGGGCTGCTGGAGAGCAGGAGGCGGAGGAGCTTGAGGACGCTGAGGCACTGGACAATGATGACACTATTGGCGACAGCCACTACCTGCGTGGCAAGCGCTTCAAGAAGCTGTTCAAGCTGCTGAGCAGTGACACGGTGAGGCGAGGGTGACAGCACTGTGGGTGTATGGGCAGTGGGGAGAGTGACAGCTGCCATCCTCTTCTCATTGCGCGTTTTTGCTCTGAAGCACCCGTGTCCTTACAGCCATGCCTGCTTGCGTGTGGCCCGCCGCTGTTGTTCCAGGTGCAGCAGCCGGTGCAGCGGTACCGCACCCACACCCTGTTCCTGGTGCTGCTGCTCATCGCCGCCCACACCGGTTGCTTTGCCCTGATGTACACCATCGTGGGCACCCAGTCCCAGCTGGTGGCCACCCTTGGTGATGTGGGTGAGTGGGCAGCCAGGCTGATGCAACCCTGATCCTGGCTGGGCAGTTGCCATCCTTGCTGCTGGCTGGACAGTTGCAGCCACTCCTAGTGCAGGGTGCCATGGCCAGGTTGCCTGTGGTGTGGTGGTGTCCAGCCTCCTGCCACTCCCCTTGCCCTCTGCTTGCAGGTACTGCAGGCATCCTGGCCACAGAGGTGGCCACGTTCAGCCGCACCCTCAACATGCACTGTGAGCAGTCAGGCCCGTGATCAAAGCGCATGCCTCCCTCCCTCACTACTATTAACATATCTCCCCTACAACAGGCCTACGCTCACAGCAGGGGAGTGTGAGGGTCCCTGTACTGCAGGCCAGCTGGTACTGCTGACCGCTGGCATGCTGCCCTGACATGCCCATCAGGCTTAGCAGGCTGCTGCCCATGGCAACAGTTTGCCAACCCTCACATTACCACCAGCTGCTGCTCAGCTAGGGTTGCGCTGCTGAAATGCCAAGACATGGGAAGAGCGGCTTCAAGGGGGCCACCTTGCTGCCTGCTGGCCTGGCTGCAGACTCCAACATGACTGTGCCAGACGGGCCAGGGGGCCCAGGGCTGCGCCTGGCCAGCTCCCCTGAGGACCTGCCCTACCTGAAGCAGGTGAGGGGGCTGGCTAGTGCCAGAGCAAGGCTGACTAAGTACACGCCACCATGGCTCCTTCCCATCATCTTTGCCTGCAAGCACCATCACCACCTCCCATGCCCAACATGAGTGTATGCAACAGTGGGCGCAGTGCAACCAGGTGTGAGGTAGGCATGCACAGCCTGAGCGTGTTGCGCTGGCTTGCTGTGCAGTTGCTGAGTGAGCACACTGACGCCTTCTACACCATGCACCAGAAAGCGTATGCAGGTGAGGGGCTTCCTGGCAGGGCCAGGGCCAGGTAGTCCCTGAGGGCACCCAATGCTCATGCCCAGAGCAGGCACTGACCCCAGGGCCCCAGCTCAGGAACACCATGCTGAAGCTGCAGCCAGATTAAGCTGTGGGGCATGTGCTGGGCTTTCATAGTTCTGCTGACTGCCTCCTTGTCCCTCAGGGCCCCTTGTGCTGTGCTGTGGAGGTGACACTTTGCTCACTACCCTATGCCATGGCCACCACCTCTCTCTCGCAGGCATGGCCAGGGCAGGAGGCAGGCTGCCTACACAGGACGGACTGCGCGACCTGTGGGGTGGGTGAGGAGCAGCCCTGTGCAGCTGACACCCATGTAGCACACTTCCAGCACCTTGTCCCTCAACCTAGAGCCTTCATTGCCGTGGAGCACTAAGCCTGGACCACTACAAAGCGGTGTTTTTGTCTGTGTGGAGTACCCATGCACATGGCATACACATGGCATGCACATGGGCATGGTCGCCTACCACCTACACTGTTGCCTGACCCAGAGGGCTATGATGTAGATTTGGCATGCCAAACTTGCACTAATTGTATGCTGATGACAGCTCAAAGGGGGGCACACACTACTGTGCCACAGCGGCCTGCTGCTGCTGCTGCTGGGCCTTGGGTGGCTTGTCTCACACCCGTTTGTACCCCAAGCCTGGATACTCCTTGCCCTTGGCTGGTAGCTTCCACTTTTTTGCTTGGTAGTGCTTTTCCGCTTCTGCGGAGGCATTGCGACCGCTAGGCTCATACCAGCTACCAGCTCATACCTGCTCATACCAGTGTGTCACTCCGCCACATCACTCTCGCACCTCCAGGGGGCAGGCATCGGAGGTAGGAAGCTTAGGAAGCTTAGGAAGCTTCCCGAAACGCTCCTGGTAGTCGCAGCCGGGACTTAACTCCGGATGATATCAAAACCGGCGGTCCCGGCAGTGTTGAGATCTCTCCTCCCACAACGCGCAAACATGACGCGGCCCGACAACCACCCTAGTAACCACTTAAGAACGCGATGCGCGGAAAAAAAACGGGGGCTTTCGGTAAAGAATCAAGAGACCACGAGAAACGGGGTGGCTCAACTTAGGCATTTATCTGTGTATACATATGTATCCTCCTGTCCTACCGGTCCTAATGATCTCCTACCTCACCTCCCACCTCCCACCTCCAGCGGCCAGCTGCACCTTGTCGGGGTACCTGCAGCCACTGCAGGCTCACAAGCTGACGGTGCTGATGCCTGCCTCTGCTGCCTCTGCTATTTGCCTGGCTGCAGATGCCGACTCCCTGAAGGGGATTGTGTTCACCAACATCGCTGTGAACCAGTCCCTGGGCAACTTCAGCACTCTGAACCTGTAAGGCTGGGCTCTGGGGTCAGGCCAGCCCTGGCTCAGCAGGCCTGCCTGTGGCCCACATTGCCTGCCTGGCCTGTTGCAGCTCAGCCAGCATCAAGCCCTCTGCCCCTGATGAGAGCAGTCAAGGGTGTGCCTGACCCTGCTCACTTTCTTGGTGACAGGAGAGACCTTGCGCAGTGAAGGCCCAGGGTGCCAGTGTTCACTGATGACTGGTAGAGGCTGCTCACCTGCTCACCTGCTTGCACCAGGCTGTGCTCATTACAAGTCATGCAGCTGGCTGAACGCTTGGCCATGGTCTCTGTACCCGTCACCCTTGCAATTGACCCTTGCCAGCTGCTTGTGATCCTACATACGCTGACTATCCCACTTGCCAAAGCAGGCAGCTGTGTGTTGTGATTTGTGCCACTTCCACTCTGTATCAATATCATGTGTGCTGCTGGCTGTGGTGCAGGTACAACTCCACCAAGCTCATGGGGTTGTGGACCGCCGGCAACCAGTTGGCGGCCAAGGCTCGCTCCCTGCTTCAGAATGGCGAGGCCTACCTGCGCACCCTTGGCCCCAGCATAGCTGACTTCATGTACAACCCAGACCTGCTCTACATTGTCACCAACGGCCCGAACGTGAGCCCTACCCAAGGGCAGCACACAAACACTGCAGGCCTGCACACGAGAGCAATTGACCTTGGAGCTGACCCTGACATGAACCCTGACCTTGGCCCTGACGAGGACTGTGGATCAGTGATTTTTTTTTTGCGTAATACGTAACGATCGGAACCAAAAGCTTGTTTTTTAGGCCTGGATTTCGTTACCAAACGGACCCTTGCGTCGGCTGGCCTCGGCTGCTTCGTAACCGAAAAATGCCTTTTTGTGTATAGTATTAAAAAAAATAAGAAAATGCTGCGTTACTTGTTTTTCGTTACCAGTCGGGACGAACTGCGTAACCAGCCATGCGATGGTCCCGGACCCTTCGTGACCAGCATCAGCTTGGCTATTTTGAAAAAAAAACACTGCTGTGGATGCACACTGCCATACTGCGGCTCCTCCCTGGACTTGCCTGTGGGCACAGCATGCCCTGGCATGCAAGCGCTCAGCACAGCTCTAGAGAGATGCATGTGAGATGCATAGAGAGCTCCTCCCCTCCCCTGCTTTCTACTGTAATGTCAAGGGCTTTGCAGTTGTGGCACAGCAGGCGCTTGCCCTCTCACTGGTGGATGAGACATGTGTGCATGACCCTTGCTGCCTGCTGCCCCTGACTGCAGCTGGTGTTTGAGGGCTACAAGTCCACCATGGACATCTACATGCAGATTGTGATATCCTCGTCTGCCTCAGCCAACAACCTGCAGCTGGTGCTGCTGGCGGCAGAGGGTGGGGTGCTGTGCCTGCTGTGTGTGGCCTGGGTGTGGCTGCTCCTGCGGGCTGTGGCGGAGCGCCGCTACCAGATGTACCAGATCCTGATGGTGAGGGCTGTCATGTTTAGGTGGAGGCAGCTTGCCATGGTCCCCTCCCAGTGTGGGTGCAGGATGAGGCTGTGCTCGTGACAATGCTAAATCCGAATGGCAAGTTATAAGCCTGCGCCAGCTTCCTTAACTGCCGGTAGCTGTCGTCGCTGCCCTGGTCGCTCAGGTGGTGCCTGGAGGCCTGGTGCGCCGCATGGCCACGCAACGCCAGCGGCTAGGGGACGAGTCGGAAGACGAGGAGGACGAGCGCATGCTCACTGCACCTACTTTGACCGCCCAGGTCAGTTGTAGACCACCATCGGCCTGATCCTTTGCATGAACGCTGGGGTGACAGTGTGCCGGTGTTGATGTTTCTTGTCACGGTTCTTCACTCTGTGCAGATGGCTGTGCGAAAGAGTCAAAAGGCCCCGGGCATTAGATTTGAACAGGATGCAGAAGACGTGGAGGAAGGGGTAGTGCCTGCAGCTGGGAAGGGCAAAGCAGAGGCTGCTGCTGCTGGTGGGGTGGGCAGGGCCGGGCCAGGGAGCTGCTGGCAGGCGTTGTTGAGAGGCCTGGGCTGGATGCCAGTGGACCTCACCAGCTCCAAGCAGGGCAATGGCAAGGGGAGCAAGCGCCAACTGTCCCCATCTGTGAAGACTTCGGTGCGTCGCAGCTCCAGTATGGATTCAGACACACTTGACACACAGCCTGCAGTACCTGAAAACACAATGAAAACTACCATACCATAAAAACATATATACCGTGGTGATACGCCTTGTTGGTGATTTCACCAAATCAATTCATCACCAAACTGTATCACCAATTGTTTGAGTATGCGGCTGTCTCCATATTTGTAGCAGCACCCTCAGGTTCACATAACTTAATGGTAGATGGCGCCAAAGCTGCTGCCATGGTGGAGGCTGATGGAAGCGGCAACAGCAGTGCTAGCAGCTCATCCAGCAGCAGCTCTGACAGCGATGAGGGCGAGAGTGATAGTGAGGATGATGAGGCTGTGATGGAAGCAGCCACACGCTTAAGTGCTCGAAGGCGGCTGCCCCAATAGTGAACAAATGCATGTGTGGACAATGTGCAATTGCTAGGTGTTGCACTTAGCAGCCTCTGGCTTCGTAGATGTATTGAGAATAGAGAGTCACCAAACATGTATCACTTCAATGTTTGAGCCAGGTGTTGTCACCAACTGTGTTCCAATAGGGTCTTAGGGTCCGGTTTTGGGGTTCCAAAGTGGCTCAGTCAAAGTCAAGTGACTGGCTTGCTGGTGTGTCTGCTGCCCCGCCCTGACCTGCAGTTGTGGCTCATCTGGCCCATTGCTGTCTGGGGCCCCACAGGTGTGTTGAGGGACTGGGTCTGGCAGCAGCAGCAAGCCTGGGGTTCAGCAGCAAGGGCCTGGGGCACAGCTGCACTGCACGCCCAGAGTATTCACCACTCATGCCTCAGTAGTGTGTCCTCTTTTGCTTCCCCACCCCTTCCCAGCCTGATGTGGGTGGTGTGGTGCGGTCTGCTGGTTGTGGACCACAGTGATGCTATTCTACGCCATTGGCTACCAGCTGATGGCCACCATCAACGGCCCCATCAGCCTCTTCAACATCGTCAGCTTCACCCAGGTGCCGGCATTGAGGCTGTAGGGCCAGACAGGCTGTCTGAGGGGCTCAGGAGGGTGGGTGGGGCCCTGATGGTGGAGGGCTGGGGAGCGTGGATCTTGGTGGGCTGTGGGGTTAAATGTGCAGTGGTGTGCTGCGCTGTGGGATGGGGTGGGGGGGTGGAGGTACGGTGAGTCAGGGTGGTGTGGGATGCATCACAATGCCATGTAAGGTGCTGGCTTTGCTGCTCTGTGCCCTGCAGTTGCTGTACAACGCCAACAACTTCTTCCTCCAAGAGCTCACCTTTGAGCCAAACCCTGCCAACATGCCCCAGTTGCGGGCTTCCACCGTGCAGCGCATCAAGGAGCTGGAGCTGCACTACAAGGTCATGCTCTATGGCCATGAGGTGGGTGCAGGCAGGCAGACTGGAAGGCAGGCAGACAGGCTCAATGGCCTAGGAGCGTCTTCTACCCGCTTGGGTAGAAGAACCTGAGCATGTTGTATGCCTGCAGCTTGCCTGGCCTGCCTGCCTGTCTACTTTCCCACCTGCAGTCTATGCCTACCGCCGCAACTGCCCCATACATCAAACTAGTCAGCTCAGGCGTGACCTACACCGGCAGCCATGGCAACTACATCCTATTTGACACCAAGGAATGTCTGGCAAGGTGGGTGGGGCAGCAAGGCTGGGGCTGAACGTGCACCTGCACACAACCCAGGCAGGAGGTAGCCAATCAGCACGGCAAGGAGCGGCTGGTAGTAGGATGCTACAACCCTGACTGCAGCAACCAGTCCGAGTGTCAGCCGCCCAGCAGCCCCCTGTACCCCTGGACTCACAGCGGCCTGGACACCATGATGTCACACTACATGGAGATCGGCACCTCCATCACACAGTTCCAGTACCTGGTGGGTCATGCAGCCTGGCAGCCACACCCTTACACAGGGGCACCTCCAATGCCCTCTGGTGCGCTTTGCTTGGGGCCCCACCCCTTGCTGGCAGCTGCTGACTGTGCTGTGGCCCTGCTGCTTGTGGCCAGGACCCCTACCTGAACGGCCCGGAGTACAACTTCTACTGTGAGTGATGGATGTGGCTTAGCAAACCCTGGAAGGCAGCCATGATCCAGTACCGTGATGCCTGCTTGCAAGCCTGCGTGCCTGCCTGCTGCTCTCTTGCCTATTCGCTGCTGCCTGCCTGCCTTCCTGCCCAGGGAACACCATCCCTGACATGTCTGGTGGCTTTGAACGTCTCAGTGAGGCGTACCAGGTCTTTGTGAACGACAACCTCAGGTGGGCCCTGGCTGGCGGCTGGCTGTGCATTGGCTGCGTAGGCCCGCATCACTGGCTGAGCATGTCTGGCTGCCTGATCAGCCACTGGTGCACGCTCCTAGCCTGGCCTGCCTGCAGCTGGCCAGGCAGGTGGGCCCTGCCGCCTGGGCTCCCCTCCCCTGAGCCTTGACCCGTGAGCCACCTGCTGTTGGTGTGGAGCTGCAGGGTGGTGCTGTCGCTGCACATTTGCCTCTTCGTGTTCACCCTGGTGCTCATGGCGGTGTACGTGGGCCTGATGGTGCTGCCCTTTGTCAAAGTCACTCGCAATGAGACACGGCGCATCGCAGAGCTCGTGAGCCAGCTGCCGGCTGAGGTAGGAGGGCATGGTCCCAGTCATGATGCATCTCACGTGTGATGGCTGACACAGGCTGCAAGGCAGGGTTTACCCTTCCCACCCAGGCTGCACCGTGAACTCAGCCAGGCACCCCATCACCTGACCCTGACCATGAGCCAGCTGCATCGGCGTCCTTCATCATGTTGTGCGGCTGTGTGCCTGCTGCTGCCCAGGTGGACATGGAGGCGACTCTGGCCAAGGCCCAGATGGCTGAGCTGCTGCTGGGGCCAGCTGTGCCACCCCCTCATGACACCATCAAGAGCAGCAAGTCGCTCAAGAAGAGTGAGCGGCAGCCATGCAAGCACTGGCTCATTCGCAAAGATGCCATGCCCCTTGCAGCTGCCATGCTTGACTGTTGTGTCCTGTGTCGGGCTTGCGGCTCAAGTTGCCACCTCACTGGCCCCCACTGTCCTCCCTATGCCGGATACCCTTCTGCTGTCCCTGCTCCCACCATCTCCCAGCTCCACCAACCATCCCATCCGAGATGTGGGATGGCAGCAATGCTACTCAACGGCTACTGTTTGAGCAGCCACTGGCCTCAGTTGCCGCTGTTGCCTGCACAGGTCGGTCCCTGAGCAGTGGCTCCAGCCACTGAGCCATGGACCGGGCTGAAGAAGCCAGGGCTGATACGGCCCAGGCTTGACAGGATGCTATCCTTATCTCTGCAGCAGGGCCCCACAATGGTGGTGGGCAGAGCTAGAGCCAGCAATAGGATCACTGCAGCATCCTTGGCCACCTGCTTTGCCAGTACTGCACCATGACATGCTCCTTGCTCCATGCACCCACTACTCCTACTCTACTCTATCTCTACTACAACAGCATCAGCAGCAATGCTTGCAGCAGGCTGTCAGATAATAGACCAGTAGCTGGCTGTGGCTCTAGCTGCTCGACAAGGGTTGCAGTTTGGGTGGAGCTTGAACCAGGAGTGACCCTGGCCTCAGCCCTGGAACACCACTTGATACCTAGCTATGATGTCACACTAACACATGATACAATGGACAGTAAGGTGCTCAATCCCACATATGGTGCCGCCCAGTCCACCTCTCATCCACTTCCCTGCACCAATCAAAACCCTGCTTATTGGCACCTGGCGATGCACTCAGGATATTGGGACACTCTTTGTCAGTCTGACACACTGGCACTCATGCAACAGCTGCAATAAAGCAATTGCTTGAACATGGCGTACTGTGGCATTGACGGCAATCCTGTGCAGCACACTTGCATGAACTGCAATGAATTGCTTGTGACCTGGTCAGTTGAGGCTTGGCAGTCAGATTCATTGGGAGCTGTGACAGGTTATGTTATGGAAGACACAAATGGGTTGCAATGTGCACGTTCCTAGTTTCTAGTGATGCAGAGTGGACTTTACATGTTAGATTTGTAAGCAGCTTTCACTGTTATTTCAGTGATGTCAGATAGAGTGATGGCGTGCATGTATAAGCTGTATCATGGTCCTACATGGGTTTGACTAGGTGTGCCCACCCCACCTTGTGATGCGCCTGGTCATGATTTGCCCTGTAAGCCGAACACATGGTTGTGAAGTCATGCGTTGAATGCACTGGGTTGCATGTATTGAATGCACCGGATTGCTTACATGACTCATAGGTTGCACTTACCTCGATGCTGGCAACACAGCCCCATCCAGTCTCACCGATGTTTTCAGAAAGAGGGTGAGGCGGCGCTTGCCTCCTTCGCCAGGCCGAGGCATGGGGTCAGCTGCTGCCAGGCCCAGGCATGGGGTCAGCTGCTCCCATGCCCAGGCAAGATAGCAGCTGCAAGAACAAGCCAGACCCCGTCCTTCCAGCACCCCCAGATCAGTGGCAGCACCAGGTTTGTCCTCCGCTGCTGCATGTGTTGACCCCTCCTCCACTTCCTGTTCTGACCAGATGCCTGTAGAGCTAGCGGTTGCCCTTTGCCCAGCCATCTGCACACAGACTAAGGAAGGCCTCCTGTTACAAAAGCGACCACTATGCACAGGTTAAGGCAGTCATGGTCAGGGTTGTCATCATGTGCCAACCGGTGAAACTGAGCTTGCGGCTCAAGTCGCCACCTCACTGGCGCCCACTGTCCTCCCTTTGCCCCAACACCCTCCTGCTGCTGCTGCTCTCGCCATCTCCCAGGTTACCAACCATTAGTATGTAGGAAGATAGCAAGTGAAGCCCTTCTGCTCCTCCCACCACTGTAGTACCCACATGTTCGAACCACCCGCCCAGCCCCACCAGCCTGCCAGCAATAGCCGTGAGTATAGCTGCACCTGCAAGACTTTTAACTATATGATTCCTTGATTCTCACCGCAACTATTGGCCACAGGCACATCACATATCAACAACAATGGCTACTGTCTGCGCAACCATTGACCTCAGTTGCCCTTGTTGCCTGTCCCAGATCGATCCCTCAGCACCTTGGCTCTCAACCTAGAGCCTTCATTGCTCTTGCAGGCCGATCCATGAGCAGTGACTCCAACCACTGAGCCATGGACTGTGGGAGTGAGAAGTGAAGACGCAGTTAACCAGGGCAGTTAACCTAACTGATTGCTCTTGCAGACCAATCCCTGAGCTGTGGACTCGGCTGATACAGCACCTTGGCCCTCAACCTAGAGCCTTCATTGCAGTCGAACACACTAAGTGTGGACCACTACAAAGCGGTGTTTTTGTCTGTGTGGAGTTCCCATCGCATGGCATGCTCATGGCCTACACATAGCATATTTGAGGTATAGGAAAAAATATAGGCGTCAATATTTTTCCATAACTCGGGTCAGTTTACCAAGGCCGCAAAGTCCTAGCAGCCAGATCCGGGTGTTCCGCAAGTGAAGCGCAAGTCGCGAGTGTGCTAGTTGCATGTATGGCTTGCACGTCGCTACTTGCAAGTCGCGAGTTATTCAAAAACAACTTCCTTCCGCTACTGATGCAACCTCAACGTGGCCAATGCGACGCTACGCGATAGCTTAGCGAACATATTGCCAGGCTGGCATGTCTACTGCTTGACTAGAAGCTACGTCTTTCGTCGCTTTTCAGGTCGGCGTAAGCCGCTTAGGAGAGCGATAAGGTTATAGGCTAGTTGCGGCAGTCGATATGTGTCGACCGGCAAAGCATAATTGTCGAGCGGCAAAGCATAATGGTCGAGCGGCAAAGCATAATGGTCGAGCGGCAAAGTGCACTTTTTGATAATGGTCGAGCGGCAACTGATAATTGTCGAGCGGCAAAGTACGATTCTCGCTGAGTGTCGGGAAGCGTTTATAGAGCGGCTGTGTTGAGAAGGGCTGGTGATAGTGTTGGTCAACGGGAGATATGGTGTTGGTCAACGGGGGAGGGGGGCGGTTACGGGATTGGGGAACCTCAAATATACTAGATAACCGCCTTGACCTCGCGCATTATGCGAACTAATGGTCTCGTCCTCGGCTCTGCTACCATACATCCCTCGGCTACGCCTCGGCATGTATGTCCGCGCCACCTCGGCCTCGGCCATTATTTTCGCATAATGCTCTCGGACCGCCAATTATCTACTACATACACATGGCATAACATGGCATGCACATGGTCATGGTCGCCTACCACCTACAACATTGCCTGACCCGTTAGGGCTACACCGTAGAGTTGGCATGACAAAACATGCACTAATTGAAAGCTGATGACAGCTCAAAGTGGAGGGGGGCACACATTACTGTGCCACAGCAGGCTGCTGCTGCTGCTTGGCCTTGGATGGCTTGTCTCGCACCCGCTTGTAGCCCAGGCCAGGGTATTCCTTTCCCTTGGCTGGCAGCTTCCCTTGCTCTGGCCAGTAGCACAGCTCCAGTGGGCGCCACCTGCTCTCCCCAATGCGCTGCATGTTCAATGCTGCGTTGCAGTCCCTGTCCAGCCACCTGCCTGGCTGTGGGGCTGGCTTGGCCTTGGCAGCCTTGCCTTGGGCCTTGTTGGGCTCAGCTGCCGGCTCAGCCTTGGTGCGCTTGCTGCGCTTGGCTGGCAGGGGAGTGCTGGGCCCAGGCTCTGAGGCTGCTGCCGGTGTGGCTGCCTGGCTGCTGCGTGGGGCCTGTGGGGGCTTGCGGGGGGCCACTACAGGGCACCACATCATGCCCCGCACTGGCTGGCCACGCTCCTGGCTCCAGGCTGGGCGCACCAGGCGCTGTTCCACCTGCCCTGCTGGTGGCTTCCAGTTTGCAGGCCTGGTGGGCCTGCGCTTGCTCAGCTTGCTCTCACAGGGCTGCTGGCCGTTCACAGCTGAGCTTACCCGGCTGCTGCGGTGCTCATCCACAAGCACCACCCTGCCCCGCCTCTGGTCTGTGCCCCTGGGCCTGCACACCACCTTGCGGCAGGCCCGCAGCACTGCATCAGCACCCCAGCCCCCCCTTGTGCCAATGCCAGCTGCTCCAAAGAAGACCACCAGCTGCTTGGCACACCCATGGCGCTTCATGGACAACTCCGCCATCTGCTCCTCCAACTGCAGCCATGCACACAAGGCACAAGGCACAAGGTGGCTGACATGGTGGCACCACGTTAGGCATGGCACAGTCAGCTACTCTTTCACTTCATACCAACCCACCACCTCTCAGTCCCTTACCCTCCCTCCCACCCACCCTCACCTTCTTGAAGAACTGCTCCATTGTCCGGTCCTGAGCTCCGTACAGCCTCAGCCGCTGCTCTGCCCACTTGGGGTCCAGGTACACCTCCCACACCGCATCCCAGGTGGCCAGGGTGACGGTGATGTGCTTCAGGTTGGCCACCAGGGAGGTGCCGGCTGAGCTTGCTGCTGCCAGGTGCTGGAGGTGGGGCTTGATCGGTGCTAGCCACCGCTCAGTGTCACGGCGGGCATTGTTCAGGCCACTGCCATGCTTGACCTCGCCCTTGGTCAGCTTCCACCGGCGCAGCTGGTCTGCCATGAGCTGGCCTGTTGCTGGATCCCACACCCCAGAGGCTGCGCTGACTGTCTGGGTGACGCCGGGGTCGATGCCTACCCCAATTTGAGTGGCTGGATTGAACACAAACTCACGCTGCTCAGCTAGGCCCTTGCCAATGCGGGGCAGTCCCAACTCATGGGCCGCTACTGCTGCTGCACCTGGGGCTGCCGCTGGGCTGCTGTTGCTGCTGGAGGGGCCAGCTGCTGAGGGTGGCGCAGGAGGGGTTGTGAGGGGGCGGGTGTAGTGCACACACACACTGACGCCATCTGTCTCCATTGTCCGCTCGGACTGAAACCCCTGGTTGGCCAGCTGTCCCAGTGACCACCTGTCCCAGTGATGGCTCAGTGCTGGCTCTGAGGTGAATGCTGCCCGGGTTTCCTTGGTCAGGCCCAGCTGCCTGCACACCCCATGCAGCACCCTGCTGTCCACCTTGATGAAGTGCACCCCCACCCTGGTCAAGGGGGTGAGGGTGAAGGGGGGTGGGCAGGTCAGGGTCCGGGGACCAACCCCACGCCTCTTGCCGCGCTTTGGCTGCCCTGGCACAGGGGGGGTGTGGGGCTGCTGCCACTGCTCCAGGCGCCTGCATACATGCACTGCATGGCGCATGCGGCAGGGCAGGGGTGCGGTGTCCTGCAAGGAGTCTCCCTCCTCCAGGGCCAGCAGTCTCCGCTGCTTGGCTGCCTCCTCTATCAGGTCGTTCACATGCGACTTGTCAAGGTGGGCAGCCTGTAGCTCGGGGCTGTCAGTGTTGAGGCTGTACCCACACGTCAGCTTGGTGAAGAGCTGGGCCTCCTCCCCGCTCCATCCTAGCATGGCCCTGGCTGCCTTGGCGTAGAGCTTGACATAGCGCTCTGCATGCATGGTCAGGTCAGGTCAGGTCTATGTCAAGTCTATGTCAGGTCAGGTCAGGTCAGGTCTATGTCAGGTCAGGTCTTTGTCTGGTCAGGTCATGTCAGGTCTATGTCAAGGTCCAGGTCCAGAGTCTATGCACCACCACCACTTGCCTGGGTTGGAGTAGTGCTGCTGCATGGCGACCGCCAGCTGCATGGAGTGATGGTTGATGGTGTTGAGGTCACCGGTGAAGTTGGCGCTGCCCAGCTGCTGCAGCTTGGCCAGTAGCTCCTGGTTGCTGGGGTCGTCAAAGGCAGGCTTGATGCTGTAGTGTAGGTTCTGCCCAGGGCGCCCAAGCCGCCGCTGCAGCTGGTCGTAGGGGGTGAGGAAGTTGGAGTTGGCAAAGTACTCACAAAAGACCTTGAGCTGCTGCAGCATGACTGGGTCTTCGCAGTCAAGGGGCATGGGTGGCCCAGTGGGAGCTGCTGGTGACGCGGAGCTGGCTGTGCACCCCAGCCCTCAGCTGAAAATGGGCCATCAGCTTGCGCCGGGTTTTCTTGCACCCGCGCAGCACGGCGTCACCCGGGACTTTGATGACCTGCGGCGACCAAGCACAATCAACATTTTGACAGGGCCGGCACACGATGCGGGGACACAATCGACAAGCCGGGACACAAACAGGGCGGGGGCATACAAGGCGGTATGCGCCCCCGTGCGCACCTGTCGGCGCTGGGTTTTCCATTCAGCCCTTCGCTCCTCGCGTTGTTTGGCTGGAGGGACGCTAGGACCTGCGCTGGCATGAACAGCAGCGATGTGAGCAGCGCGGAGCTCACCGGACTGCACAGTTGCAGCGGACCACTCTGCGACTACGACGAACCTCGTTTTCGCGGGCTTTCAATCGGAAGCGGATCTGGCTCCGCGGCACTGGGCCGCTTCCTCGGAGGCATTGCGCCACTAGGCTCATATCAGCTAACACCTGTTGAGCTCCTAATTATACCCAGGAGGCGATGTCACTCGTTCTCACACTCCCAAAGGGCACTTCCAAAGGACACCACGGCTGATACAGCCCCATTGTCCCTCACTAGGGCCTCCATTTGAGCCGGATCAGAAGTACCTACTAGCAGCCACTATCAGCCACTAGCAGCCACTAACTAGATCCGGCTCAAACAGTGTTATTGGGCTGTGTGGAGTAAACCCAGTGCACATGGCACATGAGCCTGCCTACCACCTACACTATTGCCTGACCCGAGGGCTATGATGTAGAGTTGGCATGACAATGCATGCACTAATTGTAAGCTGATGACAGCTCAAGTGGGGGGGGCACACATTACTGTGCCTCAGCAGGCTGCTGCTGCTGCTGCTCCTGGGCCTTGGGGGGCTTGTCTTGCAGCCGCTTGTAGCCCAGGCCAGGGTACTCCTTGCCCTTGGCTGGCAGAGCTCCCTGCTCTGGCCAGTAGCACAGCTCCAGCGGGCGCCACCTGCTCTCCCCAATGCGCTGCATGTTCAATGCTGCATTGCAGTCCCTATCTACCCACCTGCCTGGCTGTGGTGCTGGCTTTGCCTTGACAGCCTTGCCCTTGGCCTTGTTGGGCTCAGCTGCCGGCTCAGCCTTGGTGCGCTTGCTGCGCTTGGCTGGCTGGGGTGTGCTGGGCCCTGGCTCTGAGGCTGCTGGCTGTGTGGCTGCCTGGCTGCTGCGTGGGGCCTGTGGGGCCCTGCGGGGGGCCACTACCGGGCACCACATCAGGCCCCGCACTGGCTGGCCACGCTCCTGGCTCCAGGCTGGGCGCACCAGGCGCTGTTCCACCTGCCCTGCTGGTGTCTTCCAGTTTGCAGGCCTGGTGGCACTGAGTGTGTTCAGCTCCACCTCACAGGGCTGCTTGCCATTCACTGCTGAGCTGACCCGGCTGGTGCGGTGCTCATCCACAAGCACAACCCTGCCCCCATCCTGGTCTTTGCCCCTGGGCCTGCACACCATCTTGCGGCAGGCCCGCAGCACTGCATCAGCACCCCACCCACCCCCAGTGCCAATGGTAGCAGCGCCAAAGAACACCACCAGCTGCTTGGCACACCCATGGCGCTTCATGGACAACTCCGCCATCTGCTCCTCCAACTGCAGCCATGCACACAAGGCACACACATGGTGGCTGACATGGTGGCACCAGGTTAGGCATGGCACAGTCAAGTACTCTTTCGTTTCGTGCCCAACCCACCACCTCTCAGTCCCTTACCCTCCCTCCCACCCACCCTCACCTTCTTGAAGAACTGCTCCATTGTCCGGTCCTGGGCTCCGTACAGCCTCAGCCGCTGCCGTGCCCACTTGGGGTCCAGGTACACCTCCCACACCGCATCCCAGGTGGCCAGGGTGACAGTGATGTGCTTCAGGTTGGCCTCCAGGGAGGTGCCGGCTGAGCTGGCTGCTGCCAGGTGCTGGAGGTGGGGCTTGATCGGTGCTAGCCACCGCTCTGTGTCACGGCGGGCATTGTTCAGGCCGCTGGCATGCTTCACCTCGCCCTTGGTCAGCTTCCACCGGCGCAGCTGGTCTGCCATGAGCTGGCCTGTTGCTGGATCCCACACCCCAGAGGCTGCGCTGACTGCCTGGGTGACGCCGGGGTCGATGCCCACCCCAATCTGTGTGTCTGGGTCAAACACAAACTCACGCATCTCAGCTATGCCCCTGCCTATGTGGGGGAGCCCCACTGCATGGGCCGCTGCTGCTGCTGCACTTGGGCGGCTGCTGGTGCTGCTGCTGCTGGCAGCTGGAGGTGGAGGGGCTGAAGGAGGGGGAAGGGGGCGCGTGTAGTGCACGCACACGCTGACACCATCTGTGTCCACCAACCTCTCGAAATGAAACTCCTTGTTGCGAAGCTTGTTGGTGTTGAACCACCTGGCCCAGTGATTGCTCAGTGCTGGCTGGGAGGTGAATGCTGCCCGGGGTTCCTTGGTCAGGCCCAGCTGCTTGCACACCCCATGCAGCACCCTGCTGTCCACCTTGATGAAGTGCACCCCCACCCTGGCCATGGGGGTGAGGGTGAAGGGGGGTGGGCAGGTCAGGGTCCGGGGACCGACTCCACGCCTCTTGCCGCGCTTTGGCTGCCCTGGCACAGGGGGGGTGTGGGGCTGCTGCCACCGCTCCAGCCACCGGCACACATGCACTGCATGGCGCATGCGGCAAGGCAGGGGCAGGGTGTCCTGCAGGGAGCCTTCCTTCTTCATGCCCAGTAGGCGGCGGTGCTTGTTGGCCTCCTCTATCAGGTCCGCCACATGCCCCTTGTCCAGGCTGGCGGCCTTCAGCTCCGAGCTGTGGGCGTTGATGCCATACCCACACGCCATCCTGATGAACAGCTGTGCCTCCTCCCCGCTCCAGCCTAGCTTGGCCCTGGCTGCCTTGGCGTACAGCTTGACAATGCGCTCTGCAGGTCAGGTCAGGTCAGGTCAGGTCAGGTCAGGTCAGGTCAGGTCAGGTCAGGTCAGGTCAGGTCAGGTCAGGTCAGGTCAGGTCAGGTCAGGTCAGGTCAGGTCAGGTCAGGTCAGGTCAGGTCAGGTCAGGTCAGGTCAGGTCAGGTCAGGTCAGGTCAGGTCAGGCCAGGTCAGGTCAGGTCAGGTCAGGTCAGGTCAGGTCAGGTCAGGTCAGGTCAGGTCAGGTCAGGTCAGGTCAGGTCAGGTCAGGTCAGGTCAGGTCAGGTCAGGTCAGGTCAGGTCAGGTCAGGTCAGGTCAGGTCAGGTCAGGTCAGGTCAGGTCAGGTCAGGTCAGGTCAGGTCAGGTCAGGTCAGGTCAGGTCAGGTCAGGTCAGGTCAGGTCAGGTCAGGTCAGGTCAGGTCAGGTCAGGTCAGGTCAGGTCAGGTCAGGTCAGGTCAGGTCAGGTCAGGTCAGGTCAGGTCAGGTCAGGTCAGGTCAGGTCAGGTCAGGTCAGGTCAGGTCAGGTCAGGTCAGGTCAGGTCAGGTCAGGTCAGGTCAGGTCAGGTCAGGTCAGGTCAGGTCAGGTCAGGTCAGGTCAGGTCAGGTCAGGTCAGGTCAGGTCAGGTCAGGTCAGGTCAGGTCAGGTCAGGTCAGGTCAGGTCAGGTCAGGTCAGGTCAGGTCAGGTCAGGTCAGGTCAGGTCAGGTCAGGTCAGGTCAGGTCAGGTCAGGTCAGGTCAGGTCAGGTCAGGTCAGGTCAGGTCAGGTCAGGTCAGGTCAGGTCAGGTCAGGTCAGGTCAGGTCAGGTCAGGTCAGGTCAGGTCAGGTCAGGTCAGGTCAGGTCAGGTCAGGTCAGGTCAGGTCAGGTCAGGTCAGGTCAGGTCAGGTCAGGTCAGGTCAGGTCAGGTCAGGTCAGGTCAGGTCAGGTCAGGTCAGGTCAGGTCAGGTCAGGTCAGGTCAGGTCAGGTCAGGTCAGGTCAGGTCAGGTCAGGTCAGGTCAGGTCAGGTCAGGTCAGGTCAGGTCAGGTCAGGTCAGGTCAGGTCAGGTCAGGTCAGGTCAGGTCAGGTCAGGTCAGGTCAGGTCAGGTCAGGTCAGGTCAGGTCAGGTCAGGTCAGGTCAGGTCAGGTCAGGTCAGGTCAGGTCAGGTCAGGTCAGGTCAGGTCAGGTCAGGTCAGGTCAGGTCAGGTCAGGTCAGGTCAGGTCAGGTCAGGTCAGGTCAGGTCAGGTCAGGTCAGGTCAGGTCAGGTCAGGTCAGGTCAGGTCAGGTCAGGTCAGGTCAGGTCAGGTCAGGTCAGGTCAGGTCAGGTCAGGTCAGGTCAGGTCAGGTCAGGTCAGGTCAGGTCAGGTCAGGTCAGGTCAGGTCAGGTCAGGTCAGGTCAGGTCAGGTCAGGTCAGGTCAGGTCAGGTCAGGTCAGGTCAGGTCAGGTCAGGTCAGGTCAGGTCAGGTCAGGTCAGGTCAGGTCAGGTCAGGTCAGGTCAGGTCAGGTCAGGTCAGGTCAGGTCAGGTCAGGTCAGGTCAGGTCAGGTCAGGTCAGGTCAGGTCAGGTCAGGTCAGGTCAGGTCAGGTCAGGTCAGGTCAGGTCAGGTCAGGTCAGGTCAGGTCAGGTCAGGTCAGGTCAGGTCTAGGTCAGGTCAGGTCAGGTCAGGTCAGGTCAGGTATAAGGTCCAGGTCCAGGTCTAGTCACCACCACTACTTGCCTGGGTTGGAGTAGTGCTGCTGCATGGCCACCGCCAGCTGCATGGAGTGTGCGTCGATGGTGTTGGCGTCACCCGCCAGGTAGATGCTGCCTAGCTCCTGCAGCTTGGCCACCAGCGCCTGGTTGCTGGGGTCCTCAAAGGCTGGCATGAGCATGGGGTGGCGGTTGCGTACAAGGCGCCGCTGCAGCTGGTTGTAGCAAGTCTTGAAGTTTGGGTTGGCGAAGAACGAGCAGAAGTCCTTGAGCTGCCTCAGCATCAGGGGGTCCTCGCAATCAAGGGGCAAGGGAGGGCCAGTGGGTGCTGCGGGTGCCATGGCTGCCAGGCGGGCGCTGCAGCGCCTTTGGGGGGGTTGCGCGACTGGCTCAGGTTCTGACTCTGACTCTGACTCTGAGTCAGACTGTGGCTCTGGATCAGAGTCACAGTCTGACTCACAGTCAGCGTCAGTGTCAAACTCCATGCTGGCAGGCTGGGCAGGTGCTGGCTGGGCAGGAGCCCGTGGGGGGAGTGGGGGTAGGGGGGGAGCATCAGGGGGTTGGGGAGGCTGCACAGCTGGAGGCTGAGGGGCGCTGGGGGAGCCTGGGGTAGGGTAGCCCACCAGGCAGGTGAGAAAGATGCGCAGGACGAACAAAGAGGCGATGAAGCGGAGCTGAGAGTGGATCTCAGCCCGCAGCCGGAGGTGCTCCCTCAGCTTCCGCCTGGTCTTCTTACAGCCGCGCAGCACTGCGCCCTCGGGGACCTTGATGACCTGCAGCCAAGCGAGGTTGCCATTTTGACAGGCCATACTTCAACACCACCACAAGACTGCCCTGGCCTATGAAACTCAAAGCAGCAGTGCAGCCAAGCTAAGCTAAGCGGGGGTGGGTGTTTGGCATTGATCAGTCACCCCGGTGTACACCACCCATGCTGTACCATGCCATGAATTCTGAATGATACATGATACAATGGACTGTTGCAGCAAAAGGTGCCCGCGTCATCCATGCGTCGCCAGTCATGCAGCCTGCATCTATTCAGGTGCGTGTGAGGGTGTCCTGTGTGGATGCCAATGCCTGTCTTACTGCCTCTTTATCACGTCAGTCTTGTGTCTCATGCAGGAATCCCATCCAGCTCCCATTCACCTCCAGCACCATTTGAACACTGCTGACTGGCACCTGGCGTGTTGCCACCACGTTGGGAAACAAGCATCTCGGGACATTCCTGCCCAGTCAGACATGCTGGCAGCCCTGCACTGTCCTGCACTGTGACGTACTGACATTGACTGTGCGACACTCGCATGCAATGAATTGGTTGTGACCTGGTCAATAGAGGTTCAGCAATAGTATTACCTGGGAGCGTTGACAGGACATGTCAGGGACACACATCAGGCTGCAATGTGCATGTTCCTCAATGTTCCTTGATATCAATGATGTTAAACAGAGTTACAGCTTCCAGTGATGGCGGACAAGGTATAGTGCATGTAACGTCGCAATGGCTGCCTTCATGGGTTCGACTAGGTGTGCCCACTCAACCTTGCTCCGGGTTGGGATTAAGAGTGTCCGGTTATTGCGATACACCCAGGTGTGATGCACCTGGTGTCTTGCATCATATACCATGTATATGATATACCATGGATGTGAGCCCATGTACTGAATTGCGGTAGGGCACACAGGGCCCAGTATCTTGTGAAGTGTGACACCGTAAAACAATGGTAGCTATGCTGTATTTATTGTGTTACACGGCTAAGCTACCAGGCGAGTATGGAGGCTGAGCGTACATGCTTGGCCTCTGATGATGTGCATGACACCATCCATGGGCGCTCATCCAAAACTATGGAAAGTGTCCTACATTGCAACACTCCAAAACAGCAGTCGTGCACTTGGTAGGGTGTTCACCGAGGTATCTGCCTGACCCTGAGGCCAAGAGGCCCAACAAATCTGCTGGGCTCGCCAGACTTCACTGGGCCTCCCCGCCAAGCTGGATCGGTGCACTGACAGGTGCATGATCAGGCAGCACCTTGTCCCTCACCATGGAATACATTGGGTTCAAAACACTAGGGAAAACTAGGGACCACTATGGTCGGTGCTTGGCTGTGTGAGGTTATGTTGTGCACATGGCATGAGCGCCTACCACCTACACTGTTGCCTGACCCTGTGACAGGGCTACTGTCTAAAGTTGGCATGACAGCTCAAGATTTGGGGCACACACTACTGCAGGCTAAGCAGGCTGTTGTTGCCGGCCTTGGGTGGCCGGTCTCGCAGCCGCTTGTAGCCCAGAGATGCCTGGTCTTGCCACCAACACATTTATCGCGCCAGCCGAGTAAGCCAGCGCGTCGAACTACTTCGCAAGGCCATGCACTCCAGGGATTTCTGCCAGTTCCATGCCTATTGCTAGTGCATTTGCTTGCGCGCTGTGCCTTGGTTTGGCGTGTCGTACGTTGGGGCACAGCCGTACCAAGTACATTGAATGATGTAAGACCACACGTCTTATATTCTGTATATTCGTAGTAGATAATGGTGCCGTGGGTCGTTTCAGGCAGTGGTAAAAGGCGAGGCCGAGGCCCTGGCGCGGGGCAGCTCTCGACCTCAGCTAGCGGCCACGGAGCGTAGCGACACAGCGCAGCCGCCTTTGATTTTTTCAAAATTATTTTCCTGAAAAATATGTTTTATATTCTGCAAACTACCAGCTATCAGACTTTCAGCCCGATCGGACAAGGTCGTTCAACATGCAGGGACGGATGCAGGGATTAGTTTGTAGGAGTGCAGCAGGCGAGCAGCAGACGGGGTTGTGCCTTGGCTTGGCCCCATGCATGGCGCTATGTTACGCATTGTAGCGTTAGCGCTTATGCCTTACTCTTTGCAGATGTCAAAAAGCTCCCCCGCATCTTTGAGCACATTGAGGAGGCAAAGGACATCGTGAACCTTTTCGCCCGACAGGTCATCCCGCAGGAGTGGTTGCGCAATCAGCAAGGCCCAAATGGCACAGCTCTTGTGCCCATGTGTGCAACCCGGTTCAGCAGCATGTACAAGATGTTGCGGAGCTTGCAGCAAAACAAGCAGGCTCTCACCAACACAGTGGTGATGCGTGGGTTTGACTCCGATGAGCGTTCAAAGCTGATCAAGAAGTGTGTGTTGTCTGAGCCATGGTGCGAACTGAACAACTGCTTGGTGGAGCTGATGGTCAGCTATTGACAGCCATCCAAGCAGATCACGCCAAACTTGCGGACGTGCACTACGGCTTGGCCATAGTGGATAACTGGTTTGGTGATGCCACCAGGTGAGATACTACCTCCACCACCATCATCACCACCACCATCACCTGACCTGACCTGACCTGACCTGACCTGACCTGACCTGACCTGACCTGACCTGACCTGACCTGACCTGACCTGACCTGACCTGACCTGACCTGACCTGACCTGACCTGACCTGACCTGACCTGACCTGACCTGACCTGACCTGACCTGACCTGACCTGACCTGACCTGACCTGACCTGACCTGACCTGACCTGACCTGACCTGACCTGACCTGACCTGACCTGACCTGACCTGACCTGACCTGACCTGACCTGACCTGACCTGACCTGACCTGACCTGACCTGACCTGACCTGACCTGACCTGACCTGACCTGACCTGACCTGACCTGACCTGACCTGACCTGACCTGACCTGACCTGACCTGACCTGACCTGACCTGACCTGACCTGACCTGACCTGACCTGACCTGACCTGACCTGACCTGACCCCACTATGTTCAGAAAGGTGCCCATGGAGTTTGTGGACGAGGTGATGGAGCTGGAGCAAGTGTTCCGCATGCGCATGGACTAGGGGCACCACGCCACTCTCTTCCTAGCTGCCCTGCTAGACCCCAGGTACCGCCACAAGCCTCACAACCTGACCATTGACGAGGTGTGGGCTGCAGAGGAGCTGGCTGCTAAGCTGGCAAGCGCGGATGGCTTGGGCACGGATGCAAGTGGCAATGCAGCGCGCCTAGAGCTCCTAGACACCTGGCTGGAGCCAGAGTACGCTGTAGGCATGGGGCTCAAGATGGACAGGTTTGCACCGGACCTGACAGCGGACCCCGTGGCCTGGTGGTGCAGGTATGGCTCAAAGCTGCCACACCTACAAGTTGTGGCGCAGCGCGTGCTGAGCATCCCCGCCACCTCAGCTGCCACTGAGCGCCTGTTCAGTGCCTTCCAGTTCATTTGGAGCGACCGGCGCTCACGATTGCTGCTAGGGCGCATGTGGATCATGTCCTGTGTGTTCTTCAACACGCGGGTCATGACTCGCAAGGAGCATCACGCATCAAGTGAGGCACAAGAGGAGTGGGAGAGCTTCATGGCAGCCCAGGTAGTGTTGGATGCCCCTCAGCTATAGCATGCACATACACCCCACAGTGGTATTGCAAGACAGGGCTTGTGATATGCAGCCTGGAGCGGGCAGCCTGTAGCGCGTAGCCTGAAGCTGGATGTTTTTGTTGTGTTGTGTGTTCTTGTGTTGTCTCACCTTGTTGTAGAGGTACAGCATGGTGCCAGCAGCCAGGAGTGCCCAGCCCAGCCCAGCCCAGCCCAGCCCAGCCCAGCCCAGCCCAGCCCAGCCCAGCCCAGCCCAGCCCAGCCCAGCCCAGCCCAGCCCAGCCCAGCCCAGCCCAGCCCAGCCCAGCCCAGCCCAGCCCAGCCCAGCCCAGCCCAGCCCAGCCCAGCCCAGCCGCGCCCAGCCGCGCCGCGTCGTGCCGCGTGGCGTGGCGTGGCGTGGCGTGGCATGGTGTGGTGTGGTGTGGTGTGGTGTGGACTTGGTGTTGTGGTGACTTGTGGTGACTTGTGGTGGTGTTGTGTGGTGTGGTGTTGACTTGTGTATTTGCTTGTGCAAGTATCCCCGTTTGGACTGAGATTAACTGGTCGGTAGGACCCTGCACAGGGCTAGTACTGGTGGGACCCTATACATGGTCGGTAGTTCTTCTATCAGGGATCCTGGTGTCATTAAAGGCTGTCTAAGGATGACCCTACACAACTCTCACAATGTCGGCTGAAGAAAACGAGCCAGTGGGGAGAAACACTGGGTAAAATTCCCTTGTAATTACATGTAAATTACATGTAATTACGCGGCGTAAGTAAGTAACTTTGTAACTTTGTAATGCCGCATCACTGGCACATATGCGCAGGCTTGTGAATCTTCAGATTTTCAGATTTTCATTTTTCAGAATTTCAATGAAAATGAAAGTGTTTCATTGAAAAACTGAAATAGTTTCATCGTCAGTGAGACTGAGCGGATGCCGCTGATTCTCAGCCTATCCTTTTAAAACGCGGCTTGTTTGTAGGCCTGCACTGTTTGAAATGCAGAAATACTTAGTTTGCCAAAGGTCAGACATGCAAGCCATTTTGAAAGATGCAAGCCGTCCATACTGTTCGTGGATCCGCCATCTGTGGCGTTTTCTGGCTTGCGCTTCTTCCGCTGTGGCTGTAGCGCGCTGGCATCAGCCAAGCCAATCACAGCACAGCCAATCACTCTGCAACACCCGATCTGCGATCTGACCGGGGGCAGCACCCGGCACTTTCAGATGTGCAGTGAATACGTTCAGATTTTCAGATGAAGAAAATATTCATTGAAAAACTGAATGAAAATCTGCAGTTTTCACAAGCCTGCATATGCGGTGCATACATGCTACTGTGCTACAGGCTGCCGTTGGACATTTTCCCCCCCGTCGATCCCGCCTCGATCGTTGACCGATTAGGGGGACCGACGCCGGCTACTATCGATCCAAAATCTCGATGGGGTAGGCTGTCGATTCGATGGGGGTATCGATTTTTGTGATTTCGAGGCATGTTCGAGGCATGTTTCAGGCATGTTCGAGTCGGCTTCATCCATCGATTCTATGGGGTGTCGATAGTTCCAAGACACTCATCGATGTTACACTGGCTTATTGCCAAAGCACAAGACCTACAGGAATGCTGACTGCACTAGTGCCCCGCAACACAACACCAACAATAACACCACCACCAAGGCCAACACAACACCACCACCATCACCAACAGCAACATGACCAACTACCAACAACAAGCCATGTCGCACACCAAGCACGGACTGGCAACCACCCAAGTGCTTGGCTTGGCTTGGCTGTCCCACTGGCTTGGCTGTGCTTGAGAGAGGGATGGGATGGGTCATTGTTGTGTGTGGGCATGGCATGGCTAGTGAGGGTTGTGTTGGCTGCTACTACTAGCGCTGGCTCCAGGCTGCCCGCTCCAGGCTGCCCGATGGGGTTGGGGGGAAGTAGACGGGGTTGCGGACTGGTGGTGGTGGTGGGACAGCAGAGGGACAGAGGAAGAGGCCAAGGGGCAGGAGGCCAGCTGGGCTGGGTGTCAGCTACTCACCGGCAGTTGGTTAGCCACTCCTTGGATTGGTTAGGGAGAAGAGGGAGAAGGGGGAGAAGAGAGGGCAGGCAGGAGAGGGAGAAGAGGAATGAGATTGGGCAGGGAGAAGAGGGACAAGAGGGGGCTTCCTCCTGGCTGCTGGGTAGGGTAGGGAGGGGACTTCGATGTCGGGGGAAAGTGAGGGGGAGGGGGGAAATGGGGCGTAGGAGACTTGGAGGTGTTGGTGATGGGACAGGGTAGAGTTAGGGGGAAGGAGCAAAGGGGTTGGAGTGTGACTGTTAGACCTGCAGCAAGCAAGGGGCATGCTTGTAATCAACAATCAAGGACATGCATGACTAGAGGTGGGCAGGCTGGTCAAACACCCCAACAACATTTGCACTCACCTTGGCTCTTGGCTGCTGGCATCCTCCTGCCCCAGTATGGCTGCCGCTTTTTCGCCTCCAAGCTACGACTCCTGGCTACGTCTCTAGGCTGCGTTCCTTGGCTGCTTGTTGGCTCCTGGCTGCTGATCCTGGCTGCACTTGGCTGCTGCTCTTGGCTGCAAGGTAGGGTAGAGAGATCAGCTGACTGCTGACTGTTTGCGCCCTTCCACAAATGCCACACACCTGGGAGGGGAGGGGAGGGGAGGGGAGGGGAGGGGAGGGGAGGGGAGGGGAGGGGAGGGGAGGGGAGGGGAGGGGAGGGGAGGGGAGGGGAGGGGAGGGGAGGGGAGGGGAGGGGAGGGGAGGGGAGGGGAGGGGAGGGGAGGGGAGGGGAGGGGAGGGGAGGGGAGGGGAGGGGAGGGGAGGGGAGGGGAGGGGAGGGGAGGGGAGGGGAGGGGAGGGGAGGGGAGGGGAGGGGAGGGGAGGGGAGGGGAGGGGAGGGGAGGGGAGGGTGGTAGTAGAGGGAAAGGGGGATGGGTGTGACCATCAGAACCTGCAGAAAAACAAGGGCATGACAGCGATCAGACTAGGTACATAAAGCCACAAAGTTGCAAAGGCTAGCCACTCACCACTCACTCACTTCCTAGGTTGAGTGTGTGAGGGGGAAAAGGGGTTGGGTGTGGGACGAGGGGGGTGGGTGCTGCTCATCGCTGCCGCTCATTGCTGCCGCTCATCGATGCCGCTCATCGATGCCGCTTCCAACTGCTCCTGGCTGCCAAGCTGCTTCCCTTGGCTGCACTTCATGGCTTCCAGCTTACGACTGGTCCTGCGCTCCAGGCTCCTTCAATTCACCTCCAATCCAGTCCTGCAAGCAACCCATGCCACACATTCTATTGACTAGTACCTTTCCCGTGCTACTTGGCATAAGTTGTGGAAGCAGGCCGCGCTCCAGGCGGACGCTCTGCCGGAGAAATCTTCTTATTTCTCTTCTATCTGACTGCATTTCTTCTTCACCTACAAGGCACTCCACATGTGCCACAAAATCAATGAGCGCCACCTCGCACCTTTCCCTGGCTTCCCATTCTTTCTCCTCGCTGCCTCTTGCTCCTTTCGCTCGACCTGGTCGCATGCCTTCTATCGCTGGTGGCGTGTTTGGTCCGGGCTGCTGCTGGCTGCTCCTGGCTGCTAGCTCATCCTGGCTGCTAGCTCATCCTGGCTACTGTGTGCTGTCCTTCGCGGTTCCTTCGCTTCCTTCGCGCTTCCCTTGCGAAACCTGCATGCAACCTGAAGGTACATAAATCCGTGTTATATAGATGGCCTGCTGGGTTCGCACCACCTCTAGTGTGTTCAATAAGTTGCCTCAATAAGTGCCAGTGGCACTGTGGTTATGATGGTTGGGATACACCGCAATGACCTGAGATGCCTGTTGCCGGTCTCGCCCGTCTCAGCCCATCGGTCGGCAGCTTTCAACCAGCTTCGACCGCAATCGACCCTATTTCGATGACCCCGTCGATTTTGCGACAATCGACAGGTTTCGATGACCCGGGGGGAGTCTCTGGCGGCCACCCATCGGTCGCTCGACATATTTCGATCAGCTTCGACCGCCTTCGATCGCAATCGATCCTATTTCGATGACCCCATCGATTTTGCAAAAATCGACAGGTTTCGATGACCCGGGGGAAAATGTCCGACGGCTGGGCTTGGGCCTTTGGTGCTCGCTCTCGCAGCTTCTTGAAGTCCAGTGCTGGGTACTCCTTGCCCTGGGCAGGAAGTCTTCCTCGGTGTGGCCACCTGCACAGCTCCAGTGGGCGCCACTTGCTCTCCCCTGCCCGCTGCATTGCAGTCCCTGTCCACCCATTTGCCAAGGTCCCCAGGGGTGGCCTGGGCCAGCCAAGGGCACCACATGAGCCCCCGCACTAGCGCCTCCGCTTGCTCCAGGCTGACCGCAACCTTGGGGACCTTGGGATTGGGCTGTTTGGGCTCATCCGCGCCCTTACGCTTCTTGCCCTTCATCGCGCTCTGTAGTAGATGGTGCTTACATTGGCAACTATCACTCTCGCGACTTACATTGGCAACAGTTACATTGGCAACAGTTACATGCTGGGGGGTTAGGGTCCTGCCACTCCTCAAGGCACCGGTTGACGTAGATGGGTGTTGAGTGTTGCGGTGAGCCTGGATCAGGCCGCTGTCATGCTGCACCTGGCTCCTGGTCAGCTTACCACAGCAGCTGTCCAATAGATCAGGCTTCACCTAGCTTCTGTGCTAACAGGGTGCCCAGGGCGACCCAGCCCATCATGTGCCACTCGAGGTGAGGCTTAGAAAAGCAGCAGGGAGCGCATAGGACAGCAGCAGGGAGGAGCCGACTGACCCTGGCAGGAGGGAGCCTAGGTGGGCGGCCGCAACAGTCCGCCCGCACCACAGGATGGCATCAGCATGGATCTGGACACCATCACTCACGCAGTGTCATCCTGGTCCTACTTGGTTGTCTCAGTGCTGCTCTACGAACCGCACATATGCACATTTGGTGTGTGTTAGTGTACCTAGCCTTGAAGTGCGCTGCAGACAGTCCTGAAGTCCAAGAGGGAGAGTGGGGCAAGGTAGACTGACTGCAGACAGCTTAGACGGAGTCAGCCATCTGTCCATCTGGAAGAAGGAGCAGCGTGCTGACACCATCCGTGACGACCTAGGTATGCCAAGCACCATGCACCCTGACGCAAGTCACAGGCTGGTGTTGGCCTGAGTGGCCTCAGTGGTGAAGGATTGCCCTACAGCAGCAGCTGGCCGTGTGCCCTGCTCCTGCCCATCCAGTCCTGCTCATCAGCGCACTCCAGGCCCACCCTGGGTCCTTGCCCTGCGCCAGGCCTGGCTGCTGGGGCTGCTGTGTGCCCCCTACCCCGGTGCTGCAGCCTGCTGGGCCGCTGAGCCGCAGCCACAGCCCCCGCGGCTGGGGTGGGGCGCTGCAGCTGCTGCTGGCGCTCCTGCATCAGGCGGGCCAGTCGCTGGTGGTAGGCCTCCTCTGAGGCCAGGCCCAGGGTGGAGAAGGCCCAGGCCAGGCGCGCCCAGTAGCGCAGCTCGTACCTGCGCAGGCAGGGCCAGGCCAGCAGGGCGCAGCACAGCCAGCACTGGGCACCAGGCAGCAGCGGCGGCTGGGGGTGTGACCGGGTGGCACCTCACTCTAGCTAGCTGCCTGCCCCGCACCTGGCCTGCCCCCTGTGGCGTGGCTGCCGCTAGCAGCGCTGCGTGGGGTGCTGGCCAGGGGCCCAGCTGGCCGCCTGCACGCGCCACTCACTGCTCCGCGTGCGCCATGCTGTGGCGCAGGATGGCTGAGAACAGGCGCGGCTCCAGCTGCTGCAGCCGGGCGTAGGCCCAGGCCACACAGGCCACGCGCCGGCTGCTCAGCTGCCCCTGCAGGATGCGGGCGGACAGCACAGGGGCGGCGGCACGCAGCAGCGCGGCCTGGCAGTGCTCGTGGCTGGCATACGCCCACAGCAGCTGCACTAGGCAGGTGCTGCTCAGTTGGGCAAGGGGCGTGGGGAGAGGGCTGGGCTGAGGCGGCCCTCTGGCCAGGGGTTTGCTAGGCAGGGGGCTGGCAGGGCTGGGAGGAGGGGCAGGGAGGGGGAGGGGCAGCCCAGCCAGTGGACTGGTGCTCCTAGTGCCATGGCCTGACCCGCTGTGGGTGGCTGACACTGAGCTGCTGCTGCTGCTGCTGCTGCTTCGGTGTGGTGGTGCAGCCCTGCTGGCCTGCTGCAGCCTGGGCATCAGGTGGCTGCCTTGCAGGCCTTGCAGCACTGCCTCCCCTAGCTTGTCATACAGCTGGTGGTGGTGGTAGCGAGCGCGGGCAAAGGCCCAGGCCAGCAGCACCCAGGTGAAGCTGGCGCTGCGTGGCCTGCCTGGCCCAGCAGACAGGGGCTGCAGCGCAGCAGAGAGGGGAGCCAAGGGGGGCAGGCCTGGACTGGCGCCAGGAGGCAAGGGGCTGGGCAGCCAGGGCCCTGCCCGGTAGCCCTGCCCACCTTGCTGCTGCTGCCCCTGCTGTGGGGGCTGCCCTGGACCAGGTGGAGCTGGATGCGCTGGGTCCAGCACCTGGCTAAGAGGGAGCACACCCAGCTGCTGCTGCTGCTGCTGCTGCTGCCACTTGAGCTGCTGGGCCCACACCAGCTGCTCCTCCCTGTCCAGCCCCTGCCCCTCCTCTACCAGCGGCAGCAAGCTGTAGCAGGGTGGCAGCCTCTCTTCCTCTGCCCACTCCCCGTCCTCATCCTCCTCATCACCCTCCACCCAGCCCAGCTGCTGGAGCAGGGAGGCTGCACTGCTGCGGGGCAACAGGTCGTCAAAGGAGTCGAGGGAGGAGCTGGGGCTGGGGCCAGGGCCAGGGGCAGCAGACACACCCACACCTGCACCACCCTGCCCGGCCTCCCTGCCGGCTGCAGCCCAGGCAGGCTGGTGGCCTGCAGCACCCTGGCTGCCAGGCTGTGCTCTGCCAGGCAGGGCTGTGGCAGTAGAGGTGGGCACAGTGCTGGGTGGCGGCCTGGGCCCTGACCAAACACCCCGCCTGGCCTCCACCCCTGCACCCAGCCCTGGCCCTGCCAGTGGGCCCTGCAGCAGGAGCTCAGCCACCCGCTCCACTAGCTGCCTGTCCACCACCCTCATCACGGACAGCGCCCACAGCAGGTTGGCCAGCTGTGGGCAGGTGAACGCCTCAGCCTGCAGCGCGGCCACCCGAGCCGCTGCGTTGCCCAGCGGGGCGTGGCGCTGCTTGGCCCGGGCAAAGCCTGCCAGCAGGGAGGCCAGGCCGCCAGGCGAGAAGGCACCCGCCAGCACATGGGGCACGGCTGCATGGCCCAGGGCAGCAAACAGGCGAGAGTCCACGCCCTGCAGCTGGCAGCGGGACAGCCCCTCCACCAGCACAGCCAGCTCATGGGCACCTAGGCTGGGCAGCTGGGCGGCGGCGGCGCCAGACAGGGCATCACTCGCGTCAGAGAGAGCGGCGGTCAGCAGGCTGGGGTGAGGCAGTAGGCTGGGGTGGCCAGGAGGAGGGATGGGGTGCTGGTGTATGCGAGGGTGAGGGTGAGGCCCTTGCGTGTCTTGAGGCTGTACAGGCAACAAGGCCCCCTGCTGGCTCTGTGGCTGCCCCTGCTGCTGCCCCTGCTGTCCTGCCTCCTCATCTTGCTGCCAGCGTGTGAGCTGACCTAGAGCCCAGGCACACTGGGCCAGAGCAGCGGGGGCCATGGCCATGGCTCTGAGACCCACCGCCTGCAGCAGAGCCAGCAGGGCTTGAACCTGGGGTCCATCCAGCTCCAGCTGGCCAGTGGCGTGCAGGCAGGTAGCCAGGGCCCACACCAGGTTGCTCAGTTCTTGCGTGTTCAACTCATGGGGCTGCAGGCAGTGGCAGCGCCAACAACAGAGGAGACTAGGCTGAAAGCAAACATTCTTCTGCCTGCCCTCGCCCCAGGTCACTACATTCGTTGGATACATTCACGTTGCGTCTAAAACACATTTCTACCATGCGCTGTGTGTTACAAAGCTCATGCAACTTTGGTGTGAATAGTTGGAACCCTGGACGCCATCTGCACAGAGGCAGAGGGTGGTGACGCCGGGATGGGAGCACTTCAGCTTGACATGTGTGTGATGAGGATTTGGTGTGACCCTGTAGGAATTGAGTGTGACCCCATGACTTGCAGCATGCGCGACTCTAAATGTGAGGCAGCCCAGTAGGCACCCACCCGTTGGCCGGCTGACAGCAGCATGGCCTTGTAGAAGCCACTGTCTGTGTAGCCCAGCTTGGCGCAAGCCCATGCGGCATTAGCCAGGGCCTGGGGCTTGAGGCGTGGACTGCGCTGCACCAGCTGCCCTGCCACTGCGCGACTCAGCTGCCACCCTCTGTCAGCAAAGCCCAGAGTGGCCGCCGCCCACACGAGGTTGGACAGCTCCTGGTCTTTGAAGGCGGAAAGGGAGAAGGGGAAGGGAGGCAGGGCCGGGGAGGCGGACTGAGCGCCAGTGGAAGCACCTGCACCCCGCCCCTGGCCCACCTCCTGCCCCTGCCCCTGCCCCTGCCCCTGCCCCTGCCCCTGCCCCTGCCCCTGCCCCTGCCCCTGCCCCTGCCCCTGCCCCTGCCCCTGCCCCTGCCCCTGCCCCTGCCCCTGCCTCTGCTCCAGCCCCAGCCCCAGCCCCTGGCCCACCTCCTGCCTCTGCCGCCGCCCCTGCTTCAGCCCTCGCCCCTTGGCTGCATCCAGCCTGGCTGCTCCCTGTGCTGCCAGCCCAGGCTCCTCACTGCTGGTCTCAACCGTCTGCCTGGCTCGCTTCACAGGCAGAGGCCACGCAGCAGGAGGCGAGCTGAGGCTCTGTGCTGTGCTGGGTGCCTCGTGCAGCAAGCCACTGGTGGTGATGGCGTGCATGAGCAGCAGGCCACAGGGGTGGGGTGCTGCCCGTGCGTACGCCCAGGCGCTGTTGCTGACATCCTGTGGGGTGACCTGCCCTCTGGCCAGCTTCTGCTGAAGGTGTGGCAGGGCAGCTTGGAACAGAGCAGGCGCCTTGCAGCCCAGCTTGGCTACTGCCCACAGCAGGTTGCACAGCTCCCAGGTGGTGAAGCGCGGGAGGAGGTGCAGTGCATGGAGGCCTAACCGGGAGACCAAGGCCTGCAGCTGGCGTTGGAGGGGGCGGTGCCCAGGGCCTGGGCCAGGGCCAGGGCCAGGGCCAGGGCCAGGGCCAGGGCCAGGGCCAGGGCCAGGGCCAGGGCCAGGGCCAGGGCCGGGGTCGGGCAGCAGCTGAGGAGGTGGCGGCCGAGGGGGGGCCGGGAGGAGGACCTGGGGCTGTGTCTGGGCACTGACATCGTGAAAAGGAGTTTCAGCAGTGTGGGGGGTGTTCTGGGCACTGGGCTGGGGCTGGGGTGGCTGCTGGGGCTTAGGGGCAGCAGGAGCAGCGTCGGGCGCAATCACAGGCAGGGTGGCCTGCGCTGGAGGGGTCTGCGGCCACAGATGCGGTCTGAGCTGCTGCTGGGGCTGTGCAGCGTGTGAGTGGGGAGACAGTGTTGCCTGCTCACAGTTGGGCTGGGGCTGGGGCTGGGGCTGGGGCTGGGGCTGGGGCTGGGGCTGGGGCTGGGGCTGGGGCTGGGGCTGGGGTTGGGGTTGGGGCTGGGGCTGGGGCTGGGGCTGGGGCTGGGGCTGGGGCTGGGGCTGGGGCTGGGGCTGGGGCTGAGGCTGGGGCTGGGGCTGGGGCAGGGGCAGGGGCTGGGGCTGCGGCTGCGGCTGCGGCTGCGGCTGGGGCTGGGGCTGCGGGTGGGGCTGGGGCTGGGCAGAGGGCAGCACAGTTGAGAGGTTGGGTGGGCGGCTCTTGAGCGGCAGCGGAGGCCCTGGTGTTGGTCCCTGCTGAGCCCCCTGTCTGCCTGCTGTGCCTTGGCTATGGCCTGTGCTTTGGCCTTGGCCTTGCCCTTGCGGTGCACTGATCTGGGTCCCTGGTCCAATTCCCGGCAGCACGGGTTTAGGCAGCAGGACTAGGAGGGCGGGCACCTGAGAACGCAAGGAGCGCGGTGCCTGCTCCATCTTTAGTGGCCGCTGGGGCAGTGCATAACCCACTCCAGCCTGCTCTGTCGAGGGACCTGCACTCTGCTGCTGCACTGGTGGAATAGCTGACTGTGTCTGTTCCCTCTGTGACTGTGGCGGCTGCTGCAGGTGGGCTGGGACTGGCTGCAGCTGCTCTTCCTGGCCATCAGGGTGATGCCCTTGCTGCTGCTGCCCTTGCTGCTGCTGCTGCTGCTGCCCTTGCTGCTGCTGCTGCTGACCTTGCTGCTGCTGCTGCTGACCTTGCTGCTGCTGCTGCTGCCCTTGCTGCTGCTGCTTCCCTTGCAGCAGTTCAGGGTACACAGGGCTCAATGTCTGCGCAGCAGACTGCTCTGCTGGCTGTCCATGCTGGGGCAGTGACTGTGCTGTGGCTCCTCCTACATCACCCCTCGCAGCAGCAGCAGTAGCAGTGGCAGCACCAGCACCTGACATGCCGCTGGCTGCTGCAGCAGGGGAGGGAGGGGCAGGCTCCTGTGACCTGCTCCCACTGCTGGGCGGGTGTGACGCTGACGATGCGACCTTGGCTGCAGCCCAGGCCAGCTTGGCCACCTCCCTAGGGCCCCACTGCACCAGCCCGCTGCAGGCTGCCTTTATCACTGTTCCCCACAGCACAGGGTCGCGGTTGCCCAGGCGGGCCAGGCCATACGCCACGTAGGCCACCTCTGATGGGGTGACAGCAGCCTGGCCACCCCAGCTATCCCCGCCTGGGTCCTCTGGACCTGGCTCAGGCAGCGCTGAGGACCCCACATCAGGGCCACCGGCAAAGAGCCTGGCAGAGTCACGGAAATGGCTGGGAGGGGCACTGGTTGGGGCAGCACGTGATGCTGAGCCCCTGCCCATACATGCCTCTGCGCTTGCATCAGGTCGCAAGCCCTTCACTGCAATTGGCTCTGCTCTCGACCCTGCCCTTGGTCTTGCCCCTGACCCTGCCGCTGGCCCAGCCCCAGCCCCAGCCCCAGCCCCAGCCCCAGCCTCAGCTTCTAACCCTGCCCCAGCCCCTGCCCCGGTCCAGGGCCCTGCACCAGCTTCTAGTCCAGTCTGGCTCCTGACCCCAGACTTTACACCGGGCTTGCCGCCAGCTCCTGGCCTCGCTCCTCTCGAGGGCCCTGGCCCAGCCGGCTGAAGGCCTTGGTCTACAGCTGGACTGCTTGCTGGTCCGTGCCTGCTACCAAGTGCTGCGAGCGCCCGGTACATACAATGATGTCCTGGAGGCTTATTCCGGCCCTGGGTAGTTCAGGCAAGCTGAAAACACCGATGGTAATGCCGTGCTGCAGAGCTGGCTGCAGCCACGGGCCCCTGCGGCTAGCCTCGCCGCAACGCATACAATTGCTCGGTATCCACCCTCCCCGCAGCGTCCTCACGCGGTGAAGCGTGTATGCACTGGCTTGCAAGGGGCAGATTTGAGTGAGTGCTATGAGTGACCATGCATGTACATTCTCGTCAGGGGCTTTCTCTAGCCCGGCACAATGCCCTGGTTTTTCCTGGAATGCTCTCCAATTTCAAGAGAACTGCTCCACCCAGCAAACATACTACCATGATGATGGCCTGGCCCTGCCTGCGCAGGTACGAGCTGCGCTACTGGGCGCGCCTGGCCTGGGCCTTCTCCACCCTGGGCCTGACCTCAGAGGAGGCCTACCACCAGCGGCTGGCCCGCCTGATGCAGGAGCGCCAGCAGCAGCTGCAGCGCCTCACCCCAGCCGCGGGGGCTGTGGCTGCGGCTCAGCGGCCCAGCCGGCTGCAGCAGCGGGTTAAGGGGCACACAGCAGCCCCAGCAGCCAGGCCTGGCGCAGGGCAAGGACCCAGGGTTGGCCTGGAGTGCGCTGATGAGCAGGAATGGATAGGCAGGAGCAGGGCACACGGCCAGCTGCTGATGTAGGGCAATCCATCACCACTTAGGCCAACACCAGCCTCTGACTTGGGTCGGTGTGTGTTGTGCTTGGGACACCTAGGTCGTCATGGATGGTGTCAGTACGCTGCTCCATCTTTCAGATTGACAGATGGCTTGGGGGCAGAGGGTCACCCCCGCAAATGGCTGCACCCCCATGGCTCAAGAGATACAAACTATCTCAGTTCTGCACGGATGAGGCCGCCGATTGGTGCGATGAGCTGCTGATGGCCTGACAAGTGTGCATACAGCCCAGGCGCCATACAACCCGCGACGTACAATTTTTCAGGTCAGCACGTCTCAGCACGCATCGATACCCTTTCCCAAGCTGGGGTGTGACCGCGACGGCGGATTGCTGCTGAACCTGGTGCCAGGTGCAAATTGCAATAGGCCTGATAACACTAGGCCTGATAACACTGGTCACACAGCCGCTGGGTCAGCCGCTTATTTGCCTTGATGCCTAGGCGGTCAGGCTACCAGCAAAGCTCCAGCAGGTTGCCCTTGTCAGTGTGGGTGCAGGGTTGCCTCTGGGGGCTTCATGTGCACGGCTGGCTATGGGGCTGTGGCAGGATGCCACAATGAACCGCGTTGGGCCCCACACTTGCTTATGGCCCCGCTTGCCGGAAGCTGGGTGCAGCAGGCAGTGGTGCACCTGCCCTGATGGGGGCTCCCAGTCCTCAGGGGTTGATTATGGCCCAGCTGCTGCTGCCGCTCCAGCTAGTGGCCATTCACAGCTGAGCTGACTTATCTACAAGCACCACCTTCCCCCTCAGCTGGCCCTGGCCCCTAGGCCTCTTCATCACCCTGCAGCAGGCCTGCATACCGCCATTGCAGACTGCCTACCTGACGGCTGCTCTCAGCCCGACCCTGCCCCCTCAGGGTTCCTGCTAGCCGCCATGCTGCCAGGCGCCCGGCCTCTTCTGCTGGCAACGTATGCCACGGTGCGTGGATGGGGTGAGGTGACGCTAGCTGGCCGTGGGGTGTCACTTGTCACCTGCGCGATGGCTGGCCGCTTGCGCTTCTTGCACAGTCATCACGTCAGCCGAGTAAGCCAGCGCGTTCAAACTACTTCGCGAAGGCATGCACAATATCACTATGATGTCTCTGGCATTGCGGGCACTATGAGTCAGCACTGCACCGCTACCTCAAACAGGTTTTACACTGTGAGCAACACAGCTTCCCCTTCACTCGAGCACCTAGGCATCGCAGCCATAACTCTGGTGCCTGCAAGGTAGTCAAGCACTGCACCTGCCTCGCTGTGGAGGGCTTCACTAGCATGCGCTGCTGAGCAACATGGGCCTACAGTGGTGACATCAATCCTTGATCTCATGTTTGGTGTCCATCTCTCCTGTGATGTGTGATCTGTGATATGGTGACATGTACTGAGGTGTGCTAGACATTCATTGCCCGCGCATTCACTTGCTTACTATGTAACACTACCAAGCCTAATGCAGCTGTGGCATGCACCACCAGCACTTGTCCTAATGCAAGATGTCCTGGGGGGTGTTAGCTTATGTAGCCTCCCTCCACTGTAAAAACCCTCCTTGACAGCTACATACCCTAGCTCAGTGGCACTTTGCATCTTAACACCACAAGGCTGCCTGTCAGAGTTGTCCCAAAGGCAATGACACACACGATTGCACACACGCACACGCACACATGAGCAGATTATTGCAATGACACACACACATGAGCACACACCTTGGCATGTTGGGGCACCAGGTGGGCTTATCGCAGATGCATGAACTACGAGCCTGTGTGAGCTACCCAGGAACATGGAGGGGCAAAACACCTCGCCCCAGCTACATGGCAGTGCTGGCCCCCATCTTGTCCTGGACTGGGGACTGTTGCCTGACCCTTAGGGACGTCTACCCAGTTTGGCATAAAACACACACACAGCAAGCTGACATAGCTACAGCACACTACCGCATGGTTGCTTGGCCTTGACAGATCTCCTACAGCCCGTTGCCAGAGTTCCTTGTGAACGCATAGACATCCAAAGCAATAGCCAGGTTATCCCAAATCATACCTTGTAGGTTAGCAATGTGACACAGAGTTGTATTCGTGTCCTCCCATGCTTACGACTCCATAGTGCAATTCCTGTCGCTGGGCCAGGCGCTGAACCAGTGTGTCAGGCCGCGGCAGAGGCTAGTCAGGTCACGCTCAGTGAGGGCCCTGGTTGACTGCCTCTTCACTTCTCACTCCCACGGTCCATGGCTCAGTGGCTGGAGCCACTGCTCAGGGACCGACCTGTGCAAGCAACAGCGGAAACTGAGGCCAATGGCTGCTCAAACAGTAGCCGTTGAGTAGCATTGCTGCCATCCCACATTTCGGATGGGATGGTTGGTGAAGCTGGGAGATGGTGGGAGCAGGGACAGCAGAAGGGTATCCGGCATAGGGAGGACAGTGGGGGCCAGTGAGGTGGCAACTTGAGCCGCAAGCCCGACACAGGACACAACAGTCAAGCATGGCAGCTGCGGGGGCATGGCAACTTTGTGAATGAGCCAGTGCTTGCAAGGCTGCTGCTCACTCTTTTTCAGCGACTTGCTGCTCTTGATGGCGTCATGAGGGGGTGGCACAGCTGGCCCCAGCAGCAGCTCAGCCATCTGGGCCTTGGCCAGAGTCGCCTCCATGTCCACCTGGGCAGCAGCAGGCGCACAGCCGCACAACATGGTGAAGGACGCATATGCAGCTGGCTCATGGTGAGTGTCAGGTGACGGGGTGCCTGGCTCTCTGAGCTAACGGTGCAGCTTGGGTGGGAAGGGTCAACCCTGCCCTGCACCCTGTGTCAGCCATCACACGTGAGGTGCATGACGACTGGGGCCATGCCCTCCTACCTCAGCCGGCAGCTGGCTCACGAGTTCTGCGATGCGCCGTGTCTCATTGCGAGTGACTTTGACAAAGGGCAGCACCATCAGGCCCACGTACACCGCCATGAGCACCAGGGTGAACACGAAGAGGCAGATGTGCAGTGACAGCACCACCCTGCAGCTCCACACCAACAGCAGGTGGCTCACGGGTCAAGGCTCAGGGGAGGGGAGCCCAGGCGGCAGGGCCCACCTGCCTGGCCAGCTGCAGGCAGGCCAGGCTAGGAACGTGCACCAGTGGCTGATCAGGCAGCCTGAAATCCTCAGCCAGAGATGCGGGCATAGGCAGCCAATGCATAGGCAGCCAATGCACAGCCAGCCGTCACCCAGGGCCCACCTGAGGTTGTCGTTCACAAAGACCTGGTATGCCTCACTGAGACGCTCAAACCCTCCAGACATGTCAGGGATGGTGTTCCCTGGGCAGGGAGGCATGCAGGCGGGTGGACGGGAGTCCAGCAGGTTTACAGGCAGGCATCATGGCACTGAATCATGGCTGCTTTCCAGGGTTTGCTCAGGCTCGTCCACCACTCACAATAGAAGTTGTACTCCGGGCCGTTCAGGTAGGGGTCCTGGCCACAAGCAGCGGGGCCACAGCACAGTCAGCAGCTGCCAGCAAGGATTGGGGCCCCAAGCAAAGCGCACCAGAGGGCATTGGAGGTGCCCCTGTGTGAGGGTGTGGCTGCCAGGCTGCATGACCCACCAGGTACTGGAACTGTGTGATGGAGGTGCCGATCTCCATGTAGTGTGACATCATGGTGTCCAGGCCGCTGTGAGTCCAGGGGTATAGGGGGCTGCTGGGCGGCTGACACTCGGACTGGTTGCTGCAATCAGGGCAGGCTTGCCGGGCTGGTTGGCTACCTCCTGCCTGGGTTGTGAGCAGCTTACAGCGTTTGATGCTGTTGACTTCTATCGCTTTACTCCTCGCAAGCCAAGCCGGTAAAGGTGCATGTGGATCCTTGCTGCCCCACCCACCTTGCCAGACATTCCTTGGTGTCAAACAGGATGTAGTTGCCATGGCTGCCGGTGTAGGTCACGCCTGACCTGACCAGTGTGATGTGTGGGGCAGTTTCAATGGTAGGCACCGACTGCGGGCAGGCAGGCAGGCAGGCAGGCAGGCCAGGCAAGCTGCAGACACATACGACATGCTGGGAATGTTCCACCCAAGCGGGTAGAAGACACTCCTAGGCCATTGACTCTGTCTGCCTGCCTTCCAGTCTGCCTGCCTGCACCCACCTCATGACCATAGAGCATGACCTTGTAGTGCAGCTCCAGCTCCTTGATGCGCTGCACGGTGGAAGCCCGCAGCTGGGGCATGTTGGCAGGGTTTGGCTCAAAGGTGAGCTCTTGAAGGAAGAAGTTGTTGGCGTTGTACAGCAACTGCAGGGTACAGAGCAGCAAAGTCAGCACAACACATGACATTGTGATGAACCCCACACCACCCTGACTCACCGCACTTCACCCCAGCCATCCATCCCACAGCGCTGTGCACCACTGCACATTCAACCTGACAGCCCATCAGGGCCCCACCCACCCTCCCCAGCCCCTCAGACAGCCTGTCTGGTCCTACAGCCTCCATGCCGGCACCTGGGTGAAGCTGACGATGTTGAAGAGGCTGATGGGGCCGTTGATGGTGGCCATCAGCTGGTAGCCAATGGCGTAGAATAGCATCACTGTGGTGCACAGCAAGCAGACCGCACCACACAACCCACATCAGGCTGGGAAGGGGTGGGGAAGCAGATGAGGACACACTAACAAGGCATGAGTGGTGAATTACTCTGGGCGTGCAGTGCAGCTGTGCCCCAGGCCCTGGGTGCTGAACCCCAGGCTTGCTGCTGCTGCCAGACCCAGTTACTCAACACACCTGTGGGGCCCCAGACAGCAATGGGCCAGATGAGCCACAACTGCAGGGCAGGGCGGGGCAGCAGACACACCAGCAAGCCACTTTGCAATAGACCCCAGGAGTGTTTACGAGCTCAAGGCATTGTATGATCACAGGTAACATATGTGCACTCTCCTCATCATAAGTATTGCAGGTTGCGAAGTCAAGTGTGTATGAAACCATGACTGTGTCTTTTAATTCCCGAGACCTCGAAAAATCCCGACCTTTTTCTATGACAGGTAATGCAGGCTTCAAGTATGTTAAGTGTGTGTCTGAAACCATGCTGGAGCTGCGACATACCGAAGTCTTCACAGATGGGGATAACTGGCGCTTGCTCCCCTTGCCATTGCCCTGCTTCGAGCTGGTGAGGTCCACTGGCATCCAGCCCAGGCCTCTCAACAGTGCCTGCCAGCAGCTCCCAGGCCCTGCCCTGCCCACCCCACCAGCAGCAGCAGCCTCTGCTTTGCCCTTCCCAGCTGCATGCACTACCCCTTCCTCCACGTCTTCTGCATCCTGTTCAAATCGAATTCCCGGGGCCTTTTGACTCTTTCGCACAGCCATCTGCACAGAGTGAGAAATTGTGACAAACATAATTGACACTGGCACACTGCCACCACAGCATTCATGCAAGGGTCAGGGTATTGTCGGTCAACAACTGGCCTGGGCGGTCAAAGTAGGCGCAGTGAGCATGCGCTCGTCCTCCTCGTCTTCCGACTCGTCCCCTAGCCGCTGGCGTTGCGTGGCCATGCGGCGCACAAGGCCTCCAGGCACCACCTGAGCGACCAGGGCAGCGACGACAGCTACCGGCAGTTAAGGAAGCTGGCGCAGGCTCCCCGCTTGCCATTCGGATTTAGCATTGTCACGAGCACAGCCTCATCCTGCACCCACACTGGGAGGGGACCATGGCAAGCTGCCTCCACCTAAACATGACAGCCCTCACCATCAGGATCTGGTACATCTGGTAGCGGCGCTCCGCCACAGCCCGCAGGAGCAGCCACACCCAGGCCACACACAGCAGGCACAGCACCCCACCCTCTGCTGCCAGCAGCACCAGCTGCAGGTTGTTGGCTGAGGCAGACGAGGAGATCACAATCTGCATGTAGATGTCCATGGTGGACTTGTAGCCCTCAAAAACCAGCTGCAGTCAGGGGCAGCAGGCAGCAAGGGTCATGCACACATGTCTCTCCCACCAGCGAGAGGGCAAGCGCCTGCTGTGCCACAACTGTAAAGCCCTTGACATTACAGTAGAAAGCAGGGGAGGGGAGGAGCTCTCTAGAGCTGTGCTGAGTGCTTGCATGCCAGGGCATGCTGTGCCCACAGGCAAGTCCAGGGAGGAGCCGCAGTATGGCAGTGTGCATCCACAGTCCTCGTCAGGGCCAAGGTCAGGGTTCATATCAGGATCAGCTCCAAGGTCAAGTGCTCTGGTGTGCAGGCCTGCAGTGTTTGTGTGCTGCCCCTGGGAAGGGCTCACGTTTGGGCCGTTGGTGACAATGTAGAGCAGGTCTGGGTTGTACATGAAGTCAGCTATGCTGGGGCCAAGGGTGCGCAGGTAGGCCTCGCCATTCTGAAGCAGGGAGCGAGCCTTGGCCGCCAACTGGTTGCCGGCGGTCCACAACCCCATGAGCTTGGTCGAATTGTACCTGCAGCACAGCCAGCAGCATACACGGCATTGATACAGAGTGGAGGTTACACAAAGCACAACACTGCTGCCAGGTACGGCATGTGGGCGGGCAGCATATGTAGGATCACAGGCAACCGCAAGGATGATGGGTACCGCACGTGTCAGGGTGTCAGGGTGATGGGTACAGAGACCATGGCCAATCGTTCAGCCAGCTGCATGACATGTATTTAGCAACAGGCCAGGATGGCAATGCTGGACCAGGGCTGTCCTGACCCCAGAGCCCAGCCTTACAGGTTCAGAGTGCTGAAGTTGCCCAGGGACTGGTTTACAGCAATGTTGGTGAACACAATCCCCTTCAAGGAGTCGGCATCTGCAGCCAGGCAAGTAGCAGAGGCAGGGCCTTCTCATGGTGGTGGGTGTGTAGAAATGGGTGTCAGCTGCACAGGGCTGCTCCTCACCCACCCCACAGGTCGCGCAGTCCGTCCTGTGTAGGCAGCCTGCCTCCTGCCCTGGCCATGCCTGCGAGAGAGAGGTGGTGGCCATGGCATAGGGTAGTGAACAAAGTGTCACCTCCACAGCACAGCACAAGGGGCCCGTAAGGAACAAGGAGGCAGTCAGCAGGTGAACTATGAAAGCACAGCACATGCCCCACAGCTTCATCTGGCTGCAGCTTCAGCATGGTGTTCCTGAGCTGGGGCCCTGGGTTCAGTGCCTGCTGTGGGCATGAGCATTGGGTGCCCTCAGGGACTACCTGGCCCTGGCCCTGCCAGGAAGCCCCTCACCTGCATACGCTTTCTGGTGCATGGTGTAGAAGGCGTCAGTGTGCTCACTCAGCAACTGCACAGCAAGCCAGCGCAACACGCTCAGGCTGTGCCTGCCTGCATCACATTTGGTTTCAATGCGCGCACTGTTGCATACACACATGTTGGGCATGGGAGGTGGTGATGGTGCTTGTAGGCAAAGATGATGGGAAGGAGCCATGGTGGCGTGTAGTTAGTCAGCCTTGCTCTGACACTAGCCAGCCCCCTCACCTGCTTCAGGTGGGGCAGGTCCTCAGGGGAGCTGGCCAGGCGCAGCCCTGGGCCCCCTGGCCCGTCTGGCACAGTCATGTTGGAGTCTGCAGCCAGGCCAGCAGGCAGCAAGGTGGCCCCCTTGAAGCCGCTCTTCCCATGTCTTGGCATTTCAGCAGCGCAACCCTAGCTGAGCAGCAGCTGGTGGTGATGTGAGGGTTGGCAAACTGTTGCCATGGGCAGCAGCCTGCTAAGCCTGATGGGCATGTCAGGGCAGCATGCCAGCGGTCAGCATTGCAGTGGGCCTGCAGTACGGGGTCCCTCACACTCCCCTGCTGTGAGCGTTGGCCTGTTGTAGGGGAGATATGTTAATAGTAGTGAGGGAGGGAGACATGCGCTTTGATCACGGGCCTGACTGCTCACAGTGCATGTTGAGGGTGCGGCTGAACGTGGCCACCTCTGTGGCCAGGATGCCTGCAGTACCTGCAAGCAGAGGGCAAGGGGAGTGGCAGGAGGCTGGACACCACCACACCACAGGCAACCTGGCCATGACACCCTGCACTATGAGTGGCTGCAACTGTCCAGCCAGCAGCAAGGATGGCAACTGCCCAGCCAGCATCAGGGGTGCAGCAGCCTGGCTGCTCACTCACCCACATCACCAAGGGTGGCCACCAGCTGGGACTGGGTGCCCACGATGGTGTACATCAGGGCAAAGCAGCCAGTGTGGGCCGCGATGAGCAGCAGCACCAGGAACAGGGTGTGGGTGCGGTACCGCTGCACCGGCTGCTGCACCTGGAACAACAGCAGCGGGCCACACGCAAGCAGGCATGGCTGTAAGGACACGGGTGCTTCAGAGCAAAAACGCGCAATGAGAAGAGGATGGCAGCTGTCACTCTCTCCACTGCCCATACACCCACAGTGCTGTCACCCTCGCCTCACCACATCACTGCTCAGCAGCTTGAACAGCTTCTTGAAGCGCTTGCCACGCAGGTAGTGGCTGTCGCCAATAGTGTCATCATTGTCCAGGGCCTCAGCGTCCTCAAGCTCCTCCACCTCCTGCTCTCCAGCAGCCCCCTCCCTCAAGCTCGGCATGGAGCCACCAGAGTTGCGAGCCCAGGCTTCATCTGCCCCTGGCATCACGCCGGCAGGTTCCCAAGATAGCCTGGCCCTAGCCCCTAGGATTGCCCGTGTCCCAGCCCCTGCCTTGCCCTCACCCACCTCACTCAACCGCTGCTTTGCCATACTGCTACTGCCCGCTTGGAACATTTGGTTGCCTGCTCTAACAGAACCACGTGCTATGGCCTGCAGCAGTCTGCCTCCCCTCACGCTGGCCTCATCTTCTAGCACCGGCTGTGGCAGGGGTGGGGCTGACGTGCTGGCTGCTGGCAGAGATCTCCATACTACTTTGGTGAATGATGCTTGAGAGTGGGGGCTGGACCGCTCCTTGACTGGTGCACCCAGAGCGTTTGGTGCATCTGGTGCAGCAGGGAGACTGTCAGCTGGGGCTGTTGGAGGGACTGGGGCTGATCTGTGCATTGGAGAGTCTTGGGGGGTTCCTGGGCCTTGGTCGCCATGCAGCCAAGCCATGATCATCGCCTGCATGAGGGGCAGCATGCTCATAGTCATGTTGGCTATGAAGGAGGTGTACAGCACGCAGGAAGCACAAGAACATGAGGGGTGGAGTGAAAGGCTGTAGGTTACGTCTGTAGCGCTTGCAGGACAGACACGGTGTAAGGGAGGTTGGGCACAGCAGCACTTAAGGATTCCTAAAGGCCACAAGGTCAGGAGGGGTGCTAGGTCAGGAGAGGTGGTCACTGCAGGACTCACATCCCGGCTGGATGGCTTGCCGCTCACAGTCCTGGTCACCACCTCAGCCTGGCTGCTGGATGTGCTGCTGGCGTCCAGCTCCTCCTCTCGCAATGAGGAGCGTCGAGACACCCCCTCCAGCTCCGTGTGTGTGCCCTGACCTGCTACGCCCCCTTTGCTGCTGTTGGCTGCCAGGGACTCCACAAAGGTATGCTCCACGTCCCCTTTGTCACCCTGGATCAGGGACTGCTGCCTGGACGGCTGACCATGGCTAGTGGGTGGGTCAAGGACGGTGCTTGCCGAATGCCCAGGATGCAAGGGCACAGGAGGTTGCTCAGGAACTGGAAAGGAGGCATGAGCCTGGTGAGATGGTTTCAAGAGGGGATGGCTAGTCATCGCCAGTGAGCCCAGAACTGGCTGGCTAGGGCGGTTCAGTGCCGCTGAGCAAAGGAACTCCATTGAGGCACGGCGCTTGCGGTGTTCAGTCTGCAGTGGTGCCAATGGGTTGAAAGGAGGATGGGAAAAGGAGAGGAGGGGAGGATGGGGAGGAGGGGAGGAGGGGAGGAGGGGAGGAGGGGAGGAGGGGAGGAGGGGAGGAGGGGAGGAGGGGAGGAGGGGAGGAGGGGAGGAGGGGAGGAGGGGAGGAGGGGAGGAGGGGAGGAGGGGAGGAGGGGAGGAGGGGAGGAGGGGAGGAGGGGAGGAGGGGAGGAGGGGAGGAGGGGAGGGGAAGGGAAGAAGGGAGGAGGGAGGGGGCTGCATGGACATGAGTTTGAGGCTGATGCCCTCCAGGCATGCTGCTGCCATGGATCCTGCACCCACCCTGCCATCAGTGACCGCGGCATGTCCTTGGGCATCAGGAGCAGGCTCTCCCAGCAAGAACATGGCCAGGCCAGGCCGGGAGGTGCGGGGCGCCAGCGGGTGCAGCACCACAAAGTAGCCGGGGCTGCCTGACCTGCGCACCACCTGCCCACAGGCACATGCAGGCAGCCAGGTCACATGCTCGAGTGCAGCGTTCGTAGCTTCAGGGGGCAGGGCAAACATCTGGCTGTAGCTTGCAGCAAATGTCTGCCAGCTGCCGGCAAACAGGCAAACAGGCCTGCAAAGGTGCAGCTCCACAACAAATAAGCAGCAACGAGACACACACCTGGAGGCTGAGTGTCAGGTCAGCTGCATCTGCCAGGTGCGGCACTCGGATGATGTGGGTGGGGCTGCTGCGCATCTCACTCATTGACAGGCCTGCGGGTGTGAGGCCAGTATGTGGGCTGCTGGCCTTACCACCACAGCAAAGAAAAAACCTAGCATAACATGAAAGTGCTGGGTAGCAGGCCGTTCAAGCACAAGTTCAGTTCAGAAGAGTTTGTGTAGCCTGACACTGAACTGCATCTGGTCCTCCCCTGACCTCAGGCGCAGCCGGACCCAGTGTTGACTGCCCAGCCTCAGTAGCCTGCGAGCCACGCACCCTTGGCCCTGGCCCTGCCCCCCTTCTTCTCCGCAGCCTTCAGAGCAGGCGCGGTCGCAGCAAAGCCAGAGGGCGGCGGGCCCAAGGCGCCTTCGTGGAACAGGTCTGTCAGGCTCTTGCCCGCCAGGCAGGGCAGCAGGCTGCTCAGGGGCTGGTCCAGCAGGGCGCTCAAGGGGGCCCCCAGCACCAGCCCTGCACACATAGTGCCATACCTCCACTCTCAGCAATGGTAGGGTAAGGTGCAAAGGAGTGGGTCAGCAAGCAGCAGGCATGGGTAAGGGCGTGGAGCTGGAAAAAGAGAGGGTGGGCAAGGCAGTTGCGGCCAGGGTAGAAGGTGCAGTGCATGCAGGCAGAGGCCAAGGCAGAGGTGGCATGCAAGAAGGTGCAGGGGTTGGGTACCAGGAGGAGGGGTCTGACCTGAGGGGCACAGGGCGTTCAGCTCGTCACAGCCCAGTGGCACCACTTGGCCTGATGCGTTCACCTCAATCACACTGCAGGCCAGGTCTGCCCGCCATAGCTCAACCTGCACACAAGCATGGGGCAGCATCACAGGCTGACAAGCAGGCAAGGTCGGGCCAAAACAAGTTATGTGTGTCAGGCAGCAGTTTGAGACAAGTAAGGAGGGGGCACATTGAAGATGGGCCATCCAGGCAATGGCTGTGCAGCATGCACACAACCCCACTAAGAATAAACGGAAAGCACAATCCTGATTTCTGTATCTTGGCACTCAGGCATAATGCCACGACGTCCACCAGCACTGCATGCGTCAGGGTGAGGGCAGTGACATGACAGTGTGCAGTGAAGCCATGCAAGGGGTACCCAGGCAGGCACCAGACAGGCATGCAGGGCTCACCATGATCTGCATGGAGTCCAGGGACGCCATGTGGGGGTCATCAAACGCCACACTGATGGTCATGATCTGCAGGTATGGCAGCGGGCAGCAGGGCATGGCTGTATGTAGCCACAGACTCGGAAGTATGCACAAGCAACAGTGCAGGCTGCAAGGTTGGCTGGCAATACAGTGTGTGGAGGGCGGAGGGAAACACCCAGCATGCGCCACCAACATAGGTAGGGCTACGATAATGAGAGGGCAAAGGATTAGACACAATGCCAGAAGCATAAGCATAGGCCATGATATGTTGAGTCTACATATATGTGTGATGATGTGGCCACAGCTTGTTGCACTACACTAGACCTGCGTCAGATCAATCAGCTAGCATGGAAGGCAAGCAGGCTGCACTGAAGCACAATGTTGCATCCTCTCAACACTGCCAGCAGTGAGGACAGCAGTCTCACAGCCGGCTTGGTCTTGTTGCCCAGCATGGTCCTGGCCTTGCCCTTGAGCTTGGTGGGAGCGGTCTGAGCGCCAGCCATGCCCACGCCCACCCGCCAGGACAGGCCAGGCTCCTCAGCCGCCCGCGCTGCCAGCTCCAGCAGCACCTACCAGGTTCAAATTCCCGAAAAAACAGAGGTTAGTCAGGAACCTGAGGCCAGGGGTGGGTTCCTGCCTGGCCATGCAAAGCAGCAACAGCCCATCACCTGGCTGTTTGCCTCGCTCATGCGATGATGATGATCTTCACCTGGGCACAAGGGATGCATGGCAGCAGGGGTCCAAGGGGTAGGGCCACAGCACCAGTAGCACAGCACAGCTAGGGTACGCCCATAGAATTCTAGGTGGCTCGGATTCCTAGAAATGCCTAGGATTCTAGGCTATAGATTTTTTGACTTCTAGGTTGGCGGTCGCTCCCTAGGCATGGCACCAGCAGTGGTAGGCGACCCAGCACCACCTGGCCATGAGCCAGTGCGTGCACCTGCAACTGATCCTGATGTGGCAGGGCAGCTGTGTGGCAGCTGGGTAGCGCCAGGCTGCAGGTTACGGACCATCCTGGGCAGTGGTGGGGTGCATGAAGTCCAACACTGCGTCCAGGGCCAACCCGGGCAAAGTGGCTGGGTCCAGGGCAAACAGTGACGTGGGCGTGCCGCTGCTCACGCCAGTGATGAGGCCGTCAGCATCCACCTCCAGCAGCAGGCGCCGCTCATCCAGGGCCTGGGTTCAACAGCAAGGAAAGATGGCCGGTGCAGGGGCCCTCTGCATGGCGACTGATGCATAGCAGGACTGACACAGGTGAGACAGGGCAGAAGCTGGCAGCCCAAAGCAGGCAGCCAGTAGCCAGGGCTGTCCCAAAGCGCAGTGCCTGTGGCTCCCCTGACCTGCTCCATGGTGGCCTCATTGAAGGTGGCAACATGGTACACTGCCTCCAAACCAGTCCTGCGCTTGATCTGCAGCGAGGCGCAGGCCATCCTGCAGCTTTGCACAGACTCACCAAACCATGCCTGGACGCTGACAAGACAATGGCCACCAGAGAATGTGTATGAGGCACCACGAAAGGCATTCAACAGCAATGGGGAGGTTTGATAGGGAGCAGGTATGGCAAGCTTCACCTGCAGCTGGAAGGGCACAGCCTCTGTCTGGCCCTGCCCGCTTGTGCGCTGCAGCAGCTGGATCAGGCCACTGCGGCAGCTGTGAGGTGGCGGCACAGAGCTGGCGGTGGCCTGCACAACACAATGGCAACAGGTGCAGCAAGTGCAGCAGGAGTAAGGGCAAACAGGCTGATGAAGTGATGCATGGCATTGCATGCCATGATGGGCTATGCATGCAGTGTTGGTGTTGCTCAACTTGTACACAAGCGGCATGCGCTGTGGCAGTCTGCTACCAGGAGACATTGGCTTCCCTGGACTAGGCACAGCCCATGGTGCAGGTCTTGTCCAGGTGGCCCAGGTAAAACCCCTTGTTGGTGAGTGACCTTGCGGAGCTGACCTGGAGCAGGCTGTGGTGCATGTGAGAGAAGGGCTCCGGCAGCAGGGCCGAGAAGGCGTGTTCCATGCCGTTGGCCTTGAGGGCCTCCACACTGCGGCCCAGCAGCTCCGCCATCTTCAGCGTCACGTGGCACACGCGGCCCCGGCTGTCAGCCACCACCATCAGGGGCTGCGCACGGCACAGTGGTGCTGGGCCTGATCAGGGACAGGGTTGTGGGGTATGCTGCTGGCTGAGTGGCAGGACTGAGTGGTAGAATGCAGGAAGGGCAGCAGCAAGCGACGCGATGTGGTAGTACAACAAGCGCATGTGAATTGGTGTCATGCAAAACCACACCAGCAACGCCAGGCATGTCACATGCAAAGTGCGGTGGCAGCCCACCTGGATGCTGCTCAAAGTGGGTGGCGTGGCTTCCTTCATGATGAGGGTGCTGCTGCGCCTGACAGCCATTTGGCCGCCTTGAGCACCCTCTGCTTGCGGTGCACCTGGCTGGGTATGAGGCCGCGGTGTATCCTCCACACCCATCCCATGCCGACCAGGGGACTGCCTGCCTGATACAGTATCAGGACCTTCTTCCACCTTCTGCCTGTTTGAGTCCGCCACCCCTGATGCGCTTGGAGTGTCTTGTCTCTGGCTGCTGCCTTTGCTGCTGATTTCCGCCTGTGCCACTGCGTCCGTATGTGCTTGGAAATATGCAGGTGGTTGAACCCCAGGCGGAGCGTTTGGCAAGCAGGCCACACTTGATAGCTGTGACTGAGCCAGGATCTGGCGAGCTTGGAGCGTCAGCACATGGTACAGCACAGCTCCACCACCTGCATGGCAGCCAGCCAGGCAGGCATCCGCTCAAATGCTGTGGCTTGCTGGCAGCCTTTGGTCATCAACTGGCTAGAGCAAGAAGCGTGACTGCCTGAATGCAGGATGGGGTGGTGATGGTGGTGATGCACTGTCCAACGGATGGGTGTCCAACGGATGGGTGGTGATGGTGTGCACTGTCCAATGGTCACACAGAGTGTTGTTGCCGCACTGGAATAGGCTGAAGCTTGGCCTGCTGTTGCTCACCAGCATTGGCCACAGTGACGTCCACGTCTTGAGGCTCAGCATACTTGTGAGCCAGGCCAACGCCCTCAGCCTGCCAGTTGAAGTTGGATGTCTGCAAGGAACAGCAAACAACATTGTTGGGGTACAGCATGCTGCAAGACTGGTCAAAAGACTATGGCCAACCGTTAGGTTAGGGTAGCTGTATTGCAAGGCTATTTACAATTTTGCCATTTGCCACTTAACCCAGCTCTCCAGCACCACAGCCTGGCAGGTGGGAAGACAGGGACTGCACTGTGGCATCGAACATGCAGAGCAATGGGAGAGCCGCTCATGCAAAGCAATGGGAGGGTGCCGCCTGTTGAAGCTGTGCTGGTGGCTGGAGCAGCTGAAGCTACCTAAGAAGGGCAAGGAGCGCCCTGACCTGGCCTGCAAGCAGCTGCAAGACCGCGCACGTACGGCCCAGCAGCAGCAGCAGCCGCAGACGCTGCCTGCTGGGGCACAGTTGTGTGCCTCCCATCAAGCTGTCATTAGCTTACATCAGTGCATGCATGCCATACCAATCTCAAGCTATAGCCCTGTAGTTGGGTGTTGCCGGCGTTTGAAGACTGATTTACGGCTCATTTAGGAGGCCGCAATAGGGTATGAGGGCTGTTAAAGATCCCACCAAGCCAACTACATCAGATAATAGGCAGACCTGTGCGTGTTAAGCCTGCCTGCAGACGCGAGGCCGAGGTCCGAGCGCAGAACAGCCCGAGAGCAGAACAATTCAGGTTTGCCAATTTTCTACTGCGTCACAGGGGTCAAGCAGTAGTGTAGGTGGTGGGTGCCCATGCCATGTGTGTGGGAGGTACTCCGTATAGACACAACCTCACACATAGACAAAACACCACCTCTAGTGAGGGGACCCTTTTCTGCCTCTGCACTGTATTTGTTGCCCGCTTGGCAGAGGAGGGAGGGTGCTGAATGCATGGGCAGCGGCTGCATAGGCAAGGGTAGAGCAAGGCATGCAGGCAGGGTGGCATGCATGGGCCTTTAGGGCAAAGTGAGGGAACTTGAGGCAGTTGGGCGCACTGGTCTTTGGGGTAAGAGTACAGAAGGCGCAGAATGGAGTTGGAGCATGTGGTTGGAGGCGTTCCTGACAACACTCCCAGTACCTGTGCAGCAGCAGTCAGCAATATAAGCAGCAGGCATCAGCAAGCATAGTGGCACAAATGGAGGTAACACAAATAAAGTAATGCATGGTCATGATGCAAGCGGCTGCAATGTGCAGGCCACATTATGCATTGGCTCGGCAGGCTTTTCAAGGTGCTGTTCTACGAGGCCCTAGTGCTGCCAACCCTAGATTCTGTCAGGGCAGACCGACTTAATGGCAGGGAAGGGTTGTGCGCACTGGCCTCTGCCGCGGCCCTCTTGGCCACAGACATGCTGGAGTCTGCCTGGGCCGATGCTGGAAAGTGGCGGTTGTGAAGGCTTGCACGAGCGCGCATCATGCACCTGTGCAGGCAGTGGCAGCAGCCAGCCTTGACGAGCTGCCCCTGGGACCGAGCCTGGCTAAGCTGCTGGCCTGGACTGCTGGCCTGGACATGCCACCCATGGCCCAACAGCAGCAGCAGCCTGTTGGGGCACAGTAGTGTGTGCCCCCCTTTGAGCTGCCATCAGCTAACAATTAGTGCATGTTTGTCATGCCACCTCTACATCATAGCCCCCTGCGTCAGGCAATAGTGTAGGTGGTAGGCGACCATGCCCATGTGTATGCCATATGTATGCCATGTGTAAGCCATGTGCATGGGAACTCCACACAGATAAAAACACTGTTTTGTAGTGGCCCACGCTGAGTGTTTCACGGCAATGAAGGCTCTAGGTCGAGGGCCAAGGTGCTGACCTGGACTTTTGCACCTGTGTGCCTTCACCCTAGCGCCTGTACCCTACAGGCATGGGCCAAAACTCTTTATCCGAGAGGACTTCGGACTTCGGACTGTCTTTAGCAGTGTCCCCTCATGACCCTGGCTGGCCTTGCTATGAGGGACCTAGGTCTCAGCCCTGCACCTCTGTCTATGAGCTGACGTCCTGTGCTATCGCTCGCATAGAAACTCAGTGAAGTGTGTTACGTTGTGGGCTGTGCGGTGGCTGGCCTACTGGGCAGGTAGCTGATGTACATCTCATTGAAGCAGAGGATGCACATATGCCTACATCTCTCTCATAACTGGGCACCCACAACAATCTGAATCACACCACTCACTGCTGCAGTGCTTTGCTCTGCTTCGTCACCAGGCGGCTCAGCGCCCAGCCTTGAACTTCACTAGATGTGAAGGCAAACCTGCAGGGCACCGGGACAAAAGGCAGGTGGCAAGGTCGCACGGCTGCCAGCCTGAGGGTGCAAACCTAGATCACTGCCGAGGATGTGGAGAAGGAGTTGAGTGGGACATACACTCAGGCAGCAAGCTGGCCAGTCAGTGCTAATGTGCATCGCTGCTGGCACCCTTTGGATGTGCCCTTCGGCCCTTTGAGGTGCCCTTTATCCCTTTAAAGGTGCCCTTCGTAGGTGTGAGAGTGATGTGGCGGAGTGACACACTGGTATGAGCAGGTAGCTGGTATGAGCCTAGTGGCGCAATGCCTCCACCAACAAGCAAAAGCCGCCCCCAACTAAAAGCATGTGAAGACAAGGTTTGTCATGGTGTAGTCCGCTGCAGCTGTGCTGTGCTGTGAGCCTCGCGCTGTGAGAGCTCACATCACATATTTGAGCTGTTATCAGCGCACGATTAGTGCATGTTTGTCATGCCAACTCTACATCATAGCCCTCTGGGTCAGGCAATAGTGTAGGTGGTAGGCGACCATGTCCATGTGTATGCCATGTGTATGCCATGTGTATGCCATGTGCATGGGAACTCCACACAGAGAAAAACACAGTTTCCAATGGTCCACGCTCAGTGTTAAACGGCAATGAAGGCTCCAGGCTGAGGGCCAAGGTGCTGTGCAGTGCTGCTGTATAACACGGTGTGCTTGCTGCCCTGAGCTCTTCCACCCACCACACCCTGCAACATACCAGTCAGTGAACTGTGCGTCAACACCCAGGATGCCGCCATCCAGGCTGACCCAGATCGTGGCTGTGTCTGGAGCTGGTGCAATCGGCTGCAGGGCGAGCAGGCAGGCAGGCAGGCACAAGGACAAGCAGGGTGTGTGTGTGTGTGTGTGTGCAGGTCAGTGTACACTGTCTGTTTGCCTCTACAGGTGTCTCCTCATCGTGCTTGCTCCTCACATGACACTCCCACCTGGGCTGGGTCTGCAGATGATGACTGCCCTGATACCCAACACTCTTACTCTTACCCGTACCCACTAACACTCTTACGCTTACCCTGATGCTTAACCGCACACAGTGGAGGCATGGCTGCAGCAAACCTGGAGAATAACATGTTTGGCTTGACATAGCCCTGGTGGCGACAGTGGTGTGGTGAGTGAGCTCTTGGCAGCAGTAGGTTTGTGCCCACCCCTGAAGAGCCTGCCTGGCAGCACATCAGCACGGCCCACCTCCAAGATGCCCAAGAAGCTGGAGTCTTCAGCGATGCCACTGATCTTCGTGACCATCAGTGACACTGGCAGCAGCCTGCAGTGCATGCAGGGGAAGGCTCATGAGGTGGGGTAGGTGAGTTTGAGCAAGGTGGGACCAGGTATGGAGAGTTGGGTATGGAGACAGGCAGCAGCAGGGCCAGATTTTGAGTGAGGTGAGGCAGCAGCAGGGCCAGGTACAGTGAGGCAATGAGGCGGAAGGGCACGTCGAGCAGGTGAAGCCACACACCGCCTGTCCTTGGTCATGGCCAGCTGTTCGATGGTCTGGTTCAGGATCTTGGGCTGGCCTGCAGCGGTCATGGGGATGGCAGCAGAGGCAGTCTCAATGCATGCAGGTCAGCATGGCAGCATGGCAGGCTGCACTGACTGCCCGCCCAGCCCACACCTGAAGTGATGTAGTTGCGCAGATATGTGTTGTGCGCGGCAGCAGTCCCGGGCGGCATCAGCAGCCCCACATTCCTCTCCCGGATCTCTGCTTTGGTATAGCCAAACACGTCCAGCAGTGCCTGGGAAGTGCCATTGCGGCAGGTGGACAGGCGGCAGTGAGGGTGGTGGGGTAATGGTGCAGGCAGGCAGGGCTGATGGACAGGGGTCAAGGTAGGGTGGTGGGGCTGCGCAAATGCTGACTGGAGGCTGAAGGTAGTCCGGGCCTGCGCCAGTGCAATCAATACTCACCCTGTTGGTCATTTGGATCTGGCCTTGGGCGTTGATGATGATGACGCAGCGGGGGTTGGCACCCGTCCCACCCAGCGGCCCTGTCAGCAGAAAAAGCACAAGGGCAAGGCCGCTGCAGCAAAGCAAGCTCCAGCGAGGTCCCTCACCCTCCAGCAAACAACTTCACACGCAGCTGGGACAAACCCACCGCACCCTACTGAGCACACAGGCTAAGCAGCTGGCTGGTAGTGTCGGACATACAGTGCAGGCAATAGTGCTGCCCCTACAAGCAGGCGGCGGTGCTACCAGTCACGCAGCATCACCCACCTGCTGACATCATTGCCGCCCGCAGATCAGGGTCGGACACATCCAGGCCGTCAATGGCGTCCTGGTTCTTCTGGTCCTCTTCCACAGACTCCAGTTTCTCTGCCTCGCTGCCAGGTGGGTAAGGGGCACACACATGCAAGCAGGTCAGGGGCGGTAAGCCGGCATATCCAGGTCACAGGTGACCAAAGCAGCTGGGGCTGTCCCACCCTGCCCTCAGCAGTAGGAGGTGGAGGGTGCTGGGTGCGTTTCACTGCACCAGCTGGCAAAGCATCCTGACCGCATTTCACCCAGGCCCCTTGCTCCCTCACTCACGCAAACCATTTGGTGGCGCCCCCTACAAGCAGCAGTGTCACGCAGCAGTGTCAGAACAGCAGCCAGTCAGCCAGCAGGTGGTTAGGGCAGGTGTGGGGCCAATGCAGGCAACGCATATGCAGCAGGGGTTCTGACTGTCTGCTGCAAGCGCGAGCTGCTGATGAGGGTATGGTGCAGCCCAGGCGGCTGGCTTGCAGCCCCCACTCACAGGGGTCGTGCTTGACATGCTCCAGGAACTGCAGGCAGCAGCAGGAGCAGGGGCAGCAGCGTAGCAGAGCCAGTGCTGGCACTTCCCGGCACATGTGACTGCTCTGAAGCACATGTGACTGCTCTGAGGCATGGGTTGCTGGACACCTGGGTCTGTGACACATGCCATGCCTAGATGACACTGCCCTCTGGCCCCTCCTGCCATTCCCTTCAGTAGGGAAGAGGACGTCACCCATATCAGCCCTGGTGATGGTGCTGAGGTGTGGCCTGAACCCAGGCATCCACACTGTGGTATAAGACCCCATGCTGGAGTGTGACCTCACACCTTGGCGTACAATCTGACCATTTGGATGTGGCCCAGGTGGCGTGCCAACACTGACCTGCACCGGACAGACATGCAGACTAGGTTGAGGGCAACGTGCTGAGGGCACCACACCAATCGCCAACCCTGATTTGACGAGCTGGCCTAATCTAACATGGGACAGGGTCTGTGGGTGGTCGAGCAAGGTTAGAGCAAAAGGCTAAGGGCACAACAGGGCCGTCACACTGGCCTGCTGACAGCGCCCAGGGCACCACACCAGCTGAGTACCAACCGCAGCACAGCCTGGGCCAAAGCCCTAGGCCATGCTTTGTGCCCAGCAAGCAGCCCAGCGCCGACAGCCAATACTGCACCACAGGAGCACCACGCTGGTGCTGCAGGAGGCAGCATGCGCAAACACTCCCACACCACCGAGGCAGCCTGATCATTAGCCCTGCTTGACCCTTCAGCAGCGAGGGGCCCAGCTGCAGGCCCTGCCACACCCCTTGGCAGCACCCACTTGTACACTCTGTCTGCAGCCTTGATGGCGGCGTCCATGCGGCTGATGGCCTCAGCCAGGTTTTGGAAGCGCACATGAGCATGCAGCAGGATCTCCCACACCGTGCGCATGGAGTTCAGCGCTTCACGGTGAACCCGCAACGCAAGCCTGGGCACCATGGGTTCAGCCAGAAACACAACAAGGCAAACATGCAAATGTGCCATTGCCTGCGCCCATGCCTGGCCTGCATTTGTATGGGCTGCTGCATGTGCATGAGCTGGCCAGATTCCTGGGATGGCTCCATGGGGAGGTGAGCCACGTCGCTGATCAAAAGCACTTGCTCCTATATACTCGACAGCATCATGAGGCCCCCTGACGTGTTGAGCACAAATCATCCTAGACCTGCATATTCTCAGTGATGTCTCTATCTCCATCTTCTCCATCATTACAGCTAGTCAGCCCAAACCCTGGTGCTCAATACCACAAGCCAGCAAGGCAGTGAAGGAGGTGCAGCAAGGCAGAAGGTAGAGCCATAGTGCTTCATACCCTTCTTTGGCTGCACCCTGCTGCCTGGCCTTGTCTAGGACTCACGCGTGGTTGCGGATGTACTCCACATACGACACCAGGTCATCTGCCTGGCCTGACATGCCGCTGCGCTGGGTGTGTTGCTGCAAGCATTGGGAAGCCAGGCAAACGGAATCACAACAGCAGCAGCAGCAGCAGCAGCAGCAGCAGCAGCAGCAGCTGGGGCAGCAACAGCAAAGGTAGAGCAGGGACAACAAGGTGTTGGGCAGTGGTGACAGCAGCTGCAGAACCAGGAAGAACAAGGTGGTATACATGGTACAGGGCATGGTGCAGGGCATGGTTAGCAGCGCACATCAAGCACAGCCTGCACCACGCACAACAGTATAGGCAGACCGTATGCTGCCAATAGTGCTTGAATTCTGACCCCAGCAGGCCAGGCACTGAAGGCGCAATGCAGTAGGATGTGCAGCAGGGTGGGGCAGCCACTCCTCTTGCCTGCTCCCTGCTGAATATGGCAAACCGCATCAAGAAGTTGAGGTCGAGGCGCTTGGCAACCTGCAGCAACAGCAACAGCGGCCAGGAGAGGGGGGCGCACACACCACCACCACTACACAGGGGTCCTCAGGCAGAGCAGCTGTGATGCTGTGAACCAGGTTTGAGATGTTGTGACAACTGCTGGTTCCACACAGCTTGTCCCCACATCCTGGGTATGTTCACCAGATTTGTGACGGATCAGAAAGTGGCATGATGTCGGAAAGTGGCGGCTGTGAAGGCTTGCACGAGTGTGGATACCTGCCTTGGCCTACATGCTAATTCATGTCGACTTCAATTCCCCCTCAATTACCCTCAGGCAGTGAATGCTCTGGTGTAGGTGGCAGCAAGGAGGAGCGCACAAGCACCCGCACCACCCACCTGCAGCTGGGAGTACCCGGATTGGTAGGAGGACTGCGCACAGGGGCAGGTGGTGTGGGTGACAGGGGCAGCAGGTGTCACCCATCAGGCTGTGCTAGGTGCCTGGACGTCAGCATGCCTGGCTGCCACCTAGTGAGGTCGGATGACCAATGGCGGCTACCCTGCTACAGGTGGTGAGTTTCAGTGCAGATGACCTTGACACACTGACCTGCACGTCAATGAGGAAGCTGCTGATGAGGACGATCATGAAGGGGTCCTTGGGCCGCTGGGCAATGCCACACTGCACACAGCACCATGCAGCCGCAGCAGGCTAGCATGACTTAAGCACCAGGAACCACCTAGGCAGGAAGGGAAGCAAGATGCAAAATCGAGATCACCAGCAGCAGCACCTCAGCAGCGGCAGGTGCACCAGCCAGCAGTCATAAGCACCAGCCAGCAGCAGGGCCTGCCCTCACCAGGAATGCAAGGCCAGGCAGCACAATTGCCAGCTGGCCACTACTCTCCCTCGCACACTGGCTTTGAGCACCCTGCCTGCCCTGCCTGCCTGCCTGCCTGCCTGCCTGCCTGCCTGCCTGCCTGCCTGCCTGCCTGCCTGCCTGCCTGCCTGCCTGCCTGCCTGCCTACCTGCCTGCCTCTTGCCCACCTTGAGCACAGTCTCTGCCAGCAGCACAGCCTCGGGGTCCAGGGTGTCGCGGTCAACCCACACTCGGCAGCAGCGGGCCAGGATCTCAACCTGCCACCATGCCCAGCAGGCAGGCCCCAGCAGGCCAGGTGGCAGGCAGCGTGGTGGTGGGCGTGGAAGCACATACAACCAGCAGCTGATGTGGGGCTGCTGCGCTGCAAGTGCCTGCAGTGATGGTTGCCCCATTGCATGGATTGCTGCCGTGACCCTGCCAGGTGTCAGCACCACATGAATATGCTTTCCTCCCCATGCTTGTGCCATGCAGCTACAATGGAGCCAAGGCGGGCTGCACTACAGGCCACACAGCAGTGTGTGCCTGCAGTCCCACCTGCCGACTGTCCGTGACCTCGTACACCTCCCAGGGCTTGTCAAGGCTCGTCTTGCCCCTGAGGCATCACACATGCAGCAGGCAGCACATGACCATGACAGGCGCAGGGCCACGCCATCAGCAGCACAGCAAGGCAACCACAGCGTCACCACAGGCGTCTAAGGCCAGGTCTACACCTACCTCCTCGAACCCCAGCGCACTATATTGGCATGAGGTGCAGCTCGCATCACGCCCACACTGACCTGAAGCGCTGCAGCACTGTGCGGTGGAAGTAGCGCAAGCGCAGCCAGGAAGCCAGCGCCCCCAGCAGGCCCACCGGAAAGAATGTTGCCCACATCACAGTTGTCAGCTGGGCCTTGTGCCGCAGCGTGGCGTGGTCATCACTCAGGTCCACACCTGGGAGTCGAACCCCCGACCTCAGGGACTCGGCAGGGCAAGGAGCTCGGGACCTTGCATGGTGACCTTGTGAGGCTACCCTGCAGCTGGGGACCCCTGCGGACTGAGGACGGGGCCGTTGCTGCGGCGGCTGACATTACTGTTCACCTCGCCACGCAGGCCCTGGCACCTTACCTGGTGCGGCTTACATAGCTCTTCACCTTACCCAGCTTCACTGAGCTCTACCCTGTGTTATCCAGGCCCCGTGGCCTCACCTAGTGCTTTGGAGACGGCAGTGGTTTGGACTCACCAATGCCAAAGGCCAGGAGCAGGAACAGCAGCGTGGTCCACCACACGGACAAGTAGGTGCCTAAGAGGAGCAGTCAGGGGCCAGGGCTCAAGGCTGTGGCACCCTGGCTGTGAAGGTCATCATGGTCAGCAGGTGGGAGGGCGCCAGGCCAGGCTGCTGTGTGGTGCGAGATTGGTCGACCCACCTGTTCGGAAGTGGTTGACCCAGCCTGTCATCTGCGGCTGCCAGAACCACAGCAGCCACACCAGGTAGGAGGTGAGGGCCAGCTGTGCAGCGCTCTGCCACTTCAGGCTGTTGACAAACACAGCCACAAAGGCCATAGTCATGCGCAAACCAAAGGTGCGCATCTCCACTCTGCGGGCGAGCAGGAGCAGCCCAGCTCAGTGCAGCAGCGTGACCCTCTCACCAGGCACCTCGTGAGCTATTGCTTCCAAACAAGGCTTGCTGAGAAGAGGGCAGGAATGGCAGCATGTGTGTAGCAGCATAGAGGAACTGTGTGGTCTCTTTGTTTGCTTGAGGTGGAGGAGGTTGTAGGCAATAGCGCCAGGGGTCTGGGCTGCTGCAGCGTGGTGCCCCCTCACCCGGTGTGCATGATGGCCAGGGGGTTCTTGGTGGTGAAGGACAGCTCCATCTCCCCCATGCAGAACAGGCTGGCCAGGACCAGGAACAGGATGAGGGCCAGCACGGCTACGCCAGCGTGGATGAGGTGGGGCATGGCCCAGCAGGCTGCAGGGCACACATGCAGGTACTGTGTCGTGCCAGGGTCAGAGGAGGGAGGGTGGTGCATAACAGCAATGCGGAGCCTTGTTTGTTGAAGCTTACCCACTCCCAGCTCGGCGTTGATGCCCCTCTGCTCAGCAGGAACGGCAAAGTACTGGCAGTCAAGAGCAATGAGGAAGAGTGACACACTCATGATGTCCAGGATTTGATAGAATATCTGCAGCCACACAGCTCAAACCATAGGCAAAAGACAAGCTGCGCAGGGGGTGACAAAAAGGCAGGCTGCTCAGCGGGCAGGGCTGTAAGGCCCTGACCTTGCCGAAGATGCGCAAGAATACAATTGGCCTGCAAGCGCACAAGTGCTGCATAGTCAGCAGAGAGGCAGGTGGGCAAGCTGCGTGTATGTGACAGCTGACCTGCACTGTGGGATGGGCAAGGGCACCATACTGTAGCAATGCTAAGGCCCAGTGCAGCTGCTGTAGGAACTGTCCCTTGGAGGTGCCCTTTGGAAGTGCCCTTTGGGAGTGCGAGAGTGAGTGACATGGCCTCCTGGGGTATTAGTAGGTATCAGCAGGTGTTAGTAGATGGATGAACAAGAGGTGGGGATGACCAGCGCCACATGCTAGTATATGCGATACTCCCTCACCAGACATACTCAAAGCGGTTGTTCTGAAAGCTTGCTCCCACCCACAGGGACACCACCACAGACATGAGCAGGCCAAACACCAGCAGGTAGAAGCAGGCCAGGTAGAAGGTGGTGCCCTGCCATGCAGCAGCAGCAGCAGCGGCAGCAGCAGCAGCAGCAGCAGCAGGCTGGGGTCCTGGCAACAGCAGTACTGTTTCGTCTACGTGGGCTCCTGCCACTCTGCATCTGCTTTGGCGCTTCCTGACACCCTACAACCAGCTGCACCCTTGCTCACCCTTGCAGAGATGAAGTCATTAAGGGATATGAAGTATAGGATCTGCCACCACCTGCATTTGCAATACCGCATGCCCAGGATCTGTGAGAGTCTGGGGCAGTGATGGTGGCAGGCTATGTGGGTGCCCTCGCTTGCAGTACAGCAGCAAGCTGGCATGCGCCAGGCAGGCAATATGAGTAACTTCAGCTAGGAGCCAACGGACGAGGGGCAGGGCCTACCTGCCTGCTTACCTCCGACTGCCCTCAATTCATGAGCAGCTGTGTGCAACCTCACAGGGCACCCTGGCAGCCTTTGTGGCAACCCCAACCTAGGCCCCAATCTATCACAGCTGTGGCAGCATGTGATGCTTACAAGGCTGGCCGTGGGATGTTGAACCATGCAGGGTTCACCACCAGCATCCACAGCTGCAGCCAGTCGGCTAGGAGGCGGAAGGCCATGAACACCACGCTTGGCTTGTCCTTCTCCTTGCAAACTGCAGCAACAGTGGCAGGGCTGGTGCGGTTTCCGTAGGCTGGTGGCAACGCATCCCAACCTCGCTACGACTGTGATGCTGGTGGTGTGCAAGCCGCAAACAGCCATGCAGCTGCAGTGATGCTGATGGCGAAGCAATAGCTTGCGCACCTGTGTACATGACCCCCATGACCCCATTCCCAAAGGGCTTGTCCCCTTCATAGTCATCTTCTACTTCCAGGCAGAGCAGCAAGGGAGGCACACAGGTACCATCAGCCAATACAATCATCACAGGTAGGCATTTAAGTCAATTGCTGGAACCGGTTCTGTTTGTCCTAGCTGCGGCTGCTATGGCTGCTATGGCCAGGGCTTTGAGTTTTGAGGGCTTTGAGCTCCTAGCTGTCATACGTCTTGGTTGCTTTGTTGTCTCGAACCTTGTCCGGGCGAGATGCTCCTCCTGTGGGCTCGACGACAAGGCGGAGACGCAAGTGGGACATGTAAGCCCTGGATGTCAAGCAAGTTGCTGTCAAGCAAGTGTCGCCCACCCTGCGAGGCTGCTAGATTGGCTTCCGCCGTAGCTCGAGGAGTAGTGGCTGCTACCGGTGATACTCTTGGGCATGGTGCCAACAAGACTACCCCGAGCCGCTCACCGCGGTGTTACGCAATACTGCGCGATGCTACCATATCACACATGGCCTGGAGCTAGCCACGGATGAAGATGAATGAAGATAGGGAAGGAGGGACGATGAATGAGGTGGAGGAAGAGGGAAGATGAATGAAGACATGCACTTGGCATACACATGGCATACACATGGGCATGGTCGTCTACCACCTACACTATTGCCTGACCCAGAGGGCTATGATATAGAGTTGGCATGACAAACATGCACTGATTGTAAGCTGAGAACAGCTCAAAGGGGGCCACACACTACTGTGCCCCAGCAGAAGGCTGCTGCTGCTGCTGGGCCTTGGGTGGCTTGTCTCGCACCCGCTTGTACCCCAGCTCAGGGTACTCCTTGCCCTTGGCTGGCAGCTTCCCCTGCTCTGGCCAATGGCACAGCCCCAGCGGGCGCCACCTGCTCTCCCCAATGCGCTGCATGTTCAGGGCTGCATTACAGTCCCTGTCTACCCACCTGCCTGGCTGTGGTGCTGGCTTTGCCTTGGCAGCCTTGCCTTGCTCAGCCTTGGTGCGCTTGCTGCTGGGTAGGCTCAGCTGCCTGATTGCTGCGCTTGGCTGGCTGGGGAGTGCTGGGCCCTGGCTCTGGGGCTGCTGGCTGTGTGGCTGCCTGGCTGCTGCATGGGGCCTGTGGGGGCCTGCGGGGGGCCACTACCGGGCTCCACATCATGGCCCTCACTGGCTGGTCACGCTGCTGGCTGCAGGCTGGGCGCAGCAAGCGCTGTTCCACCTGCCCCGCTGGGGGCTTCCAGTCTTTAGGCCTGGTGGCCCTGCGCTTGCTCAGCCGGCTCTCACAGGGCTGCTAGCCATTCACTGCGCTGCCCCTAGTGCGCTGCCCCTAGTTCAACTTCACCAGCAATTCACCCGTATTATTTCACGGGAAATTCACGGGCTATATTTTTCACGGAAAACCCAAATTGCTAGAAAATGCCCCCGCCCGTCGCACTGCGCATCGCGTGATGGCTAAGAAGAAGCGGAAGGGTAGCGACAAGAAACATAAAGGTTCGTGTCCCCAGCCGTGACGTGAGCCCTAGACGTGAGTTAAGCGCTGTGAGATAACCCGTCGCTCCTGTTGGTTCCACTGCAGCGTCTCGTTCCGCCCAAGGCAAGCAACGACAGCACCACGCAAGCCCCCACAGGCCCCACGCAGCGGCCAGGCAGCCACACAGCCAGCAGCCTCAGAGCCAGGGCCCAGCACTCCCCCTCCAGCCAAGCGCAGCAAGCCGGCAGCTGAGCCCACCAAGGGCAAGGGCAAGGGCAAGGCTGCCAAGGCAAAGCCAGCACCACAGCCAGGCAGGTGGGTAGACAGGGACTGTAATGCAGCATTGAACATGCAGCGCATTGGGGAGAGCAGGTGGCGCCCGCTGGAGCTGTGCTACTGGCCAGAGCAGGGAGCTCTGCCAGCCAAGGGCAAGGAGTACCCTGGCCTGGGGTACAAGCGTCTGCGAGACAAGCCACCCAAGGCCCAACAGCAGCAACAGCCTGCTGTGGCACAGTAGTGTGCCCCCCCCCACTTGAGCTGTCATCAGCTTACAATCAGTGCATGCATTGTCATGCCAACTCTACATCATAGCCCTCGGGTCAGGCAGTAATGTAGGTGGTAGGCAGGCTCATGTGCCATGTGCACTGGGTTTACTCCACACAGCCCAATAACACTGTTTGAGTCGGATCTAGTTAGTGGCTGCTAGTGGCTGATAGTGTATGCTAGTAGGTACTTCTGATCCGGCTCAAATGGAGGCCCTAGTGAGGGACAATGGGGCTGCTAGCCATTCACAATCAAGTCAAGTCACGTGTCAAGTCAAGTCAACGCTGAGCTGACACGGCTGGTGCGGTGCTCATCCACAAGCACCACTGTGCCCCGCCGCTGGTCTGTGCCCCTGGGCCTGCACACCACCTTGCAGCCAGCCCCAGCCGGAGAAGGAGGGTACCAGGCCGTCCTGTATCCCTATCCTCCTGTGGAGCCCCTGCACTTCTCCACAGGAGTCAGTGACGGTGTGTGTCCCTAACCGAGGTCCCTAACCCTAGGAGTCGATAGAGCCCTATCCTACCCTATGCACACTCTATCGCACACACAATCCCTCTGTAAGGGGCAATCGAATTGTTTGTTTTTGGCCAACACACAACCCCTCGCCGAAGCCCTGAGACATGGTTTGAACGTCAGGCTAACTGCCCAACTGCTGGCGGCTTGTGACCCGGCATCGGCGACGACATGAGCCTGGGGACGGGAGGTTGGGAGCATATCTCGCGATGGCAGGGCAGGATGAGAGCAAAAAGAAAAAGAAAGGCAAGGGCCTACCGGAGCATATTGAGTTGCAGCGGACGCACATGGTGTGCGGCGCTGAGATGAATAGCTATGTGAGCTCAACCACCTCGCCAGCATCAGGAGCACCAGCGTCAGCAGGAGCCTCCGCAGCTGGGTACCCAGCACAGCTTTCCGATGGCATCTAGGATCCTCACCCACCTAATTGCAGACCAACACCTTCACCTCAGCCAATGTGTTCATGCCAATGGGAGTGGACAATGCCTGGGACCTGGGCCAGTGGAAGGAGGGCTTCAGGATCAAGGTGTGTTGCACTGTGCACCAGGCATACCTCCAGACCTGGCATTGCCAGCCTGTCAGCGGGCGCAGTCAATCAGCCCTGCAGCTGAGCGTGCGCATCACACACGGTTTCTGTGCCAGTGATGGAGCGCAGCCCCTGTTGGCACCAGCCAGCCAGTCCGCCCTCTGCCACTGCGCAAGGGGGTCCACACTTGCTAGCCCGCTGCTCACCTGCCCTCCGCCCTGCAGGTCAACAAGCTGACATCAGAGATGATGGAGGTGGACATAACAGGGGTTGACCCAGCTGTGGTCAATGCACTCCGCCGCATCCTCATAGCAGAGGTGCCAACTATGGCCATAGAGCATGTCTTCGTGGCCAACAATACTTCAATCATCCAGGTGCAAGCGACGGGCTCGCACACAATTGCAGACCTTGCTGGCATGAGCAGGCCACCGCTCAAACAGCTGACATGCATTCTTGCAAGACATATAAATGCACGCACTTCCATGGGAGCCATACGTGCATGAGCGTCTGTGGGCTGCAGGATGAGGTGCTTGCGCACAGGCTGGGCATGGTGCCACTGCTAGTTGACCCTGCCATGTTTGAATACAAAACAGCTGAGGAAGCTGCCAGCGAAAAAAACATGCTGGTGTTCAAGCTGGACATCACCTGCAAGAAGCAGGGTGACAGGCTGCTGAACGAAAAAGGTGTGCCTGGGGCCACAGCAGGCTCTGGGGCAGGGCGAACAGCATGAAGGCAGCACACGGCATGCAAATGCGATTAAGAAGCATGTGCAGAAAAGGTGATCACCATGCTCACTCTCATACTCATGCTTGCATTCATTGTTGTATTCATTTGTTGGGAGGTTGGCTGTGCTGCTACACATAAGGTGGCAGGAGGTTTGTGCCAGCTGTGCACAGCATGTGTTTGGCAGGGGCGCATCCACCTCCTTTACACCTTCACGTCACCCTGCTGCCCATGGGCGCCCTATGACGTGCACGCACCCATCCACTGCCCACCTTCTGCCCAGCTTCCCAGACCCAGCTCCTTTGCCCCCGCCCCCTGCCCTGCCCTGGCTTGCCCTGCGCTCCAGTGTTTTCCAGCAGCTTGCAATGGCTGCCCATGGGCAGTGAGATGCCCGACGAGACGGGTTGCCGGTTCGCCCAGGGTCAGGCGCATCGCTTCCCTCCTGGCGGGGCCGTGCCGCAGCCATCTCCAGTGCATGACAACATCCTGCTGGCCAAGCTGCGCGCTGGCCAGGTCAGGGTTCAGGCAGGGTCAGGGCAGGGCCGGGGGTAGGGGCAGGGCCAGGGGCAGCGGTAGGGGCTGGGGCAGACCATGTAAGCAGGGTGTGTGAAATGGCCTGGCTGAGGGGAAAGATGGTCAACAGGCAGCTGCAGCAGCTTATACCTTTGCTGCACTGTTGATGTGCTCACACAATCCCATTCCTTCCATTGCCTGGCTGCCGCATGCCACATCTTTACCTGCGCTGCTGCTGTGCTCCCTGCTGCTGGCCCAGACCATTCAGCTGGAAGCCCACTGTGTGAAGGGCATGGGGAAGGTGCATGCCAAATGGTCGCCCGTCTGCACAGCCTGGTACAAGCTGCTGCCAGAGCTGGTGCTGCTCAAGGCAAGGCAACCCTGGTAGCTGAGGGACAGACCTGGCTGTAGCCAACAACCTCTTACAACCATCACCACCACCACCATCACAACCAACACAACCAACACAACCAGGGACACACCATTACAGCAGTGGCGTGCCGTGGCAAATCATGGCACATGGAGGCTTTGCTGTCAATGCAATGCGTTGCAGTGGATGCGCCACGGCATGCACTAGTGCCAGCAGGGGAGAGCTGTGCCAATACCCCAAACCTGCACTCAGCCCGGTCTTCTTGTCCAGCTGTAGGCTCTCAGCTGACTGTTGCGCCGCGCTGTCTCTACAATGCCATCCACCTTCACTGCCTGACTCTCAACTGGCACAGCCCAGCGCCCACACTCGGCTCAAAGCACATGCACCGTGCAAAAGGCCATGTTGTGTCAGCCAGCAATGCTGGCACGACGCTGGCTACCAGACTGGGATGCCTGCCACACTCCTTGTGCACTCAGTCGGTTAGCGGTTGTCTATGCGGCACGCTGCTTCCCCTGCCATGGTCATGCCAGTCAGCTTGCCACAGATTGACTCCATGGCCCACTGTGTCGATTGCCTGGTTGAATCCATATGGCTTGACCCTGGTGGCAGCTCACAAGATTGAGCTACCCATTCACATATCGACTTATCTACATCCTCACAGCGTTCACCTTCTCAGTGGCTCTACCTTGGGTGTTGACCCCCATGCCCTCATCCCGGCATCTGTGCACCTTCGTACATCACACTGCCTCTGTAGGTCGTTAGTCCCCGTGACCTCATCCCTGCAGTGTCATCCTTAGATCCCTTCTGATGCACTAATCTTAGACGCCTGCTTCCCGGTCTGTACCGGTGCAGGAGCCAAGCTCTGAGGCCGCGGCTTTGCTGCTGGCCGCCGCCCCGGGCTTGATCACCCAGGACGCGTCAGGAAAAATTGAAGTGGGTAATGCTCGTGAACACGAGCAGCACTTGGAGAAGGTGCGCGTGCTTCTGGACACGCCCTGCGTCGCGGAGTGCATACAGCTGCGCAAGCGCAAGGACTACTTCATCTTCACCATCGAGAGCAGCGGGGTGCTACCGCCCGAGGTGCTCTTGGAGCAGGCCATCGCCATTTTACATGACAAGGCCTCGCGCCTGGCCCAGCGCTTGTAGGCGGACAAGGAGAGTTTGGGAGGACGGCGGGCAGCTACGCGGCCCTGCCGTGACAATGAGCGACATCAAGGCTGCGGCGGGCCTTGGCTAAGATGCTGCCCCTGTCTCCTTGCTCGCTCACGCCAGCGTGCCGCCGTTGAGTTGGGTGCGCGGAGGGAGTGTAGCGCGGGCGGCAGTACGGCGTGGATGATAGAATGGCGATCACCATCATGATGACTGCGCACCTGCAAGCCTTCGACCCTGGACCAACATTCGCTGCTGCGCTTGCCCTGCCAGATTGAGCGTTTCGTAGAATATGACGTGCATGGCCGGCTTCTTCCCAACCACCACTCCAATCAATGATCCATATCCAATGACGCTTAGGCCGTCAGTCAGGTTAAACAAGGACTCATGACCGGACCGGACCGGACAAGATCTCATGGCCGGACCGGACCGGTCCGGACATGGTCTCATGACCGGGACGAAAGCTGTTCTCCACATCCAGATCACCATTTGCTGCTGCGCTTGCTCCGCCAATAGGGCATGCATGGCCGCGAAATCAGGGAGAGGAAGTTTCCCTTCTTGACGACCTTCACGGCACAGGGTCACCCCCGCCATTGGCTGCACCCCTGATAACTATCTGACTAATCTTGAAGAGTTTTTCAGCGCAGGGCGGTGCAGCTCACCAGCGCGAGGCTAGCGGGCTGCACGGCCTGATGTGCACCTGTGCCGGGGCGGGCTGGGTGTTGAGTATTCCGGTCGCGTTGTGCCAGGAATGGCCTGCTTAGTGGGGCTGTGATTAGCGAACAGCTATCGCGCTCAGCGGCCCAACTTTTCAACTTTTCACCTGTAGGGGCTCCGTCTCCGTTGGCTCGATTTATGGCCCCAGCGATGTAGGTGCTGTGCAGCTTGTACGCAGATACCCCACAGTATGCAACAGTATGCAAGGTGTACGCAGAACACCTACATAAGTACGGCAGGTGTCCTTGGCCTAACTCAAACCATTACTTGAGCTCAGCCACACCCTTTTTACGTTTCATTTCGTAGTATAGGGCAGCAGGACAGACTCACATGACCAGACAAACAAAACAAACTGTGGGTAACCTGTAGGGAGCATCTGGATTTGTGTTGCGTTACATGTTACATTGTTATGTTATGTGTATAAATCCCATGTACATACATTGCCGGTTATGTTACATGGCCTTCTTAGCTACTCGGTTCGCCTGCAGTAAGCTTGTACACCCCGCCGCACTGGTCGCAATTGCTCCCGCCCCTCTAAACTGTTAGGGTCGCGACGCGGGCCGCGGGCCGCAATTCACGCAAAGATTTCCACGCCAGCGAAATCGAGTGAGTGCGGTTGGCAGGGCGGTTGCGGTTGAGAGAGGCTGCGCCGGGCTCCTTGTGATGGCAGCGACTAGAGCCCGGGCAGTTCGCGCTGAGGCGAGTCGCTGGTTGCCTGCTGGCTGCTGCTGCCATTGCGCTGCGGACCGACCGGGGGCTGTACCCGGCAATTTCACTTGAAACGTGATCACCTGAACAAAAATGTGCAGTTTTCACAAGCCTGGTTGCACGTCTCCTTGCACTTTTCACGCTTTTGATGTAGCGTATTACAAGGTTTTGGGCCTGATGCACCGCCCAGTTGCCTTTGTTGTCACCTTCTCAGTGGCTCTACCTTGGGCGTTGACCCCCGTACTGCAGGCCCACTGCCATGCTGACTGGTGCACTGCCTGCTAAGGAGCCTGGCCAGCAGCAGCAGCAGCAGCAGCAGCAGCAGCAGCAGCAGCAGCAGCAGCAGCAGCAGCAGCAGCATCAATAGCGGCAGCAGGGCTTGCCCTACTTTACCCCTGCCTCATCCATCACGCATCCGGCACTCCACGCTCCTGCCATTCCACACAGATGGGAGCTCCAGCACCTTGGCCTCAACCTAGAGCCTTCCTTGCCGTGGAACATTAAGCGTGGACCACTACAAAACAGTGTTTATGTCTGTGTGGAGTTCCCATGCACATGGCATACACATGGGCATGGTCGCCTACCACCTACACTATTGCCTGACCCAGAGGGCTATGATGTAGAGTTGGCATGACAAACATGCACTAATAGCTAGCTGATGGAAGCTCAAAGGGGGGCACACACTACTGTGCCGCAACAGGCTGTTGCTGCTGCTGCTGCTGCTGGGCCTTGGGTGGCTTGTCTCGCACCCGCTTGTACCCCAGCTCAGGGTACTCCTTGCCCTTGGCTGGCAGCTTCCCCTGCTCTGGCCAATGGCACAGCTCCAGCGGGCGCCACCTGCTCTCCCCAGTGCGCTGCATGTTCAGGGCTGCATTACAGTCCCTGTCTACCCACCTGCCTGGCTGTGGTGCTGGTTCAGCTTTAGAAGCCTTGCCTCTGCCCGTGGTGGGCTGGGTGGGCTCAGCTGCCGGCTCAGCCTTAGTGCGCTTGCTGCGCTTGGCTGGCTGGGGAGTGTTGGGCCCTGGCTCTAAGGCTGCTGGCTGTGTGGCTGCCTGGCTGCTGCTTAGGGCCTGTGAGGGCTTGCGTCAGCATACATCAGGGTGGGCACCACCGGGGCTTCATCCCACCTTGACTCCCACCCACACCCTAGGCCAGCAGCATGCGTCGGACATTTTCCCCCCCGTCGATCCCGCCGCTCATCGATGCCGCTTCCAACTGCTCCTGGCTGCCAAGCTGCTTCCCTTGGCTGCACTTCATGGCTTCCAGCTTACGACTGGTCCTGCGCTCCAGGCTCCTTCAATTCACCTCCAATCCAGTCCTGCAAGCAACCCATGCCACACATTCTATTGACTAGTACCTTTCCCGTGCTACTTGGCATAAGTTGTGGAAGCAGGCCGCGCTCCAGGCGGACGCTCTGCCGGAGAAATCTTCTTATTTCTCTTCTATCTGACTGCATTTCTTCTTCACCTACAAGGCACTCCACATGTGCCACAAAATCAATGAGCGCCACCTCGCACCTTTCCCTGGCTTCCCATTCTTTCTCCTCGCTGCCTCTTGCTCCTTTCGCTCGACCTGGTCGCATGCCTTCTATCGCTGGTGGCGTGTTTGGTCCGGGCTGCTGCTGGCTGCTCCTGGCAGCTAGCTCATCCTGGCTGCTAGCTCATCCTGGCTACTGTGTGCTGTCCTTCGCGGTTCCTTCGCTTCCTTCGCGCTTCCCTTGCGAAACCTGCATGCAACCTGAAGGTACACAAATCCGTGTTATATAGATGGCCTGCTGGGTTCGCACCACCTCTAGTGTGTTCAATAAGTTGCCTCAGTAAGTGCCAGTGGCACTGTGGTTATGATGGTTGGGATACACCGCAATGACCTGAGATGCCTGTTGCCGGTCTCGCCCGTCTCAGCCCATCGGTCGGCAGCTTTCAACCAGCTTTGACCGCAATCGACCCTATTTCGATGACCCCGTCGATTTGCGACAATCGACAGGTTTCGATGACCCGGGGGGAGTCTCTGGCGGCCACCCATCGGTCGCTCGACATATTTCGATCAGCTTCGACCGCCTTCGATCGCAATCGATCCTATTTCGATGACCCCATCGATTTTGCAAAAATCGACAGGTTTCGATGACCCGGGGGAAAATGTCCGACGTGCAGCCGGCAATGTAGCATAGACATTAGTAAAGTGAAGCAAGCCTGCTGCCTAATTAGCAGCTACATCTATGATGGCCCTTACTACACCCTTCCTTTAGCAAAATCCTTACTCAACACCCAAGCTCGTCATCATTGCTCGGGGGCCGTTGTTTAGGTCCCGGTTCTCACGGGCTCTGTACGCTCTCTCTATCCCGCAGCCCCAGTGTGGGTACGTACGTCTCCCTATCCCGCGGCCCTGCCCCACCCAACGCCTGCCCCGCTGGCAGGCAGCCCTCAAAGCCATTTGATGGTATGGCCCCGCACGCCGTGCCGCGCCCGCTCCTTAATCTTGTCCCTGCCATCGCACCGTTCCAGGAGCTGCAAGCTCCAAACAAGCCCGCTCCTCAATCTCGTCCCCGCTGGGCCAAGCTCCAAGCCATGTAGATGATGTTTTGGAGGAGCCTCAACACGCTGCTCGTCAGCCGTCAAGGCATTACCTCACCTACCCCTCACCACCTGCTGCACCACCCTCCTCCTCCAGCTCCTCCTCCTCCTCTTCCAGCTCCTCCTCCTCCTCCTCCTCCTCTTCCTCCTCCTCTTCACCGGTGAAGTCGGGGCCAGGCCACCACAGGCGGGGAACGTTCTGCCGGCCACTAGACGACTGGTAGCTGGGCAAGGGGCCCCAGCCCCTGCATCACCACCACCACCACCACCACCACCACCACCACGACTAACAACAACAATAACGCCCGTGGCATGCACTGCACAAGGCAACTGGGTGTCCCAGGCAGAATAAGGCAGGCTGAAACAATACATTACATCACACCCATCCACTCACCCACCCACCCATACGACAATCCTCTTCATTTCTCAGACTTTCTGTTTCATATTTCACATTTCATGTTCATTTTCTTGTTGGCAACAGCTCCCAGCAGTAGGAATGAGAGGGCAGGCCACCACATCCTGGTCGTGCAAGGTCAGCTGTGGCTAGACTGAGGTACTGCCAACTGCCAAAGGTGCTGGGTGGTGGTTCAAGCATTTGGGGCACACCCACTGCATCTCGTGGCATATCATCATCATCACAGCTACATGGCATCTGTGCCATTATAAGTAACAGCAAGACATACATATGCATACGCATGCACGCATGCGCATGAAGCGAGCTCAACATGTCGAGTCTAGGACTGTGTCATGTCAGCAGAGGGGTGTCATATGATGATGATGATGTTGATGATGTTGATGATGATGCTAATGGTTGACAAAAGCATGTGACAGGGTCCTGTGAGCACCAGGCAGCTGCTCCTGTGCCCCCTTACCTGTAGGTGCTGCCACCTGCGGCATTGCTAGCGGCGGCAGCGAGAGCAGCAGCGGCGCCGTACCTGCTGCCATACCCTGCACACCATACCCCAGTGGCAAGCCAGGCCAAGGGTGAGTGGGTGAGCAACGTGATGCATGAGGTGTGGCTAAACACTATGTCGCACCCTTCATCACACCCCCGCAGCGCTGGGGGTGGGGTGGGGTGGGGTGGGGTGGGGTGGGTGGGGTAGGGTGGGGTGGGGTGGGGTGGGGTGGGGTGGGGTGGGGTGGGGTGGGGTGGGGTGGGGTGGGGTGGGGTGGGGTGGGGTGGGGTGGGGTGGGGTGGGGTGGGGTGGGGTGGGGTGGGGTGGGGTGGGGTGGGGTGGGGTGGGGTGGGGTGGGGTGGGGTGGGGTGGGGTGGGGTGGGGTGGGGTGGGGTGGGGTGGGGTGGGGTGGGGTGGGGTGGGGTGGGGTGGGGTGGGGTGGGGTGGGGTGGGGTGGGGTGGGGTGGGGTGGGGTGGGGACCCTGCAACTTGCCTGCTCCGTAGCTTGCAGCAATGGTGGCTGCGGTGACGGCATTGATGCCGGTAGCAGCCATGATGACGGCCTGCTGCTGCTCCTGTAGCTGCTGCTGGAACTGCTCGTGCTGCAGCTGCTGCTGGTCAAAGGGCTGCTGAGGAGAGGGGAAGCCGTACATGAGGGACCAAGGAGAGACCCCCTCAGCTGTGGGCGATGAGGTGGCACTGGGCCCGCCCTCCCCCCTGGCATCCAGCCCAGCATCACTGCCCGACCCCGTAACACTCGGCGCGTGGGCATGGTTGCCGAGTTGGTTTAGGTGGTTGCGGTGGCTCTGGGTGCGGTTGGAGGAGAAGGATGGCTGGCGCAGATCACCCAGCAGTGGCATCGCCTCCTCCTCCGCCTCCTCCTCCTCCACCTCCTCCTCTGCCTGCCCCCCACCCTCCGCCCAGCCTTGTGTTGTGCTGGGTGTGCGTCTGCACAGGGCAGCAGGCACGGCAGGTGGAGGCTGTGATGTTGTGGAGGCTGTCATTGCTGCCCACTCCTCAACCGCCTCAGTGTCCTCTTCTAAGGTGCCAGGCCCTGCGCCCTGGTCAGGACTGGCTCCCCTGACCCCCTGAACCCCGCAGCCTCTGCCGCTGGTCCTGCCCCTGCACCCGCCCTAGGCCCGCCCTAGCTCCCTGCCACTGTGGAATGCAGGCCGCCACAGCCCCCCTGCCACTGTGGGGCCCTTTGCAGGATCAACGGCCCCCCGGATGACCCCGGCCACACAGCCACACGCCCTGGCTGACAGCTGGCTCAATCAAATGGATAAGATGGACGTTAAAAAGATAGATGAGAGGCATGACAGGCGGCCCTGGCTGAAGTTGACGTGATGGATGAGAGGCCTGGTCACCTCAGGGTTTGCGGGGCGGGGCCTGCAGGGTCCTGGGCTAGCGGTGGGGAGGGCGGGTGGATGACCACTATGTCCGACACACCTGCAGCGCCGGGGCCACGGCAGCAAGCAAACCCCTTCACCTTCCAGGCTGGCAATGTGGGGGCAGCTGGGCAGCTCACCCTCAGCTGCTGGCATGACACTGGCATGACAGTGCCTCAGCTGATGCAGTCATCAACTTGGAGAGGTGGTGATAGTGTTAGTTACTGAACTGTCCGCCCGGAAAGGGTTTGTATGATGGAGTCATCATCTTGAGAAGTGTTAGAAGTGTTAGTGATAGTGTCAGTTACTGAACTGCAAGGCCTGGACAGGTTTGAATCATCAAAGTTGGCAGGGGATGATGGTCTTCTGTCGTTGTGAACGTCAGCCTGGGCGACTTTAATGGTTATGGTGGGATGGGGAGGAGGGACGAGGCAGGTGGGAGGAGCGGTTGCACGTGTTGCAGTTGGTGGCATGCACCCACACTAGCAGCTGCCCTACTGTAGCCATGAGCTCTGGGGCTGCCGCTGAGCTGTGGCGTCAAAGGCGGGCTGTGCAGGCTCTAGGATCAGGCTTGTAGTGCCTAGGCTCCTGAGTGCCATACTGTAAAGGAAGATGAGAGATGCGTGACATGGGTCGGGTCGGGTCGGCTCGGCTCGGGTCGGGTCAGGCGCTTACTGTCATACGTCAAAGCGCTGGGGTCCAGCTGCAGGGGGCGGCCATCCGCCAGCAGCACTGACGAGCCCGGATGGGCCAGCGACTCCATGACACCCCGTATGGCGCGCATCACCCCTGCAGCCACCACAAGCCAACCCCCAGCAGGCCACTGGCCATTGCCACTTGGACAAGACCCTGGCACTGTATCCTCATGCAGCGCCAACTGACTGTGAAGCCACAGCTTGCGCCCCCTGACAACCTCTACTGCCCACTACAACTACGTTCCCCTGTCCCCTGCCACCTGCCATGCAACCACAGCCTCCATCCCCTATCCCCTGGCACCTGTCACCGTCCATTTGCTGAGTGCTGCTCATCGCTGCAGTCACACCTACGTTTGCTGAGCATTGCCAGCCGTGACCTGCGTCCCCTGTCCGCTGCTACCATCCACTGCATCTACAGTCTGCCAAGCATTGCCAGTGAGGCGTGTAGTGCCAGATACTTGCCAACCATGACCCTGACGACCCACCTAACCACCAGCTGCTCCTGCCAACCAGCCCCTCTGTGCAGCCATGGGCACCCAGGCCCGGCCTCCCTGCTGCCCTGCTGCCCCTCCTTCACACCCATGGAGACAGATCCTAGGTGTGTGGGGGAGGAGGGTGGGGAGCGAGTGGGTTTCCCCGGCAGTGGGGTACGCTCGTGGTGCATGGCATGACGCACATGAGGTCAAGGGCGTAGGGGAGGTGGGCAGGCATGGTGGTGGACTGGCCCTGGCCCTGGCTCTGGCCCCGTTCTCCTGCAGCAGCGCCACCTCAGCAGGCAGGAGCGCCCCCACCCACCTGGCACCGTGAGCTGCTCTGCCGGCAAGCTGACCTGCACCGCCTGCGCCAGCGTGAACACCACCTCGGTGCCCTCAGGGAAGCGCTGCTGCCAGACGTCCGGATGCAAGCGGCTGGCCCCTTCCCCTCCCCCTCCCCCTCCTCCCCTAGCTCCAGCGCCCGCCCCCTCCCTCCCACTGACAACCTCTGCGGAGCCAGGGCTGGGGTGGGTGGCAGGGTCGGGTGCCGCGCTGCCACTGCTTCCACTGCCACCTTGGTCGTGATGAGCCCTGGTAGCGTGTCCGCTGCTGCTGCTGCTGCTGCTGACTGCACCCCACCCGGCTGTCACCCTGTCCCCAGGGAGGGCAGCAGAGGGGTCCAGGGTCTCTGAGGGTGGGGCGGCAGGGGGGGCCAGCTCTGCCTGCCCCTGCAGCAGCCCATCCAGCACCTGCAGCAGCATGCGGCCCTCCACCAGGCCCTCCAGCACGTCCCTGCAGCCAGCAGCCAGCACACACACTCAATGCCTGCCGCTAGGAGGTGACACGGGGGGCATGGGGTATGGGGGGAGGGAGGGGGGCCTGGATTGAGGGGGAAGGAAAGGGCGCCTGGCTCAACACTACATGTTACTACACTCCATTTCTACAACACACCAACAGCTACAGTGGTCCCTGTCCCTGTCCCTGTCCCTGCCCCCGCTCTGCTGCTGTCACCTGCTGTAGCCCCTAGCACAGTTGGGGCAGGCCAGGGCCCAAGAGGAGACCAGCCACTGGTGGAAGCAGGCGCGGTGCAGGCTGCGCAGGCTGCCGCGGCACACGGTGCAGGGTGAGAACAGCTGGCCACCCTCCCCTGGCCCGGCACCAGCAAAGCACACCCAGCACAGCTCCCCAACATCAGCCACGCCCCCGCACTCAGCCTTGGCTGCGGAGGGCGCAGGGGCACAGGGGGAGGGCAGGGCGCCTGGAACCATGGCGGCAGGGGCGGGAGCAGGGGCGGCTGGGGCAGGGGGGGTCCCTGAATGCACTGCTGCTAGGCGGGCAGCAGCCTGGGTGGGGGTGGAGGGTGTGTGGAGGAGCCGCGTGCCAGACCCAGCTGCTGACAATGATTGTGTGACCGGCCCTTGCCTATTCAGGCCCTGCCCCTGGCCCAACCCCTGCCCCTGGCCCAACCCCTGCCGGCCCTGCCTCTCATGCTGCACAGCCGCCTGTGTTTGCTGCCGCGTGCTGTGCTGCTGGGGCGGCCACCGTTCTTGGGAGTGAGAGGGTACCCTAGTCTGCTGCTGCTGCGGCGGCGGCTGCGGTGGCTGGTGCCACCCCTCCGTGTGGGCAGCAGCCTGCCACCCGCCTGACTCCAGCTGCAGCCCTGCTCCGTTCGCCCACTCAGCCTCCACTGCAGCCGCTGCTGCGGCCACTGCAGGTGGAAGTGATGCTGCAGCTGTGGCAGGGTCCATGTGCCTGCTGCTGGTCAGCACCGCCCTCCGCCCCGCACCCACAGAAGCAGCAGCAGAAGCAGCAGCAGGTGGTGCTGGGGTACTCCCCTGCCTATGTCTGGCATTCATGCCCGGACTGCCTTGGTGGCGAGGCGTAGGAGCCTGGGCCCATGGCTGGTGGTTCAGCCTCAGCCCCAACAGGCCGATCAGGTACTGCCACATGGCACGCTCATTCTCCTCCGCGGCCTGCTGGCGTGCTCGTTGCTGGGGGGAGAGTGTAGGGGCACGCTGGGAGGGGTGGCGGGGGGTGGGGTGGTGGGGCAGGCCCAAGCCAGGGTGGTAACCGTGGGCAGCGGCGGCGGCGGCGGCGGTGGCAGCCGCAGACCGCTGCTGACGGGCTCTGGCAGAGGGCATAGCGTCAGGGTAGAGAGGGACAAACGGCTCCAGGGGGGCGGGGTGGTGCGTAGGGTACGAGGCGGGAATGGGGTTAGCAATCTGAGGGGTGGGCTGGGGGCTGGGGGCTGAGGCGGCTAGGAAGGGAGGGGAAGGGCATGAGGCGCATGGGCCTGCACTAACATGAGAGTCAATGGAGGTGCTGGTTGAGGAAGGGCTGGAGAGGTTGAGGTGGGAGGGCTGTGCTGGCTGCAACTCCATGGGTGGCAGGAGCAGCGTGCACCCATGAGCACGACTGCCAAGCTCAAGTGATGTTGTTCCTGGGCCCTGCTGTAAGTTTGGCGCAGACCTTGACCGTGCCCTCAGCTCGCGCAGCGGGGTACTTCGCTGCGCCATCGCCGTTTACTGTTCAAGCCAATGACTAGTCAAGCATCGGCTACGCTACTATGTCCGTCGTAGTAAAGCGCGCTGCAGTTGCGATCAAAAAAAACATCGGCATTCGGCATGATGTAGGGCGTGATTTGCTGGTTGGTGTCTGCAACTCGAGTTCGAGCCCTACTCTATGCATGCTTTCGCTCGCATCCCTTTGTAGGGGGCTTAGTATGAGGGCTGTGGGGTTCAGGAGTTGTAAGATGATGCAGGTGACCAAATGCCCTGCAAGATGGCCACAAAGCATGAACATCGAGTATTTTTTATTGGAGCGTGACCCAGCGTAAGCAACCACATGCTATGAGCTCATAGCTGTAATAGCTAGCTGCTACCGTGACATAGTACGCTCCAACTCCGTTCATCTCGACTATTCAGAGTAAAGCTACTCAAATGATTGGGGTTCATGCTTTGTCCCTGAAGTTGGTGACTCTCCTGCAGCAGTTGTATGTATGGAGCAGGTGTTAGCTCGGACATAATCAACACCCTGGTTTTGTGCCGGCACCAGTAGTAGTCGAACATGAGTACGCTGGTCTGCCCGGGTGACAGGATTGGGAGTGCCGATGTGTATAGGGCGGGCTCTGGGACGTACGAGCGCCATGGAGGGATCTTCGCTGCCTGCTGCGGCCAAGCACAAGACGCCACGAGCAGCTCAGGGGTGCGGGCCAGGCTCAGCATGCACGACAACGTCGAAAGCCGAGGCAGGACGGCCTCGACATGGTTGTGCCATTGCGCCGCATTGTAGGAACGACTGCTCCAGGTTACTGCCCCTCAGGATATCAAGTCGGCAATTCCAAAGCCAGGCGCTGTGGTGACCGTAAAGGTAGGCACAGGCGGCTCTAAACATACAGAGCAGAAACCTCCCTGTCACTGTTCTCCAGCTGTGAGCATGCCTGCAACTTCAAGATCCATCGCGAATATCTCTACAACAACTAGGAGCTGCGTTACCTGGATCCCGGATTGGTACTCTGTGCCAATACCAAATCGCAATTGCGTTCAGGTCCCAGACACGGCACTGCTGGCAATGGCATGATGAACAGTGGCTTTGGGGGCTTGCTTGCAGTGCAGGTAACGCGCGTGCAGCAGACGTCTGCCAGCTGCAAGGTGCTGGTGGTTGGCTCAACAGCAGTCAGCAAGGAGTTCAGCGGGATAATCAGGTGAAAGCTCACTGCTGCTTGAGTGGTGCCTGCCAAGGCATGCAGCCCACTGGAGCCATGCAGCCCACTGGAGCCATGCTGCTAATGAAGGCTAGAGGCAGTTCAAGCAGTGGATGCACCAGGCTGGCCAGGCTGCAGGCATCTCTGGCATCATAGCAACAGACAGGCCATGCAGGCAGCTGGCATCACCACCTTGGTGTGCAGCTGACTTGCATGCACAAGCTAGGTTGGGGCTCATGGCAGGTGGCACTCACGGCAGGTGCATGCTTTAGTCTGGGGCTCATGGCAGGTGCCAGCCTGGCAACACAGCGCACACGGGACCTGGCAGGCAGCTGGCAGCACCACAGCAGGTGCTAGACCTGGACTGATGGCATGCAGCAGGCCAGCAGACCACCCTTGCTGGGTAGGTCAGGCAAGCTCAGCACGCCTGATGGCTGCCCTGCTCCATGTGCTGCATCAGGTGCCCTCCCCTCCCCTGCTGCTCCTCGCCTGCTGCCAGTGGCCCCCTGAAGCCACCTGTCCCCCCTTGTGGCTCACCCAGGCTGCCGCTGCTGCTGCTGCTGCTGTACCCTAGCAGGTTGCAAGATGTTCGCAGCACTGAGATTGACAAGGTGGTGCTGCACCACTGCTTCAGGCCCGGGGACATTGTGAGAGCAGAGGTAGGCACAGCGCCAGCCTGCCCGTCCGCCTGCCCACCTGCCTGCCTGCCTGCCTGGCCCTTGCCTGCCCGCCTGCCTGCCTGCCTGCCCGCCCTCCCGCCCGCCAGCCCGCTTAAGACACACCAGCAGCTGTCCTTACCCTGCTGCCCTGGTGGCAGGTGCTGTCCCTTGGGGACGCCCGCTCCTACTACCTCACCACCGCCAAGGTGGGTGGCCTGCTGCACATCACCCACACCACAGCTCCTGGACTGCCTGGTGTGAAGCAGCAGAGGTTGAGGGCAAAGCCAGTGGCAGTGGAAGTCCCTATTCCTCGCATCAATGTCGTCATCACCTACTCGCCCGCTGTGCTGCTTGCCTGCCTGCCCAGCAGGCTGCTTGACCATGTGTTTGCTTGGCTGCTTGCTAAGTGCCTGGCCGCCTGGCTGCCTACCAAATCGACAGCGGCTGGATGGCCTGCTGCCCTGCAGAACGAGCTGGGCGTGGTGTACGCCAAGAGCAGTGCAGGTGAGGGGCAGGCCTCCAAGCGCCAGCAGCGGGCGCCCCTGGCAAATGAGCACTAGCCCCGGTAGCCTGTTGACCATGTGGCTCAGCAGGCGGCTGCAGGATAGAGGTTTGCTGCAAGGCCAGGGGCAGGGATAAGGGACTGGGACAGGAGCAGGGGCAGGGCAGGGCAGGGGCAGTGATTGCAGACAGGGAGTTGAATGAAAGGTAGGGGTGGGGTGGGAGGGATGGAGTGTGTGCTGGCAGTGGGGGCTGCAGGCCTGGCCTGTCTCAGCCTGGAGCCTCAATGCCCACGCTGCTCATTGCAGCCATCTTTGCCCACCCGCCTTGGCTCTGGTCCATGCTCATGAGCTGGTGTCCCTGGTCTCAGGTTCCATGCTGTCAATATTCCTGTTTTTCTCTACTGGCTTCCTAGCTGAGCTGCCTGTACCTCCTGTGTCCGGACTCGTGCAGGTGTGCCCATGGTGGCGGTGGGCTGGGAAGCCATGCAGTGCCCCATGACACGGGTGCTGGAGCCCCGCAAGGTTGCGGCCACACAGCCAGAAGGCAACCCTTCCGCCTCTCCTGCTCCTTAACCGCTTGCGGCTCAGCCAGGCACCTAGGCATACCTGACTGCACCTGCTCCTTGCAATTCTGCTAAGCATGTGATAGAGGTGTGAAACAATCCTGATGTATTGAAACCAGCTGGACTGGGCGTACAGGCAAACGTCCCAAAGCGCAGCGCCTAGCTGCGCAATGGCCCGTGAGAAGTGTAAGAGCGCCACCAAGCAAAACAACGTCACATCAAACATGCACGTCACATGCTGGGGTGCCTTGCACACCCCCCGCTCTCCTGCAGTCACTTGCTGTAGCTGGCTGCTGGGCGAGGGTGGGGTGGTTGTGACTCGAGCCATGGAGGCTGAGGTGGCTCTGCAGCGGGGCCTGTGGCCTGTGGCTTCAGGAGGGAGAGCAGGTGACTGCTGAGTTGCTGATTGACCTGCCTGCTGAGCCATGTGGTGCACACCACCAGAGAAACGGAGGCAGCCATGGCAACCTGGCAGCTGGACATGGTGCCCTGGTACTACCGGTGATAGCAGCCTTGGTGCCCTAGTGTACCGCCCCATTCGGGTCAGGTCCAGACGCGAGGTGCTTGCGCTTCCTACCTGTCATCACGTCAGCCTGTACGGCAGTATGCTGGAGCGGGCACCCAACACTAGCCACCCTTCATACTTCATACTTCACTACGGGTCACCGGATGGGGCGCACGATGCTGCTGCTGCGAAAGCTGATCCACATGCTGTTCGCAGCATTGCGACAGCCAGCTTTGATCGCAGCGTCACTTAGGCGCAGGCATGTCGCTCGAGCGACGCCTCTTACACCCTACGGCAACCCACTGCCCGAGGTAGTGCATCAAGTCGTCAACACGCTGAAGCCCGGGCGGCTCGTCATTGTCGGGGACGTGGTAGGATGGGATGGGCAGTGCACTGCCTGGAAGCTCCGAGACTGGTGGCACCTTCCCTCCTCAATGCCAATATGCAATACAAGCAGCTGCAGATCTCCATGTGTTGCACAATTCGGGCACGCCATGTGTTGCCCAAACCCACCGCTCAGCCCCCTTGTCCCTCACTAGGGCCTCCATTTGAGCCGGATCAGAAGTACCTACTAGCATACACTATCAGCCACTAACTAGATCCGGCTCAAACAGTGTTAATAGGCTGTGTGGAGTAAACCCAGTGCACATGGCACATGAGCCTGCCTACCACCTACACTATTGCCTGACCCGAGGGCTATGATGTAGAGTTGGCATGACAATGCATGCACTAATTGTAAGCTGATGACAGCTCAAGTGGGGGGGGGCACACTACTGTGCCACAGCAGGCTGCTGCTGCTGCTCCTGGGCCTTGGGGGGCTAGTCTCGCAGGCGCTTGTAGCCCAGGCCAGGGTACTCCTTGCCCTTGGCTGGCAGAGCTCCCTGGTCTGGCCAGTAGCACAGCTCCAGCGGGCGCCACCTGCTCTCCCCAATGCTGCATTGCAGTCCCTGTCCAGCCACCTGCCTGGCTGCGATGCTGGCTTTGCCTTGGCAGCCTTGCCCTTGCCCTTGCCCTTGGTGGGCTCAGCTGCCGGCTTGCTGCGCTTGGCTGGAGGGGGAGTGCTGGGCCCTGGCTCTGAGGCTGCTGGCTGTGTGGCTGCCTGGCCGCTGCGTGGGGCCTGTGGGGGCTTGCGTGGTGCCACTACAGGGCACCACATCAGGCCCCGCACTGCCTCTCAGTCCATGCAAACCCACCGCTCAGGGTTTGCAAGCCCCACCGCTCAGCAGTCAGCAAGTAACCATTACTGGTGCCTGCACTACAGCATGGGCCACTTCCTCATCAGCGGTCCTGTGCTCTTATGCCTGCAGCATGGATGCCACTCCGAGCTGATGTCACTGCTGAAAAAGCTAGAGTTTGATGAGGCCCTGGACAACCTGGCGTTTGTGGGAGACCTGGTGAACAAGGTGCGACCCAGTACCACTGTGAGGGACTGACACTGCACGTCTGCAGTGGTCTATACCTCCCTGGAAAAGGGAGGCGGCTTGCATGGCCGATGGAGTCCATCCTACCACGGCTTGGGGGCTCAACCAGCTTTTGTCAGGCTGGCCGTCTGTGGTCACACCATGCCTCACAGGTTTTGCACCGTGCCACACCACTAGTGGGTGAGTAGTGTGACTGTGGGCAACCCTGGACGTGGTGCAGGGGCCAGCTTCACGCCAGGTGCTCGCCAGCTTCCGCACCATGCAAGCGCTCGGTGTGCGTGGCAACCATGACGATAACTGTGTAAGTGGGCGGAAGCGGTAGGGGTAGGTGATGCATGTAGGCTGTGGTGCACATAGATTGAGGTGCATGCAGAGTAAGGTGCATGAGTCAGCCATTACCATGAGGGGTAGGGGAGGTACAGGATCCCTGAGGGGCAGGGCGGTTGCGCCTGCCTGCACCTATTGTAGACCAGGATCAGTGCTGGCACTCAGCCATCATTTAGGACGCCTGCTTCACATGTGGTCATCATACACGTGGTCATGCCACCTCCCTGTCAGCACCAGCACCTGCCCTCGTGCTCTCTTCAGCTCTTGCACACCTCGCTGTGTTGATGACGATGGTCAGCCTGGTCTGGCTTCTTGCCACACCTGGTTGTGTTGGCTGCTGGCATGCAGTTGCAGCGGTGGCGCGTCTGGCATGAGCAGGGCTCGCCCTTGAAACCAGGGTCAGAGTGGCTCAGTGAGTTGGACCCTGAGGATGTGGCCGTGCTGGAGAAGCTACCGTTCACCCTGTATCTCCCAACCTATGGCGTGCTCCTCTGCCATGCTGGCCTGGTGCACTCCATGCTTCACGACACCACAGTACCCGAGCCAGAGGCGGCACCATCGCAACCACAACGACAGCTGGTGTCGGATTTGCTTTCCCGCCAGGCTCTAGCGAACTTGGTGACAATGCGCAATGTGGTCCCGCGGCCCAAGGAGGATCCCAGGCCATCCGACGACGGCAAGGTCCGCGAGGCTGCCACGTCGGCCGCCGGACAGTGGATTGGCAGCCCGTCGGCGTCGGAAGGGGTTGCTTGGGCACCGACGTGGCCTGGGCCGCTTCACGTCTTCTTCGGACACGACGCAAAACGCAGACTGCAGCTGGAGAAGTACTGCACGGGCCTTGACACGGGCTGTGTGTATGGCGGGCAGCTCACGGCTGCAGTGATCCCGCCCTTGACGCAAATGACTGAGCAGTCCGAGGTGGCCAGGTGGTGGGCCTCAGCGGCGATTAGCGCAGCAACAGGACCACCGCCTAGCGTCACGCGCGATGCGCTGCTTTGCGAGCTGGTGAACGTGCCAGCGGACAAGATGTGGTGCGCTCCAGTGACCAAAACTTACAAGGAGGCGGCGTGATCACACTGCTGCGATCATGAATGCTTTCTGCAATATCTCATTCCTGAGGTACAGGTGTAATGTGATTACCATCACCTATTATCATCAAGCCAGCACTGTCTGCGGCTGCTGCTTCAGCGCTGCCATCTTGTTGCGAATCTGGGCAGACAGCGCCGCCGCATTAGCATTCACCCATCGCACGCGCTTCGCGTAGGTGCCTGCCCGGCTGGTAAGGCTGTCGATGCTGTCCTCCTTGCTCACCGCCCTGCCAATGAAGTAGACGACGTTGCTGAAGATGCGCCTGCGCACCAGGAAGCGGGTGAAGAAGGTGGAACAAGGCAGGCTAAAGGAAACCCAGTGCGAATAGCCCGCGCATCGCTCCTGCAAGCTTTTCAGAGTCCCTCCCACCTGACCCTGAACCCTGAGGCTTCGAAGCCCACGACCTCCTGGCCTGCCTGCCTGCCTGTCAACCCTTCCCCTGCAAGCTCAGCTGAACAGTCGTCATGGTCATGCCTGGAGCAGCGCCCTGGAAAGGGGTCAGCATCAAAGGGCAGCACTACCCGCTGCCTGGGTGTGTGGCACCTCACTCACAGGTTGATGAGGTCCGGGATGATGTCAATCTCAGCATCTGTCAGCTCCCCATGCTCCACAAACCCGGTGATGAACTCCTCGCACCTGCACCGCCACCACCAGCCAGTTGAACAGGCTGGAGGCACCTGGGCCAGGGGCCAGGGATCCGCCAGCTACTGGCAGCCTGGTGGCATCTCAGCCTGGTAGCATCGCCTCTCTGCCGCTCACCAGCTTCCTCCCGCTTCTCTACTCCCCACCGGCTTCCTCCCAGCTTCCCGCTTCTCTACTCCTGGCTCACCCTCTGTTTAACTGGGTGCCTAGTGTGCCTTACATGCGAGGACATATGCCATGTTGTGATGACTTTCCAATGCAAGCGCCATGCAGTGATAATGAATGTGACGATGATGATGATGATGATGACGACGACCTTCCTTCACCCAGTGCATGTTCCACCTCCACCCACTCACTGGCCAGCCCCCACACCACTGTCAACCAGGCCATGTGGTGCCCTTACCATCTGCCGCCGGCCATGCTGGCAAGCCAAGGGCTGGCAAGCCAAGGGCTGGCAAGCCAAGAGCTGGCAAGCCAAGAGCTGGCATGCCAGGCCCTTCCAGCCAGCACTCACAATGGGAGGGGCTGGTCCTCGCCCACGTACTTGCTGAGTGCCACCGCCAGCTCCATGGCACGCCAGTCATACAGGCAGAACTCAAAGTCCAGCAGCCCGCTGACCTGAGCAGACACACCCACACCCCCCCCCACACACACACATGGGCTGGACCAGGCAGGAACACACACTCCTCTTCAGGCTTGTGCTGCTGCCGGTGAAACAGGAGCTAAGGCATGGCGTGGGCTGGGCAGGTATGGTAGCAGGGAAAGGGCAAGGGAGGACATTTGAGGCAATGTTCAGGCTCGACAGGGACCTTCCCTTGCCCTGCTGCCTGAAACTGGCAGGGCAGGAAGGGCAGTAGGGCTGATTGCTAAGTGCTGGCTGGAGCTGGCTTGACCTAGCTGCTGCTGCTGCTGCAGGAGGCATTGCATGAGGGTGCATGTAGTGGTGCTGTAGGCACATCCAGGGGCTGACTGGGGCTGCTGGTTGAGGTGGGAGCCGCAGGGCTCAGCTGCTGCCAGAGGCGCTGTGGAGGGTGCTAGCGCAGCTGCTTGGCTAGAGCTCACCTGGTCTCCCACCACCATGACATTGTCCTGCAGCCAGGCAGCGCGGGCAGGCCAGGTAAGCAGGGCAGTGCATCAGGGCATTCTGGGCAGGCCAGCAGACAGGCAGTGCTGCCAGGGCGGGCAGGCCAGGTAAGGAGGGGGAGATCAGCAGTGCAGACAGGCATGCCGGCAAGCATGGAAGCAGCTGTCAAGAGGGAGGTCAGCCAGGGCAACTAGTGGCAAGGGAGGTCAGCCAGGGCAGCTGTGACCAAGACAAGAGGTGCAGGGAGGCTGAGGCTGCCAGGGCTGACTGGCCCCTCACATAGTGCAGGTCGCCATGGATCATCGACATGGGCAGGTCCATGGCGTTGAACCGCTCCAGCTTCTTTTCAATGGCCCTGCATCAAACAGGGGCAGGGCATCACCCTGGCGCCTGCCTGCAGGGCCCACAGCCACAATCCTCACAACCCTCATGATGACACAGCAGGGGCAGGGCCTCTCCTTGCTGCCACCTGTGCCGCCCAAGCTACCTGCCAGGCCTGGTGGCAAAGTCTGTAAGGGAGTCCCAGGAGCTCCTCTCCTCCCTCAATGCAACCCGCTCGGCAGGGGCACGGTCCTTCTCACAGCTACACTGGCTGCCACAGGCTGAGTGTTATGGCTGAGTGTTCAAGCTGCCAGGCAGCTTCTCACCGGATCTCATCAGTGAGGTAGTCGATGGCCTCCCTGCACACGTTGAATGCTGGGTTGGTGGCCACCTCCGCTGCAGGGCAGGGAGGGGGGCCGGCACAAGGGACAGGTGAGGGAGCGCAGGCGGGGCAGGGAAGAGGGGCTGTGGCGTTGGGGTATGGGTCACGGGTGGGCACTGATGGCCGTCACTGGTGTCCACGAATGGTCAGGAAGGGCCGGCAGGGGCTTCGATAGGATAGGATGGGTGAGGGATGGGTGGATGGTGAGGGGTGGTGGGTGGAGGGTAAGGGTTGGTGGGTGGAGGGGATGGGAGGTGGGAGTTCTCGAGGTGGAAGCAGAGCTATGGATGGAGGGAGAGCTGGCATGTCAGGGGAGAGAGAGGCTGCTGGCTGCTCATCTGTGAGCTGACGAATGGAAGGAGGAGCAGGGATGGAAGCTGGCTGGGTTGAAGTATGCAGCTTGGCTGCCAACGAAGGAGCGAGTGCTGGTCTTGACCGTGACAATGCTATGGCAGCCGTTGGCTCGCGGCACTCACAGTAGAACAGGTCCCTGTTCATGGCGTGGTGCGCGAGGAAGACGTCGGTGTAGCGGGCAGTGGGCGCCACCATGTCCACGTGCACCAGGGACATGGCCGCACTGAGCTGCCCTGTGGCTCGACCCACCTCCTGCGAGCCAGGTGCTTTCACATCGCATCAGCGGCAGCGGCAGCAGCACCATCCTGTGTGCAGCCATGCTTGGCGTGATTCATGGTCGTGGGTGCTGCCGGAGTGGTGGCTGTGACAATGCCGACCACATTCATTGCCAGAGGTGCCAGTCAATGTGTCCTATCACTATCCCTATCAAGGACCTTGGGTTGTGCAGCTGGTCGAGAGTGCCTCGGGAATGTTGGCAGTGCCAATAAACCTTACTGTACACATGCATGCTGTTACACAAATGTCACACGAGGTCTTGTAATGCCACATGGGTGTGCAATTCAGCTACTTACGATCGCAACCATGGTCACGGTCACAATGTGGTTATGTGCCAGGGTGGCTACATGGATGACACTGACATGGGAACCTTAAATCTCACTCTCACACTTGGACCCCACCTGCCCACCCCCCTTCACCCCACCCCAGCTGTTCGCATGACCTCACCGCCCAGGGGTCCCAGGGTCTACCTGAGGGCTGGTGGTCTTTGCCAGTGTGCCGGGGATGATCTCAAACACACAGCACTCAGCGCCGTTGGACAGCAGCTCATGCGGCTTGTTGGCCTTGCTGGGCAGGGCCTTTGGCACACAGAAGCTGAGCTTGCTCTGGTGCTTCTGCAGCTCTTGCAGCACACGGTGCTCATACTCAACCTACACAGCACCAGCAGGTACAGCAGGCACATGCTGGTGATTCAAACTCAAATTCAAATTCAAAGTAGATGTTTGAGGGGTGTGAGCACACCGAGTGCAGATGCTCATGGGCCTGGTCAGAGAGAGTAATGTTCCTGGTACTGCCATGCCCTTCCTGCCCTTCATGCCGCGTTGCACAGCAAACAACCGGATGCAGGGTGGCAGTCAACCCCATCCCAACGAGCTGGCGTGCAAGCTTGCTACGCTTGCTTGCATGAAGGTCAGTGGTGGGTGAGGACATTAGGGGTGTGAAGCGGTTGCGTGGGATGCTGTGGGGTGGGATGGTGGGGTCAGGGCAAGGGGCTGAGGCATGCAGTGAAGGGGCGACAGCTGTGCTCTTCAAGTTCCTGTCAGGTCAAGTCCCCCCGCCAGCATTCCCCACCGAGCCCAATCACCACCCAGATGCGGTGCAGCCTGTGCTATGAGCTGCAAGCTGGGTGCCGCTCATCGTCATCATCATGATCCAGGTCCATGTGGTGTGTGGTGGGAGAGGGTTGGGCATGTCGTTGGGGAGGGTGGTGCAGGTCCTGCTTGCAGGCGGCACCTTGTCGCTGCGCCCGCCGTTGTTGTAGATACGCAGCAGGTAGCGATGGCCGTCACTGGTGTCCACTGCGAGGCACACCAGGCTGACGGCTGAGCACTGTGGTTGCAGTCAGCTTTTCAGCGGCAACTAGCAATGCATGTGCCAGGCATGACCCAGAGCGCTGACGGGAGCTGGTTGTGGAGCCACATTGGCACCATGCTGCTGAACTGAATCCAAAGAGGTGCTGCGTATCAGACAGTGGGCAGTCAGTGAGTCGTTTCCCTTTACGCCCCTCCACCTGCTCCCCTCCACCTGCTCCCTCTACCTGCTCCCCTTCACCTCCTCCCTCTACCTGCTGGCCTCTACACCTCTCTACCCCTGCCATAGCCACCATGTACAGCCACATGGCCCATTCTCACCCGCTGCACTGGTTTGACTCCTTGACAAACCCTGAAACTGTCCTCCAACCAGAAGGCAGTCATTCCATCAGCCACACAAAGCAGCACCAAACCATGCAAGCCTTGGCCATGAGCAGAAGCTGACTGGCCATGAGTGCAAGCTGTAGTCCTGGTTAGCACTGACCACCCGGCAATCTTTTACTGCCTTGTGACATGACACGCTTCTGGTGCATGCCTCTGGTGCAGCACACAACTTACCATATTGGCAGACATTGTTGACGCCACCTGCATGTGAGCATCACAAATCTGTTGCGTATTTTCACCTCGGATTGCTGCACACCAGCACGGTGAGGGCGCGCAGGGATGCTGCTGCCATCTAGCCGTCTATTCGATGTGATCAAAGGGATAGCTGCTGGTGTAGGCCTGCAATGCTCACCGCTCGTGAGGCTGCAAGTGAGGTTGAGGTTCTCGGGAAAGAATTTAGACAGAGCTTCCTCGCGCAACGCGCTCTCAACTATGTGGTGCCCAGTTTTGGGGGCGGGAGTGGCCTGCGCACGTGAGCTTTCCTCCTCAGCTGAGCTCCGCGCTTACAACAGCGGCAATTGACAGCGAGAGCCGCACCTGCATGATTGTGCTGCGCCGATGATGGCAATGCAGCCTGGGTGCCTTAACTTGTGGTGCTGGCGAAGTCCGTCGGCCCAATCCTTGTCCTTGCATTGGCGTTGCGGATCTACGATGAAGTGGGTGCGCACTATGTTACGTCGAGGCAGCGGCTACTATGTGGCGACGCGCTTAGGTTCTCCAAATATTCTGCACTTTTTATCTTCATCCGAACATTGGCTATAGCCAAGTACTCGGCGGCGACAGCTATGATTAAGTATACAGTGATAGTGAACTAGGCATTGAGAGTATAGCAGCTCTTTTTCATCATAAGATCAGAAGTGGTCACGATGTGGTCACGATGTGTAGTGACAGCAGGCTGGTGGCGGAAGATGCTTGCTGCACGCTGGTGGCTTGGTGGCAGGCTTGGTAGCTTGCTTCAAGTGTGCAAGCTCGTAGCTCCAGACTAGCGATAGCCTGAGGCTGCTGCCATGGGGGCGGAGGCAGGGTTGGGGTGGGGGCCACTGATTATACCAAGGGGGACCAAGGAGGACCTCTACCAAGGACTCCCGCCACCCTTCCTCCAATACTATGATTGTTTTTCCGATGCCCAAGGCTCATGCATCCATGCGCGACGCTTACCACAGCACCCCAGCATGTACACACCATGCAACCCAGCATGTGCACTTGGCACCAGCAGTACGCAACCGTAGCTAATCAAAGTATGCACGAACCAATACCACTTGCTACACGATGCATAATCATCAACTGCAGTTGTGTGCGAAACTATAGTCCCGCTTCACAAGCTGCAGTCCGAAGTGCGCGAAGGCAGTTTGGTGTGATCGTTTTTGACCCCTCAGCCCGCAAATAGCTACGAGTGTCGACTGGAACCCTGCGAGGCAGACATTGCAACGGCAAGGCCCAATATGGCAAAACCGATGCGTGTGCTCGGGGTGATTTTCCCAAGGCCTGCAGATGCCAGCAGCGCTATCCACTTCGACGCCTGCAGTAGCATCCAGGACCTCGTGGGCCAAGCCAAGGACGACATCCAGGTATAGGCGGACCTGACTCGGGGCGCCAGCTCGCCCTCAGCCCGATTACCCTCCAGTCTACAGACTTTCAATGAGGAAATGGCGAGCCATGGCCGCGGAGTTCAGTCCATTTCCCCATGCCCTCATGCAGGTCAGGTTGCTACAGCACCCCACTTTCGCAGAGTTCAAGCAAACAATTGCTGAGTTTCAGCCCACGCTGGTGTACCTGTGTGGAAGCACCAGCTATGACACCAACAGAGCGCAAGGCAACCTGTCCCCTATTGTGTTCAGAGGTTTGTGTCCTGCGCCGTGTCACTGGGACCCAGTTTCGGGTGTCGCAACAACTGTGGGCGACTGCATCGCAGACGGGCAGCAGCCCGCCGATGTGCTGGCAAATGCCGTCGCTGGAGTTGAAACAGTCTACCTCGACGCCTTGTCGCATGACCAGCTCAGTAAGGCACACCGCGCGCAACCGTTGTCATGCTACATAGCATAAGCTCGCCTGCCAGCATGCAAGGGCGTGTGCTGTGCAGGTGCCAGGCTGCAAGCTGAAGGCGTCCAGCACTCTATTGTGTGGCCTGAGGGGCTCCCAGTGCCTGCCATCATCGCAGCTCAATTCAGCCACACATTTTTCTGCTGCTTACTGCACATGCGGACGAGCATGCATGAAGCTTTTGCACTAGCAAATCATGGTGTGCAAGCACACTGCACAACGCAAATGGACGGGCAATACGTCACACCCCTTCTTCCTGCATTGTTCTCTCCCCTCAAAGCCCAGCTCCCTGACAACAACAGCATCCCCAATCCAGTCATCCCGGGCATTGACCCCTCAATAGCCCTTGCTGCAGCCATACCAGGTGAGCATGCACACAGCAGCGTTCAGTTGATAGCAGGCGCAGAGCAAGACAGACGCAAGCAAGATAGGCTATGATGAACCACACCCACCCATGCCAGCATGGTTGTATTGCCCATGCTGGGTGTAGTGCCCTTCCACATATCCTTCAACATCAGGCAGCACCCTCCTGGCCCTGTGTACTGCCGCTGACACTGGGTTTTCCTGCCATGTTGCTGCCCAGGCTGGGCGGACATCCGGCTGCTGGCGCCTCGAGCCGAGTTGCGTTTGCTGCTGACTGGTAACTCCTGCCTCATTGACGGGCAGAAGCTGAGCTACCTAGGGGAGGCCTTGAGGGCACTGCTGGTGTTGGAGATGCGAGGGCTCACGGTGAGAGGCCATCCAACTTGAGAAGTATTCAGGCGGACCAGAGCAGGCCATGATCTCAACGAGCTGGCTGTGCCTGCAACTGAGCTCAGTCCAGCAGTACAATTTAATAGTGTGGCTGCAGCTAGAGCTGCAGCTAGAGCAGACCGCAACTGTCCAGGGTTGGGTCAGAGGCATGTAGCTGGGCACGATGGTGAGGAGGGTGGGTCGCCTTTTGGCAGACTTTTGGACAGCATCAGCTACATGGAAACAGGTTAAGCGACTAATGGTGGGCATTGCATGGCTGGTGGTGCTGCGCAGCTGCTGTCAACCCTGCCGTGTGCCAAGACACCTGCAAACCTACCTGTTGGCTGTTCAGCGCTGCGCTGCGAGGTTAGTGACGCACCCGCCATCAGTACCTCCTACTACCAGCCGAGGGAGCACCAGGACAGCACTGAGAGTTCCACACACACACGCACACAACCCAGGCTGCTGGCAGAATGTTCTTTAAGCTGTACTCCGCAGTGGCATTATACAGCATACTGCCACACATGCATGGCTGACGTGCCCTGGCCGACTAAGTGGTGTGACCACATCATGTGAGCTGGTTGTGTGACCAGGTGCGCACCGTCAGCGGTGCTCAAGTGACAGCCATCCTGGGTGGTCAGCCGTCGGTGCTGCAGAACCACGCCCTGGTGGAGCACGCACTACGCATGACGCTGGTGGCAGACTCCCTGAGCCTGCAGTTCAGGCTGCCACCGCCCAGCGTGCCCACACCCACAGCACGCAGCAGCCCTGTGGTGGCAGGAGATGCGCCTGTGGTGGACGCCATGGTGCTCACCAGCGTGTGGGCTGTGCAAGTGCTGCGCAGCGTCAGTCTGGTGTGTGGCGCCTTGAGCTGGGCTGGGGCATTTTGTGGGTTGCATCAAGGACTAGTGTAGCAAGCGAGGCAGTAGCTTTGAGATGAAACTGAGAAGGTCTCTGCCCCAGTTCGGGCTTTGAGATGAAACTGAGAAGGTCTCTGCCCCAGGCAAAACTGAAAGGTCTCTGCCCCAGTTCGGGCTAAGCAGACCTCACACATAACCTACATCAGACCCTCTGATGGTAGGGTCTGGCCGCTACAGCCGCTGGCAAGACACATCCAGAGTCCAACAGCTGGTCACTGGGGGTGTCAGGGCTGGGGCTGCCGGGCTGTGTGCAACTTCTACTGCTGCAGCACAAGCCTCATGTGTTGCTGCTGTTGGCATGGTATACAGGCTCTGGCCTGTTCATGCTCTGTGGTGCCGCAGAGCCCGGCTTACAAGTCCCTCATCTCCTTGGGTGTGGCGGCTGTCGGCGGCACCGCCACTGCTGGGGTCTCCGCTGTAGATGCTCAGCGGCTCAAGATCATGGTGACGGGTCAGGGGCCCTCCATCAACATGTTCATCCCCATCCAGGCGCCAGGCATCATGGGCGCCTTGGCCGGCATGGAGGGTATGATGAGCGGTGCGGAGGCATTCCTCACAACGGGTGTGCTGCCCTCATGCTAAGAAAACGAGGGGGAGGCTGAGGCTAAAGCTACTGTTCAACAAGGTGTCAAGGTCATCCCTGGAGCCAGCACATCCACACTTGATAAAAAAATCAGGGCATGTTGCCTCCTGCGTGACATAAAGCTAGGGCTGCTCTAATGTGGAGAGAGAGAGAGAGCTGGGCAAGGGGTTAACGTGCTGACTGAGGCTGCTCCTGTCAAGGTCAAGGTGTTTCAAGTGCTGCAAGCCACTGGCCAGAGCATAGATATGATCTGCTCCTGGCATGTAAGCCCAGCTAAAGCTGTCAAGTCTGTAACAGATGGGAATGGGCAGTCTGCTAGTTGTAGGCTCGCTCCGCTACGCCGCACTGTAAGCTGTCTCCGCTGATGACTCCGCTGAGGTCTCCGCTGAGGTCAGGCGCCCCCAACTAACAGAAAACCTACCCCTGGTAGTAGGACGGCTGTAACTTTGTACTCACTGCGCCGAATATTATGCTAGATGGTTCACAATGTAGCCAACACAGCCAGCTATCATTCACCCATCCAGAATACTCATGCAGTCAGTAGGTCGTGCACAGCAAAGCATCAAAGTTGGTGATTCAAGTTTGAGCCGTAGCGGGGCATGCAGTCATCGCTGCGACCGCCCTCGTCGCTGAGGCTGCTCTTCACGAGCATGCGCGTCGGCAGCAGCAGTCGGATCGGAGAGCGGTTGCGGGAATGTGGCACTGAGCCCACCTCCTCCCCATACCTAGAGGGCAATGCCACAGCTCAACCATTTGGACTTACAACATGCTACTTACTAGGTTAAGCTCTTCTAACATCGTGTTACAAACGCTCATACTCAGATAAGCCAGACACTCACTTTGGTCGGTGACCCCCAACTCCCTTAGCCGATCTCAGGGTCAGGGCCATGCAGTCAGTGACCCAACTCCACACCTTGACCGAGTCTGGACTCGTCTCCTCTGAGAGTTGTACTCCCCTACATGCCATCCACCTGCGTGCAAAGTTTCATAGCTCAACTGCCACCCCACAGCCCCGTGGCCCTGATTCTGCTTGGAGAACATGACGTCATTTTGAAGATGCGAAACTGAACGAGGCCTGGGTCGTTTGATGTGCGGTTTGTTTCAATAGATGCGCCGATGGGTCAAGAAAAAACATTTCATGTCGCTTTTTCTCTAGGTGCAACGGGTGCAGCACAGTGGAGGACACAGTGGGGGAGGGGGGGTGTAACCCGGTTATACCTTAGTGTGCGCCGACCCAAATGATGTATTCGGCGAGAAGCGAACATGAGTATAGGCTTCCATCACCCCGTCTAGGTGCCCTGCACGCCCGGCAGACATCGCGTTGGGTGTTGGCCGGACATTCCATTTGTGCACAACCCGCTCACTGTGCTAGGTAGATGGGGTCACAGCGATGTGGCTCACCGTGCCAAGGAGACCCATATCGCCGCTGTGGTTTGTTCGCGGGCACATGTGGCAGTATGCCCGCAAAGACTCCAATGGCTAGCGCTGGTGGTCAGATGACGCGGACGATACAGCCAATGCCAATGTGATAAACGCTATTGAAAACGGTTCAGTATTGAGAGAGAATTTGCATGCATATCACCAACCCCATGTTGGGGGCGCCTGAGCTGAGGTCTCCCCTGCAGGTCTCAACTGTCAGCAGCTAACAAGCAGCTAAGGACGTGTCATCAAATGCAACGGCTGTCAAAGTCGTTCACGCAGAGTCAAAGTCGTTCACACGTTCTAGTCAACTGTGCATTTTGAGTTGGACAACGTTGGGCACCCTTGGCCCTAATATTAACAGCCCTAATATTAACAGATGTTTTGACCTTAGCAAAACCGTGCTGGACCCAGTCCAGGCAAACAAAACTCGTTCAACAATTGTTAAGGACCAACATGTCTGACTTCAGGACCAACATGTTTGACTGTGGGTAATCTCAGGCATGTAGGGAGCGGCATGTATTATGATATCTCATGATACACGTATATGGACTATTAGGCATATCATGAAGGTTCCTAAAATAGACTATAAATAGACTAGATATAGTACTAGTCGAAATAGTACTATTTTTGACTAGAATAGAGATAGTCTAGTCGCTCCATGCAAAAATAAAATGTCCTAGGCGATTGCAGAGCTATTGGCAGTTTCAACGGGAAGACTCGTTGTCATCATTGTTGCAGTTAACATTCACATGTATATAGAGTCAAAGACACTGTATATAGAGTCAAAGATTGCTCCACAACACAGGCAGCGCTGTACCATTCCAGCACTTCGCAATCCGCTGGAAAGGCAGCTCTGCGGCTGCTGCTGCTGCTGGTCCATCTGGTGTCGTGTCCGCACGCTGTCGCTTTGGCTTGCACTTGTGTTCATTTGTGGTAGACATGTTCACGCAGCTATAGGACTGGTCACAATCGCCGCAAACAGCTTTGCAAACGCTTTGTCCTTAAAACTCATAGACCTGAAATGAGAAGCGCTTGCTCTCGAAGCTTTGTCTGCAATTGTAATGCGTGCCTCTTTGGCTGCGTGCCGCCCGATGGGCCAGCAGCTGCAGCCATCGGAGTTCGTCGATAAGGAAGTGGGCAATTTTTTGGCCGGCAGATCAACAGAATTGCAACTGATACTGACTGCTCTTAAGACTAGCACGACGTGTTTGGCGAGCTAATGTACGCCCCGTTGCGACTGAAAGTAGCTGATTTGGTGACGAAATAGTCGACTAGTCTACACTATTTACTATCTCTAGTCTATACTATTTACTATGGACATAGAGATGTCTATTTGGGAACCTTACATATCTGAGGTGTATGCAAAATACAGGATCAAATAATTTTCCATAACTCGGATGAGTATATCAAGGCTGCAAAGGGCGAGCAGCTAGCTCCGCGTGTTCTGCAAGTGTACCGCAAGTCGCGAGTGTGCTAGTTGCATGTAAGGCTTGCACGTCGAAACGTGCAAGTCGCGAGTTACCCTACGCAAGCTCGCCTACGCAACTATTGCAACCTCAGCGCGGCAAATGAAACAAAGCGCGGTAGCTTAGCGGACATGTTGCCAGGCTGGCATGTATACTTATAGTTGCCAGCCTGGCATGTTGACTTAGAAGCTTCGGGCTTTGGGCAGGCCGCACTCGTTGCGGATAGACAGATAGCAGGCTTTGTCGTTGCTGCTAAGCCACTTCGTTGTCAGAAACTTCAGATATTTGACCTAACGTTGACCGCGCTTTTGTATAATTGACGGGCCGCGGGGAGCACTTTTGTATATTTGACGGGCCGCGGACCTCAGATATACCAGATAATCGCCTCTACCTCGCACATTACGCGAAAATAATGGACTCGTCCTCGTCTCCGCGGCCATACACACCTCGGCTGCGCCTCGGTGTGTATGTCCGCATCGCCTCGGACTCGTCCATTATTTTCGCATAATGTACTCGGCCCGCCGATTATCCATTACATATCATGATACAGTTATGATGCATCCCAAGTCACCTTGGCGACCCTAGTTCGACTCCTGGTAATCGCAGACTTTCGAGTGCATTCGTCCGCTCAAACAGGTGTCTACAGATTGCAACTAGCTCGTTCAGCTTGAGACTGATGCCTGGTAGGCTGTGATGCCACTGCTACGTAGTAGATAACGACAAAACCGCCAGTGCTAAAGGGTTTAAACACGCTCGGCCTCGCACCGGCGCTAAACAGCTCTCGACCTCAGCCAGCGGCCGCGTCGCTACGCTCCGCGGCCGCTGGCTTCGGTCTCGAGCTGTTTAGCGCCGGTGCGAGGCCGAGCGTGTTTAAACCTTTAGCACGCAGCGGTTTTGTCGCTATCTAGTGTAGTGGCGTTTTTAAAGCGTTCAAGCTTTAGCCAGCGCGGCGGAGCCGCGCTGGCTCTGTCTCTCACATCTGGTGTGACATGTGTAATGCTGACCGCCGCGCATCTATTCCCTGCTGTCTTTGTTCGATGTCCGAGCATATCTCGCCTGCATCTGACTACGATGACGAAGACTGTGATCGCGACGGTGGTTGCCTTGTTTACAAGTCCCCTCCGCTATTAACAGCCACAAACAAGTCTCCTCCCCTACTAACAACCACAAGTTTGGTTTGTGGCTGTTAATAGCGGAGGGGCCGCGTACTAAACGTTTTAAGGATAGGGCTGCTAACGTTTTTAAACGCGTGAAAACGCCACTACTGATTGTGCTCTGTGCCTAGAAGTGGCCAGGTATGTATTGTTGCCGATGCAATGCATCTCTGCTTAGAGCAGGAGTGCACCTGTAATTGAGTTTTACGTAGTAGATAATGGTGTCGCGGGTCGTTTTAGGCGGTTTAAAAAGGCGAGGCCGAGGCCCTGGCGCGGGGCAGCTCGAGACCGAAGCCAGCGGTCACGGAGCGTAGCGACGTGGCCGCTGGCTGAGGTCGAGAGCTGTCCCGCGCCAGGGCCGAGACCGAGCCTTTACCAACCGCCTATAACGGCCCTGGCAACGCAACTATTGCAACCTCAGCCAGCGGCCACGTCGCTACGCTCCGTGACCGCTGGCTTCGGTCTCGAGCTGCCCCGCGCCAGGGCCTCGACCTCGCCTTTTTAAACCGCCTAAAACGACCCGCGACACCATTATCTACTACGTAATTGAGTTTTACTCAGTTGTAATCGTTAATAGACCTCGGTTTAAGAATCGCTAACTGCAGCGACCTGGTGTATTAACAAAAAGTGCTCCCAACGAACACGTAACAGCCGTCCTACACCATCGCAGGTCACAAGGAGCATCACATTGCGCGGCTTCGCCGCGCCAATAGAGCCTCGCCTACGTAAAACTCAATTACACTAGATAATGGAGTCGCCTAGGTCGTTTCAGGTGGTTGAAAAAGGCTCGGTCTCGGCCCTGGCGCGGGACAGCTCTCGACCTCAGCCAGCGGCCACGTCGCTACGCTCCGCGGCCGCTGGCTTCGGTCTCGAGCTGTTTAGCGCCGGTGCGAGGCCGAGCGTGTTTAAACCTTTAGCACGCAGCGGTTTTGTCGCTATCTAGTGTAGTGGCGTTTTTAAAGCGTTCAAGCTTTAGCCAGCGCGGCGGAGCCGCGCTGGCTCTGTCTCTCACATCTGGTGTGACATGTGTAATGCTGACCGCCGCGCATCTATTCCCTGCTGTCTTTGTTCGATGTCCGAGCATATCTCGCCTGCATCTGACTACGATGACGAAGACTGTGATCGCGACGGTGGTTGCCTTGTTTACAAGTCCCCTCCGCTATTAACAGCCACAAACAAGTCTCCTCCCCTACTAACAACCACAAGTTTGGTTTGTGGCTGTTAATAGCGGAGGGGCCGCGTACTAAACGTTTTAAGGATAGGGCTGCTAACGTTTTTAAACGCGTGAAAACGCCACTACTGATTGTGCTCTGTGCCTAGAAGTGGCCAGGTATGTATTGTTGCCGATGCAATGCATCTCTGCTTAGAGCAGGAGTGCACCTGTAATTGAGTTTTACGTAGTAGATAATGGTGTCGCGGGTCGTTTTAGGCGGTTTAAAAAGGCGAGGCCGAGGCCCTGGCGCGGGGCAGCTCGAGACCGAAGCCAGCGGTCACGGAGCGTAGCGGAGCGTAGCGGTCACGGAGCGTAGCGTAGCGTCGCTACGCTCCGTGTCCGCTGGCTTCGGTCTCGAGCTGCCCCGCGCCAGGGCCTCGACCTCGCCTTTTAAACCGCCTAAAACGACCCGCGACACCATTATCTACTACGTAATCGTTAATAGACCTCGTTTTATGACGAGGATAACTGCAGCGACCTGGTGTATTAACAAAAAGTGCTCCCAACGAACACGTAACAGCCGGCCAGCACCATCGCAGGGGACAAGAAGCATCACATTGCGCGGCTTCGCCGCGCCAATAGAGCCTCGCCTACGTAAAACTCAATTACACTAGATAATGGAGTCGCCAGGGCCGGTTTAGGCGGTTGAAAAAGGCTCGGTCTCGGCCCTGGCGCTCCGTGACCGCTGGCTTCGGTCTCGAGCTGCCCCGCACCAGGGCCTCGGCCTTGCCTTTTTAAACCGCCTAAAACGACCCGCGACACCATTATCTACTACGTATGTCCTCTGTTAATTGTGTTCATAGAGATGAGGCTATTGGTTGTGTTCATAGAGACTATGCTAGGAAGCGTAGCTGCAGTTTTGGCTGCAGAATTACATGTTTGGTGACAACAAGCTCGCTAATCTCCCGTTAGCTGGGATGGCGGTGGGGATGATGGTGGTAAGCATCGCAAGTGAAAAGACACTTCGGTGCACTGCAGTCGTGCAAGTCAGGACTAGCTAGTCAACCAGACATCGCCGCACTAGCGGGACTAGCTATGCAGCAATCTCCGCAGAGCGGAAGTAGCTAAACATTGTCTACAGGTCCGCCGTTTGGCTGATGTTGCCCACGCTGTGGATTTTCGGGCGCTACTTTTCGGCCAGCGCATGCACACAGCAACTTCACTGGCCTTCACTGTTGAACTAGGACAGCCAATCGGCAACATGCTTGCAACTTGCGGAACACATCGCTTGATGGTAGCATTGTTAAACAGCTGCTCTGGCGTCAGCCATGACCCCAGTGCACGATACATTGCTCAGAAGAAGTAATGCCGGCCAACTGCCTCCTAACGACCAGTGCGCGAGGGACATAGGGTCCCCACAGGCGTCTGGCGATGCAGAAACAGGGCTTATAATGAAATATAATGATATTATCATGATACCTGTACCCTTTTCCCACTGGCACGGCGAAATGTATTAATTTGAATTAAATAAGATTCCTCCCGGTCGACGGTCCACAGTCGTTCTCGCACGTCCCGCTCGTACCGTTCGTCCCGTTTATTGCTGTTTTGACTCTCAGCCACACCAAATGGATGCGGTGCTGGGTTTTGCGGCTGGCTGGAATGCTATGGATGTCGATGGGGATAGCGATGACGAGGAGCTAATCGCGATTCTGCGATGGCGTGAGGTTGTGAACATCAGCTTGCTGACCTACTTCATGCTTGCGCGTGGAGCAGCGGTTCCAGCAGTTGACGACAAAGGAGTGCCAGAGGGGAGACTGGGAGGTGGTGATGGGAGGGATGATGGGAGGGGGAACAATACGGATTGCTGCCCGAATTGCTGCCCGTATGGCTGCCCGAATGGAAGCCCGAATGGCTGCCCAATTGGTTGCCCGCATGGCTGCGCTCCTTGTTGTTGCAGGGGCTGTCGTTGCACGGCCTGTTGCGCATGCTGCGCATGTTGCAGTCCCTGACGTTGTTGGAGTAATTGCCACATAAGTGTATTCACGTCCATCGCAGCAACCTGCGGATGTTACAGATGTTACAGATGTTACGGATTTTACGGATGTTACGGATGTCAACCAGGCTTGTGAATCTTCAGATTTTCAGATTTTCAGATTTTCAATTTTCAATGAAATGAAATTCATTGAAAAACAGAAAGAGTTTCATCGTCAGTGAAATTGAGCGGTTGCCGCTGGTTTTCCAGCCTCCCCTTTTGCACGCGGCTTGTGTGAAGGCCTACACACTCCCTGTAACAAGCAGATGTCAGTTTAGAGGCTCACAGCTGCGCCTAGACCCTACTATACCAACTTAGCATAAAACCCCGTACTCATCCACTGTCATGTGCAATCATGCCAGCACCCAAGCCTCAAGCACGTGTCTGCCATGCCATACAAAGCCTTATCCTCCACTATCACATCCCCACTCCCACTCCACCCACTCCCACCCCCACTACCACCTTGTCAAGTGCAATCATTCCAGCACCCTGTAGCAGCAAATGTCATGCAATTTCTGCGCCCGACACTAGGCCACTGGAGCCCTCAAGGGCTGGCTAGCCATCCACTCCTCCCACTGCTCCTCCTCTGCAGCTGTGGGAGCAAAGGGCTGCTCATCACGCTTCAGCGCCCGCGTGTTGAAGTACACATAGGCCATGGCCCACATGCGCCCCATGAGCAGGCGGCTGCGCTTGTCACTCCAAAGTAGCTTGAAGACACTGAATAGGCGTTCCACACCGGCTGACGTGGCTGGGGTGCAGAACACCCGTTGTGCCACCTCCAATAGCACTGGGGTCTCCTTGCCGTACCATCCCCACCACCTCACGACGTCACGCAGCAAGAGAGGGGAGAAGTAGCGGGGTGACAGCTTCATTCTTGTCATGTAGTCCCCACCGCACCAGGTGTGGAACTCGTACCGTGCCTAACAACATTGCAGGCGCAAGGCAGGAAATGGCAGAATGATGGCAACAGCCTAGCCGTAGTGCAGTAGTAGAAGGTTGTGTAGCAAGGCCTGTAGTAGCAACAACAACAATATGAACAACAACAACTACTACTACAACAACACAAGAGCATAAGAGACAAGACAAGATCAACAACAACATCAGCAACATATATGCGTACGCCCATGTCCCCGTAACCATGCGTATGCAACAGCTTACCTGCTTGTTGTCCTAGACACTCTGCAACATGTCATACAGGCTGGCAAAGCGTGTCTGGGACATCTGTTGCAGCTCCACCTTGGGGGCTGGCACAGCTCCCACAACTGTAGCACTCCCAACTGCTGATCTTGTTGCCCCGGCCACCGGTGCGGTTCCTGCTCCAGCCCCCGCTGTTGCAGCCGCCAAGTGGTATGATGTAGCGAGGGCAGCCCGCTGCTGCCGCAGCAGTTCATGCGGCAGTGACATGTGTGTGAAGTACTGCACAACCTCCTTGGCCTGGTTGATGTGCTGCTTGAAGGCATGCAGTTGCATGATCTCTGCAATACGGCAAGCCAGCAACTCATGGACAGGGGCTGGAAGGGGGAAGGTGGAAGGTGGAAGGGCAGCCAGGACTGGAAGGTGGTGGAGTGCTGGAAGGTGGTGAGCTGATGGCATTGTCATAACTCACTGGTGAAGTACAGGTTGGTAATGTGGGCATGGCAGCCCATGCACAACACGCGAGGTAGCCTCTCCTCCAGCAACCTCCACAGCTTACGCATGGGCGTTGGAGTGTCAGTCACCACTGCGCACACCTTGCCCGCCTGCAAAGCATAACCATGAGATGAGAGGAGGCTTGCAAAGCATGCATACACAAGATCACACGTGATTGCATGTGTGTGTGTTGCATGATGCATGTGTGCGCACCAGGTCATGCTTCTCAATGACGCCCAACATCTCTGCAAGCATGAGCTCTGATGTGGCACTGTGGCCAGCTGTGTTGATCACATCCAAGAAGACGGACACCCGACCAGCTAGCACACCACAGACACCCAACAGGTGCGCAGCCCCCAACGACTTGGCCCAACCGTTTATGGTGAGGGCCACAAATGAGGCCTCAGCCACCCGCTGTTTGACGTCCATCACGGCCGCGACATACAGAGCAAGGAGGAGCGGCCTGCTCAGCTGCACATGGCAAGGCACAGCATTGGTCTGCCATGCGGCTGAAAGGGGTCGGCCATGCAGCCTACCATGGTCTTGAGCTGCCCGGGTGCCCTAGACTAAACACTCTCTTACCTCGTAGCGGGAGGCCAGCTTCAAGTGAGGGATGAACCTGTTGAAAAAAGCCTTGGTTGTTGGGTTCTCTAGAGATGAAAGGGTAGGTTGTTGTCAACCAGGAAGCGCAAGAAGAATTCATTGAACTCCACGTGGATGCCCAACACCTCAGGCTGTTGCTGTTGCTGTTGCTCCTGCTGTGTGGCCCGCTGCTGCTGAAGACGGGCCATAGCTGTGCTAACATCAGTGTCCTGCTTGGCGGCATCTGCAGCTGCTGAGCTGCTGAGAAACCCTGGGCACTGAAGCAAGTGTTGCTTCAGCCTTGAGACATTCTTGCCGGACCTCACGTAACCCGGGCAGTGCCTCCACCCACTGGCTGACAGGCCGTCCGCGCGGGCTGTCCGTGGAACCGCCATCTGTGGCTCCTGTAGTGGCATTTTCAGCCTTTCGCTTTTTCCGCTGTGGCTGCAGCGCGCTGGCGCCAGCCAAGCCAATCACTGGGCTCTGCAACACCCGTGGGAGAGGCAGCGCCGGGCTCTTTCTCATAGCAGCGACTAGAGCTCGGGCTGTCTGCACTGGGGCGAGTCGCTGGTTGCCTGGTGGCTGTTGTTCGCCTGTTGCTGCCATCGCGTTGCGATCTGACCGGAGGCAGCACCCGGCACTTTCAGATGTGCAGTGAATACGTTCAGATTTTCAGATGGAAATTTTCATTGAAAATCTGAATGAAAATCTGAAATTTTCACAAGCCTGAACCCACTTGCCCAAGCTGCCAACATCGGTCAACGCACTAGCCAACGCAGCCAGAACCGACTACACCTGCTACTCGCACCTGCCTGGTTGCTGTGCGTGACCGGGCTCCGCATGGCCCCGACCTGGCTGACCCAGGAGAAATATGTTATTTTGGAAAAGTGCGTTCACGAAAGAATGCATTACACCCCAATAAGCCCCTTCACACCGATCAAACTATGAAAAAACCACGCTCTCCAGGGCTGCGGGCTTGCCAAGAATACAAGAGAAAGCTGAAACAATTTACTGCGGGGTCAGAACGTGAATGGACCGAGGCAGTCGCGAGAGGTTCGGAAGATTCTGTTGACCGGTAGCCTCGCCAATGGGAAAAGGGTACTGGTCTATATCATATAATATGATACAGCCCCGGACGCTCCTTACAGGCATGGCAGGGCACATAGGAAAGGTGCACAGGAAAGGGTACCCAGTCCTGGCCACCATCTGAAGCTGCCGTCTTATGCTTCTGGCCTAAGCCTAAGGCCTAAGTGATGTTGGAATGAGGCTATTGTCCTTCCCGAGTTGTCAGCTGCCCGTGTGTTTACTCCATGCTGTAACAGGTGCCGCACCCTACTCTATCTGAATCAAGAGTACGTCATGCATACCATCAACTACCATTCAAGCACATCAGTCCCGTATCCAACATGTTGTTGCCCGTCTTGGCCCTGCAAATCGACATTTGCGATCCTAATATATCATTGATACTCCATGCCCCATTTCGTCTCAGCAGGAAACCCGCCTCCGCGCACCTGGGGCTGAACGTAGTAATGGAGAACAGCACCGATAAGGAGTCGCAATCCATCGCATCGATTTCACAAGTCGAAGCAAACGACCTGTTGAATCCGTGGAATGGGCGAGTAGCCCCTGACCCAGCCTCGGTTGGCCAGGCAAACTTTCTGACGGAGCGGCCTGCCAAAGGCTTGGTCAAGAAAGAGAAAGAAGGAAAGAACGCCCACCCAAACATCCATTCTATACACGGGGAGCAGGTGAGATACCTCCGCAGTATATACCGTCCAAGTCGTAGGCCATGACGGTGTCGACGGCGTACTGCATCAGGCGCAGCACTTGCTTAAGAATCGCTTACAGCCCCAGCCCAACACCAGTCCACTCACGACATGCTGAGTGTATTGCGCTACTCAGTGGCAGCAACATACAAACGCTGTAAGATATGTCCTTGCCTGGTGCCTGGCAGGCTGCACGGCGAAGGGCCATTGCTGAGCTCATATTCTTTGCTGGAGTCAATGACTTGAGACGCTGCAAACAGATTGTGTCGGTGTGGAATATCAAGGTCTGCAACCAGCTGTTGTAGGCCATTGGCTGCAGATTAGTAGCCGCTGGCTTGGGGTGCGGGTATCGCCAACTACACATACTTGTTGCATGCAGGTCAGAGATCCCAATGTCATGGACTATGACAAGCGCACCCCATTGTGAGGCTGCCAGCTACAGACTGCACTTCACAATTGCACCCAACATAGACCCGCTTCTGTGTTTAGTCAGCTTTGTGCTGCTCCTTAGGATATAAATAGTGAAGGTTGGCTTACACATAAACAAATCCCAGCAGTACAGCAAACGGTGTGTTGCGGAATCACATGGCAGCAGCCTCATTTGGTACTCAGATGATATCCATTCGCAAACACATCACAACCAATACCACTACTGACTTTCTTCCCCACTTGCTGCTGCCAATGTGTTGCACGCAATCCACCGTGGTTCAAGTCTGGGTCAGCCGCCTGCCTGACTGAAGACTGATTGACTGGCTGACTGCCAGACTGGGGGGCGGCGGGCTTGTCAGCCTTGCCCATGCCAGCCTGGATGGGTTGGGCAGCTTGCGAGGACAAGGCTGGTGGGAGCTTTGGGTCTGAGCTTATGGCCAGATGAATGTCTCCGACCACTGAGTGACAGTGTCAATGTGGCTTTATCAGGCCATCAGGAAGAGACGACATGACCACACAAGGCCAGGTCATCCATGGCAGGCTGGTGGTGCTGGCAGGCAGCCCTGCGTCAAGGAACTAGCAAAGCAGCCCACAGGAATGCAGCCTTGCAAGCGCAGCCAGCTGCCCTCAGCACAAGAGTAGCACTCGGTCCCGTGCCGTAGTCCCTGCGCTGCGCAACTGCAGTCATCCTTTCCCACCCATTCCATTCGTCACGTTGGTATGCCTTGCTTCCCTGAGTAAGGTGACCTGTGTTTGGGCTCAGATGTAGAGCTGAGGAGGTTGCCTCACTGGCCGCTTGCAGGCACATCGCTGCGGCAGAGGGCGCCTACTCAGTGGTGGCGTGGCTGGTCAATGATGAGTCCGTGGACGTGAACCCCTTGGATCGACACTTTAAGACACCCACAGAGGTGAACCCAGCACCCAGCACTTGGCAGCTGCACCATACCACCATCCCAGCACCCAGCAGCTGCACCACCTCCATGCATAGCACCTGCAGGGCCAATACTGCCACGGCAGCCCTCGCCATTACTGCGGCTGCTGTCTGTGACCTGTCAGCATGAGGTGGGCCTTGGCACATGGCAGCATGGCAAGTTGCAAACCATGGGCTGCTGTCATTGGCTCAGGAAGCTGCTCGCAATGACCATTATGAGGTGGTCAAGCTGCTGACTGAGAAGCATGGGTGTGTTTGGGAGGATGACAAGGTGAGCTGTGCACACCGTGCTGTGATGCAAGCAACAGATGCTGGATCAGGCAATTATGGGAAGTAGGGCTTGCAAGATGAGCAGCAGGCGCTCGGGATGGGAGGAGAGGTGATGGGGTGATACAGTGGTAGGCTGAAGCAGCAGTACCCTGCTCCGCCTGTCACTTGGTTGCTGGCTTGCTGCAGTTGTGGAGGTTGGTGGAGGGAGGCCCCTTCTGGTCAGTGAGCTGTCCCTCCCTTCTCGCCCCTGTTGTGCCTACTGCAGTTGGTGACATTAGAACAGTCCAAGATCAAGGGCATCGTGAACACACGCCGCATGGCCATGGATGTGAGGGGTGCAGCAAGATGCTTGGACTCTTGTACGGCACACTGAACAGCCACCATTGGTGCTGCTTCTGTTGTGAGCAACTTGGCTGCTGTTCACGATGTGGCTGCTGCTGTCAAGGAGGGTAGCTTTACTGAGTAAGCAGGTCCTCAACAGAGCGGTGATGGGTGGCGCCAGCCGCGAGGAGGAAAGGGTGACAGGAAGGGTAACCATGCAACCAAGAGGCCATGAGCATGACCATGAGAACATGTAGGGGGGTAAAGTGGAAGGGGGAAGGGGGAAGAAAAGAGAGAAGGAGGTGAGAGAGGGGGAGGGAGGGGGAGGGGAGGGTCAGAGTGCTGGGATGACATGCCAGCATCCTGTGGTGTGGGTGCCCCTGGACAGGAGCTGGGGTGGGACCCAGAGTGGGAGGTGAATCCTCGCGAACTCAAGCTGCTGGAGAAGATTGGGAGCGGGGAGTTTGGCGACGTGTTCAAGGCCAAGTGGCACGGCTCGTTCGTGAGTGGGCAGGGGGTGGGCTCCTGCTGCTGCCACTCCTGACCTTGACATCTGGATGCCACCCCTGCCCTCCTGCTGCCTGTCCACCCACGGGCATTGAGGGTGTGGACAAGCTCCTGCACAAGGATTGGACACTGTGTCACACTTGTGATGTAAAGAGTGAGGGTCACACTTCTAGGGGGCAGGCAGCAGAAGCACCCTTTCCCTCTTCCAAGGCTTACAGATGATACGGCTATGCAGCAGCTTACCTTTGCTTTACCTTGTAGATCAGAAGCGGCACACATGCAGACAGAGGTGTGCATGTGAGCTCTGCCAAGATCGGTTGCCCAGTGTCAGGCATGAGCTGCTGCCAGTCTTTGCCAACTGTCTGCCCTGCTGCGGTCACCAGGTTGCCGCCAAGCTGTTGAAGCGCTCTGACGAGATTGCGTTGGGGGACTTCCGCACAGAGATTGCCATCCTGCGCAAGATCCACCACCCCAACACCACGCAGGTGAGGGCAGGCAGCGTACCCTGTGTCACCACTGACGTGCAGGTGGCCCTTGAGACGCACCCCTGCCTGCCTGCCTGCCTGCCTGCCTGCCTGCCTGCCTGCCTGCCTGCCTGCCTGCCTGCCTGCCTGCCTGCCTGCCTGCCTGCCTGCCTGCCTGCCTGCCTGCCTGCCTGCCTGCCTGCCTGCCCGCCTGCCTGCCCACCTGCCCACCTGCCTGCCTGCCTGCCTGCCTGCCTGCCTGCCTGCCTGCCTGCCTGCCTGCCTGCCTGCCTGCCTGCCTGCCTGCCTGCCTGCCTGCCTGCCTGCTTACCTGCCTGCCTGCCCACCTGCATGCCTGCCTGCCTGCCCACCTGCCTGCCTGCCTGCCTGCCTGCCTGGCCCTTGCCTGCCTGCCCTTGTTCCTGTGTGCCAGCCAACCTGCCTGACTGCCCACCCGCCTGCCCCCCTCTCACCTCCAGCATCACAATAGGGCCCAGGCAGCGCACCGCAGCCACACGCTTGGCTGCCACACAGACCAGCCCTCTCCCTCGACCACTCAGGCAACCCGTGTTGCTATCACCTCCCCCTCCTGCCCTCTCTCCACCTTCTCCTGCAGTTCCTGGGAGCATGCACCAAGCAGAAGCCCTACATCGTGCTCACCGAGCTCATGGCCTGCTCCTTGGCGGACGCCTTCCAGCGCACCTACTTCGTGCCAGCACCCAGGCGCCAGGTCAGGACCCAGGCCCCACTGCATGAGCCACTGCATTAGCCACTGCATGAGCCACTGCATTAGCCACTGCATGAGCCACTGCATGAGCCACTGCATGAGCCACTGCATGAGCCCCAACACACCTGGCAGCGCAGCACCTGGGGGCATGCTTGGCAGTGGTGCCTTGCTGTTGGGCCAGGGTCAGGAGTCAGGGTCAGAACGTAGGGCAGCTCCTAACCCAAACCCAGCAGGGCAGAGTCAAGCTGGGCTACTGGTCTCACCAAGTATGTTGCTCAGTCGCTCCATCTGATGCCTGTCCCAGTGCCACTGCTGCTGCTGCCACTGCTGCGTCTCCTGCCGCTGCCACCCATGCTGTTGCTGTGACTGCCACAATGAGACGGTCCCTGATTTTGTCCTGCAGCCCCTATCTCTGACACGCAGATTGCATGTTGAGCCCGTCTGCTGCCACTGCTGCTCCTCTGGTGACTCCCACTGCTGTCAATGCTGCCACTGCCGCTGTAGGTGGAGGTGGCGCTGGACTTTGCGCGGGGCATGGCATACTTGCACAGCCGGCGCCAACCCATCGTGCACAGAGACTTGTGAGAACCAGCCCTAGCCAGCCCACCTTACGCCAGCACCTAGCCCCAGCCATGCAGCCAGCCACAGGCCGTCAAGGTGTCTCTCTTTCACCACAGACCTGCATGACCCCTTGGCCCTGCATCCTTAGCATCCGTCGCCCCACTGTTGCTCTGCATCCACCTCCACCCTGGCATAGCTAGGTCACACTGGCATACGCATTGGTCACCCTCGGGCAATCAGCATCACAGAGGGGGACGGGGAGGGGCTTGTGTTGGGCCCTATGTCAGGGGCTGAAGGAGTGTCCAGCGTTAGGAAAGGCCATGAGGGTGGCTGTGTGCAGGAAGCCGGCCAACCTGATGATCAGCGGCAACCTCAACGCTGACACAGAGCGGCTGTTCCTGGACTCTGGCGTCGTCAAGGTGTGGTGCGGTGCTGGCTGCATGCATGCACGCAACACACGGTCATCTGTGGCCCTACCTGCTTCCCTGGACTTCCCGCCCTCTGTGTCTTCTGTGCCTGCTTCGCTCTCTCTCCGTCACCTGTCACCGTTGTGCTGCTGAACATTCAGGGGATACTATAGGAAGAGTGAGAGGAGGAGGGGGTCATGTTCTTCCCTCTGTGCCCCGTTATTCAATGCTGCACCACTGATGTGGCAACCCCCTCCCCACACTCAGTGAACCTCTCACCTCTCACACTGATTTGTGCAAGCTCGACCCATGCAACTACTGCCCAGTCCTGAGGCCAGGTCCCTGTTCACAGCCACATCCCACATCCCCAGCACTTGATATCAACCTGTTGGGCCAGCCCTGCCAGCCCTACCCTTGCCCTGTGCCAGCCTCCCCACTCAAGCAGCACTCAGCCCTGCTCCCCTGTGCCTGCCCCTCCCCAGGTGGCAGACTTTGGGCTGAGCAAGTCCCTGGTGCCGGTGGAGAAGCATGGGCAGCTGAGCATGACAGAGGAGGACGCCACCACCTACAAGATGACTGGCGAGACAGGCTCCTACCGCTACATGGCACCAGAGGTGGGGCCGGGCAGGGGGTGGGCCATGGGGCAGGGCCCACACCTGCCACTGTTCATGTTACTGTTTAACCATACGCTTGCTACTGTACTCAAACCAATGTGCTCAGCTATACGTTTGTATGCTAATATAGATACCGTATGGTGTACTGCCCTTACCTTCCAACCTGCCTACCTATCTGCCTGCCTGCCTGCCTACCTGCCTGCTACCACCCACATCTTGCCAGAGTGCGCTGGCCAGCAGCAGCAGGAGATGAGGTGCTCCCTGCTGCCCTGCACCAGGTCTTCCGCCATGAGCCCTACAACCTCAAGGTCGATGTCTACTCCTTCGCCATGATTGCGTTCCAGGTGCAGTTTCCGCCTGCCAGCTTATAATGCAGCCAGAGCTACATACAGATACCACAGCTTAGAGCGGGCCGGCTCACAGTGTCTGCCCCACCACAACAAGCCTCCCCACCACCCTTCCGTCTCCTCCCGCAGCACCTACCTACCAGCTTCCCACACCTGCTGCCAGCTGCCGCTTCCCGGTTGTCCCACCTGCACCCCTGGTGCCCTTCATGGTGTTCTGGCACCCTCCCTGAGAAAGGTTTGGTTGCCTGCAGCTGCCTGACCTGCTGGCCTGCCTGCCTCCTGTTTCCCACCTGCCAGATATTCGAGTGTGTGGCACCCTTTGCCGGGGACGACCCCCTGGAGGCGGCCAAGGCTGCCGCCATGGAAAACGCGCGCCCAGCCTTCCCCCCTCGGCGCCAGCTCTCACCCATCCAGGAGGTGAGAGACAGGTGGAGGAGGGGTGGGACTAGGGCTGCGCTGCAGCTCCTGGTGTTTCGAGCGCGGCTGGTCCCTCCAGTGTGTGCTTACCTCAGCCCTGCCCTGTTGCACTCTGCCTTCATCACCTGGGCTCTGCTGCTCCCCACCTGGCTGTGCCCCTGCCCTCCTCCTCTCTGCCCTGCTGCCGCCCCCTGAGGCCCTGCCCCTGGTCCCACCCGCCTGTTTCTCAGGGTCTGCGCACCCTGGTGAAGAACTGCTGGGAGGGGGAGCCGGAGAAGCGGCCCTCCTTTGAGGACATCGTGCAGCGGCTGGAGGCCATGCTGGAAACCCTGCCCAAGCACACCCACTTTGACAAGGGGCCAGCACCAGGGGACTGCTGCGTGGTGTCGTGATGCATCCAAGGCTGGGTGGGGAGGGAGGGGTGGGTGGGAGGGAGGGGTGGGGGGAGGGAGGGAGGGGTGTGTATGGGTTGAGGGGTCAGGGCTGGGGGTCAGGGGGGTCCAAGGATGGCTGCAGGGCTCGGCAGGAGGGGTGTTAAATTTGGGCAAACATAACTCAACTTTGCCTACATTGATCCAGTCTGACCCTACCCAACCATACCAAACCCCCCATGTGATGCTATCAGTACAATATCCAAGCTAGAGTTTCTCATGCCAGGGGGCCTGGGGCAATTGCCTGCGCCACCTAGCCGCACCTTGCCGCTGCAGTGCAGCCTGCTGACTGGGTGAGTGATGCTCCCTTATAGGTAATGACACTGTTGGCAGCGCCAGCCCTGGATGGTCTGCTGGGCCTGGCGGCTGCTAGAAACTGGTTGAGGCTGGGAGGGGGAGAGGGTTCACTTGTGACTGGCCATGATGGGCCCAGCTGTCAGTCGTCAGAGTCCTCTGGAAAGGCTGCAGCCTGGAGCCACTAGAGACCTGTAGCTGACGGCCTAATGCTGGTCTGTCGTGTGGCGGGTCAAGTGTAACTTATGTGGCGAGGGCCGGGTGCTGTGGGAAAGGTACATGTGTAGAACATCAACACCTGGGCCTCCATGTGGTCTTACTGGCACCATGTAGGATAATGGTCCCGCGCCATGCACTTGTGTTGTGTTGGTCATGCAAAAGTAAGCACTGCCACGGCGCGACACATCATGAACTCTCATCGCCTTCATCACATTTGGAATGACAAAAACATGTGAAGTGTAACCTATGTTGAAAGGGCTCGGTGATCATGGGTTCAGCCGTCAGCCGTGAGGCTGCTTGGCAGGACTCGAGCACTCTGCCAAGCATGTGTATTGCATCTGAAGGTGATTGCTTACACCGCTGGAGTTGTCAGATATACAGGGCTGCTTGGACGACCTTTCCCTCTAGGTTCGCACTTCAAGTTTAGGGCACATGAGAGCACAGTCAACACCCGCCCTTTGTGCGACCTCCCGGCTATTAGTAAGGTTCCCTGCGACGCCGTCGTAGCGCGGCGCACTACGCCAGCTTGCAGTGACTGGGACATTCAAGGGTCAAACGGCGCGGCATGCTGGTCGGCGTCCTGAAACGCGGTGCGGGTTTCCAAGCGTTGCTGCCTTCGCAACACCGCGCCCTCGTATCGCAACCTCTCCGCAGGACAGCTCGGCTCGAGTCTGAACGGGATCTGCAGGCAGCGCGAGGCAAGCAGCGTACAAGGAGAACAAATTCATCAGGGTTCGCAACCGCAATCAAGCTGGCCCCAGCTGGTACGTCACTGATGCCACGTCAAGCCAGCGTGCATCGCCCTAGACTGGAGCACAGCAGCGCGAGGAAGAGGTAGGGCTCCGTCCGCTCGATTCGCTTATCCACGCCTCGGGTCCCGGCATTGGCTCACACCTGCAGTGGAGTGAGGGCTGTGGGACTGCCACCAGCCCCCCCTGCCACGCACACCAAGGTGATGAAGGCGTCCACACAGTGAAAGAGCTCGCCCTCCTGCACCCACATTCATCTGGCAGTGTGGGTAAGCAAGGTGGGCTGGGGCAGCAGTAGACAGGTTGGGGTGAAGGCAGCACCGGGCAGTGCACTGCAGGGATGACCAACAGCCGTGTACTGCAGTGAGTGTGACCAAGCTGTGGGGTAGGGTGAGGGACATGAGTGAGATGGCTGCATCCTGCCTGCCATCAGTCACAGGTGTTTGTTTTTCACAGTGCCCTGTATGCAGAGAACGGCAGAGCTCTGAACTGCCTCCCTCCCCCTCCCCTCCCCCTGCACCCCTGCCCTGCCAGCTCCTCCCTGACCCACCCCTGACCCACTGACCTCTGGGTCTTCCCCGTGCACCGACACCTGCACCTCCAGACTGCTGCCCCAGATGGCCGTCACCTGCACAGGAGGGGCAGCCCAGGTGGACGCACAGGGCCTGTAGGGGCAGGGGCGCAGGGGCAGGGGGGCAGGGGGGGTAGCGGCGGGGGGGCAGGGCCTCAGGGGCAGGGCCAGGGGGATCTAAGGCAGGGCCCTTATCCACCTTGATGGGGTTGACAGGACATATACAGGACTCCATACTGGGCTCTAACCAGCAGGGAAGGCTAGTACGTCAGGAAGTTTTGGACCTCTAAAAACTGGCTTCGTAGAGGATTCTAGTTATGATAAGGCTCTGATGAGGCGCGAATCAGAGGTCCGAAACTTTCTGACGTAGGCAGCTGCCCCTCAGCTACAGCGTGTGGGCCGCATGGGGTCACATGGGGTCACATGGGGGGAGCGGTGCGGCTAGCCTCTGCTGCCTTGCCTGGGCCACGACATACAGCATGTGTCCCAGGCGGGTTGAGCGTGAGAACACCACGCTGTCCAGGGCTGCGGTGAGCACGTGCGGGGCGCGCAGCCGCGACGCAGATATGTAGGCGCACTGCTCAATCCAGCTCATCACCTGTTGGGCAAGGGAAGGCCACAATAGCAACTACTACTACTGCACAACAACCACACAGTGTACTCAATTAACAGGGGAGCTATAGGGGAAGGGAAAGGGAAAGGTGGAGGGAAAGGTGGAGGGGGAGGGGGAGGCGGGCTACTCTCACCTGGCCCCCAAAAGTGATCCCCAGCGTGTTGCAATGCTGCGGCATGATCAACTGGGTCACATGCGCCTCAGTCAGTCCAGGCCGCACTGAGGTACGTAGCCTGGGGCCACGGCCCACGCCCTCCACAGCCGCCCTGCCCCCTGCTGCCGCCCCCTGGGCCTCAGCAGGGGCCTCAGACCCTGAGCCGCCACTGCCCAGCAGCCAGTAGTCGGGCACCGAACAGGGGTGCAGGGCCAGGGCTTGGGGGGTGGGCTCCGGGGGGGCTGCGCTGCTGCTTGTGGGGGGAAGTTCCTGCTGGTCACACCCTGGGGAGTGTGACCCTCCTGGAGGGTCACACACTTCTTGGTCCAGGGTTAGTCTAGGCTTAGGTCCTTCAGTGAGCTTGGAGTCATTCACACGGTCACTCTCAATTGCGCACAAAAGGCGGCTGGCTGCAGCTGGCCCCACCTGGCCTGCATCCGCTGTGGCAGCTGAGCCAGGGCTCGGCACGCTGGTGGTTGGGTGGTTGGCGGTGACATGGGGACTGTGAGGGGTGCCTGGGCAGCGGGTGCCAGCAGACGCATGTGGTGCGGGGGAGCGGCTGGGGTTAATGGTGATGGTGGGGGGCAGGGTGGGGCCCCCCTGGCGGTACGTGATGGGCTGCAGCCTGCATGCGGGGGGAGCAGCAGCAGGGGAGCAGCACAGCAGGCGGCAGCAGCGGTGGACCTGGCCCAGGCCCAGCAGCAGCAGCAGCCAGGTGTCAGCCAGCAGCCTACCTACCTGCACAGCAGCAGGCTGCCCGCGGCCCCCTGCCCCCCAGGCTGCTCCGCGCTGCGCTGACGAGCTTGGCGTCGCCCCTCAGCCGCCTCAAACAGCCGCCGCTGATCCGGGGTAACGGGACACACCAGGGGCAGCGGGGGGCGCCTCCCCCCCTTTGAGCCAGCAGCAGCAGCAGCAGCTGTGGGGGCGGTGGCGGGGTCAAGGGCGGGGGCGGAGGCGCAGCGGGTGGCTGGGGTGGTCTGGGGGGTGGGGGGCCCCTGCTGCTGCTGGAGGGCAGGGGCGCTGGGGGGCGGGAGGGGAGGGGGGTCCCTTGGCCCCTGCCCCCTGCCCAGGGCCACGAAGGTGAGGTAAGCGCTGCAGCAGTGGTGGCGCTGCCCGGTGCGCATGTCCTCAGCCTCTACACGCACCCCTACCTGCAGCCGGCCAGGCAGACAGCAGCTGCCCACCACCTTGGCATACTGTGACTTCCAACCTCTGATTCAAAATTTTAAACTTTAAACTTCCAACTTCCAACTTCCTACAGCCGGCAGCAATGGCTGCGCCTGGAGGCTGGTGGCCGCCTGCCCCTGCAGGCCCTTTCTTGAAGCCACGACACCGGGCGGCTCATGATGGTCACAGGGTCACACACACACATCAACCAACCAACCTCCTAACTGACCGCCCGCCACCCATCTGACAATTGAAAAAGGAACTGGCAGCCACACGCCCCCTTCCCTTCAAACTCTGACATTCCCACCCCCTGGCCCTGCCTGCTGCCCTGGCCCTGCCTGCTGCCCTGGCCCTGCCTGCTGCCCTGGCCCTGCCTGCTGCCCTGGTCCACACCTCCATGGAGGAGGTGAAGGTGCGGTGAACCATGGCAGCCACGATCACCACAGCACCCAGCCGGCATGGCCTGCAGGGCCAGGCATGGGTCAGGGGTGCCTCACTCCACTTCACCCCACCTCACCATCTCATCACCTCACTCCACCTCACTCCACTTCACTCCTCATACACCTCACTCCTCCTTTAACACTCACGGAACAACTGTTCAACACATCACGTTGTGTGCCTTTCGTACTGTCCATTCCTATCTCCTCCCATCACTCGTCATCCTTCATCTTTCACACTTCCCTTGACTCCAGTGACGATAGGTGATGAAGCCTAGCCTAGGGACGCAGCTAGGCCCCAAACTGACTTTAACTGCCCAAAGTGACTTAAACTGCCTAAAGTGACTTAAACTGCCTAATGTGGCTTTAACTGCCTAATGTGGCTTTAACTGCCTAATGTGGCTTTAACTGCCTAAAGTGAGTTGAACTGCCCACTCTGGATATGACCACTCTGCCTCACACATTCCACCCACCCTCCTTCCCACTCTCCCTCTCCCCACATTCAATGCCCCCCTTGCTCTGCTCCCCTGCTGCTGCTCTGCTCCCCTGCCTGGCTGCCTCTGACCTGAGGAAGTGCACCGCGCCCACCACTGCCGTCACGCAAGGACCCCGAGCCAAGGTCTTGGCCGACATGCCCGCGCATATGTCAATCCAGCTGCACGTGCAGGGCAGGCAGCAGCAGCAGCAGCAGCAGCAGCAGCAGCGAGGGGCACTTGCTTCAACCTGGCTGGTGGCGAGGCAGCACATCAGGGTCACGAAGACCTCCCACCAGGACGCAGCAGGACCCGAACGTCCTCACTGCCCTCACTGCCCTCACTGCCCTCACTGCCTGCCTGCCCTGCACACTTAGCCAGCCCCTTAGGCCAGGTGGGTGCTGCAGGTCCTGTGGCACCTCTATAATCAAACCTGACCAGCTCCCACCCAAGCAAGTCTGAGGGGCACGGCCAACCGTGGAGTGGGGTGTGGTAGATGGGGGGTCAGGGGTGGGGCGGGAGAGGTGGTGCGGGTCCAGGCCTGAGGCTGAGTGGCTGGCCCACCACCACCACCTGGGCGTTGGCCTCCTGCCAAGCCTGCCCGAGGCATCCCTACGCCTGACACCGCCTCAGCAGGCCCGCCAGGCAGGTTGAGGACACCCGGGGTGTGGGGTGCTGGCAGCAGTGCGGCAGGGAGCAGGGGCCAGAGGGCGGGGCAGGGGACGCACCTGAGCACCTGTGCAGCACACAGGCGGCCCAGACCCCCATCAGCACCTGCCTGGCAGCGGCCAGCAGGCGCAGCCGCACTCAACAGGCAGGGCCGAGGGCTGAGGGTGGACCAGCTGACTGCCTGGCCCTGGCCCGCGGGCTCCTGTCCCGTGCGGAGCTGCTGCTATGCTTTGCCTCCTGAGCTGCTGACCTGTGGTGTGGAGTGAGGTGGGCAGGCTGGCTGGTGGACTACCGCTGACTCAGCCACAGCCCTGAGAGGTGCCTCAGAGGGCTGCCTCATCGGGGACAGCATAGGGGACACTAGGCAACACTGCTCTGCCTGCCTGCCCTAGTAACCCATCACCCGGCACACGGACCTGCGGGGTCAGGCCACCTGGTTGCTAGGCGGTGCAGCTTCAAGGGCCTGTCTGCTTGCCTGCCTACAGACCTGCCCCGCCTGCCTGCTGCCTGCCTGCCCGCTGCCTGCCTGCCTGCTACCCTGCTCCGGCTGCCTGCCTGCCTGCCTGCTGCCCTGCCCTGCCAGTCTGCAGCGCTGCTGACTGACCTGGCCGCCAAAGCAGATGCCTGAGCCATCCACTTCAGACGGCAGCACGATCTGGTGCATGACCACCCTGGTGGCTGCCATGGGGACTGCCACTGCAGGGGCAGGGGGCCTGGCTGCATGGGGCAAGCCCACACTGGCTGTGGGAGCTCCCTGTATCAAGGAAGCTGCTTGGCAGCTGCTGGGCGGGGAGGAAGCTGCTACTGCTGCTGAGTGGGTGGGGTTAATGCTGGCAGCAGGTGTTGATAATGAGGAGGCTGTTACTGCCTTAGTCACATGGAGGTCTACGATGGGTGAGAGGGTGGAGCTGCTTGCGACATGGGTAGCCTGGTAAGGAGATCCTTGCGCCTGTGGGTCAGCTGGGGTAGTGTCCAGCTCATGGGATGGTGGGTCAGAATGGTGAGCCAGGACAGCCTCGGTGGGTGGCACGGGCGCTGGCTGTCCTGTTTTGCTTGTGACCTCCTGCGCAGCCTCAGGGTTGGGGGCGCCGGGCGTTATCAAGACTGCTACGGGGCTCGCAAGTGCAGGCTCATGGTCGCTGGGATGCTGGGATGGTTGGGACGCTGGGCTGGGGTGGGATGGCACAGGCAGCTGGGCTTGGGGCAGGTCCGCGGGGGCGTCCCGTGGAGAGCGAACAGTCGGCATGACCTGGATGGCATCGGTGTCTGCTGATCTGCTCGCCGCCTCGTCGGGTGTGCCACCCGGCTGCACAAGTCGCGCGACAATTTGCTCGAGGTGGGCCACCCGGCGTACAAGATCGCTCAACTCAACATCCATTGCATCAAAAACACAGTCGCGTAATCTAGCCTCTGTCCGCGGGTGCCGCACCCCACACCCTAGTGAGTGGCATTTAAATGGTGTCAGCTGGTGCATTGCGCGAATGCTGCTCCGAAGCCTACGCACCGGCTACTTTCGTGCCCCCAATAAGCATTGCCTGTGGCGATGTTGGACGTCGAGCTGCATCGCGGAGCTGGTGCCTGGGTGAGCTAGTGAGCCCGAAGTCGAGACGGTCGGCGCAAGTCGTGCCTTCAGCTACGACCTTCAGCTGTTGACCTGGTCACAGAGTCCGCCTTACCGCCACCAAGCAGTTTAGTCACGAGGAAGTGGCCCAGTTCCTGAGCATCACAGGGGATGCCAATCCGCTGCACATCAGCAAAGAAGCAGCAATTGCAGCAGGTGCGGTGATCAGTCATGTGTGCACATGTGTGTATATATTTCGAAACAGGGCATGTCAACATTGAAGATGCCTGACCCCACCTGTCCGCCCATCTTGAGCACTGCAGCGCCCAGGAACCTGCTCATGGTCAGGATCATGCAGCATGGTGGTCAGCCACTCATATAGAGTGGCAGTACGGGCACAACAGTACCACGATGCACTGTGTGTGCATTTAATCTTGCTCATGGCAGTTTGGCAGTTGCTAGTGCGGCTGGTCAGGTGCAAGCGCTCTGTCTTTGCTGCTCCTGGCGGGGCAGGGTTCCCTGGGCCTCTGGTGCCTGGCGTGCTGCTTGCCTCACTCTTCCCGGCCATCATCGGCTCGGCCTGCCCTGGGGCTGTGTATGCAAGCCAGAGCCTGGCTTTCCGCGCCCCTGCCTTGGTGAGGCTTGTAGAGGATTATGGTCTCAGACAAGGGCAGGGGCTGGAGCAGGAGCAGGGGCAGGGGCAGGAGCTGAGGCAAGGGGGCTGGGGCAGGGGCAGGAGAGGGGGAGAGGGCTTGCCAGGGGCAGGGGTGTCCTTTGCTGGAGCTTTCCTGCTGGGCATCACACCGTGTGTGATTGGAAAGTGCATTGGAAACTGTAAACATAACCTAGCCTGCAGGCATGGAGTTCCTCGAGGGTTGCACCAGAACAGGTTAGAGCTGACACCTGTTGGGTGGCCTGGGTCTGTGGGTCACAGGACAATGATCTAGATTGCTTCATTGCGCTCTTTCTGCCTGCTGCTAGCATCACTGTGTGCCACCAGCATGTGAGCATGGTGCATGGTGTTGTGGGCATGCCATGCCATGCGAATGCAGGTTTCCATGCGTGTGACCGCATGCGTGACCGTGGAGCGAATCAGCGGCCGCCGGGTGAGCTTTGGGACGCAGTGTTTCTCAGATGCCCAGCCACCTACTCTGCTGCTGGACGGCCGAGCCCTGGCGCTGTTGCCAAGCCAGAGACCAGTAGTGAGGAGCAGCGGGAAGGAGCAGTCTGATGGCCCATCGACATAGCTCCCTTTGTCAGTCAGGTTTGACAGGAGGAAAGGGCCCACGAGAAGAAACCACGTAACCGTCGACAGCGCCATTACTGCTTCCCAAGCAGAAATCCTTGCATGGGTTCACTGCAGGGTGTTGACCTTGATACTCCCTCCACAGGACGAAATCCCTTGGGCAGCATAGGCAGCGTCCTTGACAGCAACAGACCCCATCACGGTGGCACCTTCCCCCTAAACGACCCTGGGACTCCCTCGCTGCTCGTGCATTACCTCGCAGAGTGCAGAGTGTGCAGAGTGTATGTATAGAGATGTTGCTGCATCGCTGCCTGCTGTGCTGGTCCATGAGCCCAGTGGGGCCTCAACGGCAGCCAGCCAGCCAGCCAGCTACCCCAAAACAGATGCTCGAGGCATTACTGCAGACCAGTCAAACATAGATATGGAGTCACTGCCCCGGTCACTGTTGGAGCGCTTAGCTAGGCCACCGTTGCCATTGACGTGCTGGGCAGAGACGAACAGGTGCAACCACTCTACAAGCGCAGCCTGCTTGCCTTGAAAACCAGAACCCTCTAGGAGCGCCTGAGCCGTTAGGCAATGGCCAGGCTAGCCAAGCAGTCAGCCGGCAGCGGCACCCACATAGGTGCGGACATCAGTGGTGGAGGAGTCAGTGTGGAAGTCAGCCGCAGCTGCAGCCTGCCTGCCAGGCCACACTGCTCTCCATTGCCCATCATGGCTGCTGGCTGAAGCCAGGGCGGAGCTGTCCTGCTCAGACCTGCGGGGTCACGGCTGCCGGTTGAGAGGTGATGTACACTCAGGGACACCATGTCTTGGTAACAGCGCGCTGGTCAGACCAGGGCTCACTGTCCTGCTCAGGCTCGAGCCCTGCCTCCAGCCTCCTGCCCTGGCCAGCTGCAATGGTGATGATGATGGTCTAGGCCACCAGCCATCTGCTGTTGTGACCCAGCAAGCCTGATGCGCCCGTCTGATGCTAGCACCTGCTGCAGCGCACCTGGCCCCACCTGAGCCCCCAGGCTGCCCGCATGCATACTCAGCCTGGCCCAGGCGCCTATTTCACACACCCAGCCCCGCCTCCCTCCCTCTCTCCCCCCTCCCCCCCTGAACCTCACACCCCACATCCCTATTGCCGCAGCCCCCTGGACCCCCTTTCCCCCAGCCACTGCTGTACACCTGGCCAGCTTTACGCTCCCAGCTACACACCCTGGACTGCAGCCCACCCTGGGGCTTTCTTGGCCCAGCTGCTTGCCCATCTTCGCCATTCTCAACCCAGTCCTGTGGGGCAGGGAGCAGGGGGCTTGGCTCCCAGCTACACCCCAACCCACGCTCCGCGCCTCGCTGCCCTACCTAACCCAACCCTGACCCTACCGCTAACCTCTACCCCCAACCCAAACCCTAGCCGCTCACGTCATGCGTCTCCCCGCTGCTGAGCCGCATGCCGGCCGCGTCGAGCTCCAACCCTGCCATGTGGCACTGGCCGTGGTGTTGTGGCCCCGGGTTTAGGTGCTGACAGCTGATGTGGGGTCGGAGACGGCAGCGGCTGAGGCTCGGTAGGGGCCTGGTCGGCATGCTGGGTGGTGGAGGGTGGTGGGGTGGGGCTGGCTGGAGTGGTAGTGGCGGCTGGTGGTGGTGGCTGGGGTGGTGGTGGGATGGGGCTGGGCTGGTCCAGAGCACACAGGGCCAGCAGCTGTGAGGGGGGCGGGCAGTCCAGGGCGGGCAGGGTGTGCACTAGGCTTAGCGCATCCCTGGGGCTGAGAGTACCTGGCACCAGGCCTGACCCCTGACTGTAGCCACCGTCAACCACCTCAACCACCTCGCACAGTGTGACTGGACCTACAGCACCTGCTGCAGTCGTAGCTGCAGGGCGTGCTCCTCTGGTGCCAGCTGCGCCTGCTGCTGCTGAGGCTGAGGCTGGCAATGTTGCCTGAGCTCCCCCCCTGACCCCACCGCCCACCACCCCCACAGGCCCTGGGCCTGTCGCGGGTTCTGACTTCCCTGGCCCTGCTGCCCCTTCTGGCACCTCTGCCCCTGACGCTGCAGCCTCAGCTGCTGCTGCCCCTGACCCAGGTGTATTGTTGCTGCTCGTAAGCAAGCTGCCGCTCTCCAGCTGCTGCCCCTCCTGCCGCCGCTGCTCCTCCAACAGCCTCAGCTGCTGCCGCTGCTGCTCTTGCTGGCTTCTCAGCTGTTGCAACTGGTGCTCAAAGTGGGTCACAACCCCCGGCTGCATGGTGGCGGCTGCGCAGGCCTGGACCCGAGCAGCCAAGGCCTGGCGCCAGGGGAGGGGGGGCAGGTAGCCCAGCTGCTGCAGGCCCAGAGCGGTGCTGCGCAAGGACTGCGGGCGGGGCCAGGGGCAGGGGCAAGGGATGGGGCAGGGGCAGGGGCGGGGCCAGGAGCAGGGGCAGGGGCAGGGGCAGGGGCAGGGGCAGGGGCAGGGGCAGGGGCAGGGGCAGGGGCAGGGGCAGGGGCAGGGGCAGGGGCAAGAGCAGGGGCAGGGGCAGGAGTGTGGGGTACGCACCAAGGACATCGCACGACAAGCAGCGGCAGCACCGACGGGAGCAGGAGCGAGGCTTGGCCTGCCTGACAGTGCCCAAAGTGGCTCAGTGCAGCAAGGTGGCAACAGCATCAGTGGGTGCTAAGGGGGGGTGGGGGCTGCAAAGGCGAGGGCAGGGGACAGAGCGCGCCTGGTCCTGAGGGGGGCAGGGCAGGTCAGGGTCCAGGCCTTGACTTGCCTGCCCAGACAGCGACGGCAGCTGTGGGGCGGTGGCACGCATGAAGGCGGCCATCCAGGGCCCGGGGGGGCGGCAGCCCGACCCTGCCAGGCCCCACACCAGGCAGCTGAGCTCCTGGCCGCTGAACTCGGGCAGCAGGGCCAGGGTCTCCTGGAACAGGCGGTCCATCCAGGCCTGCTAGGCGGGAGAGGCAGGCGCCAGGGTGTTTGAACCAGGCAGGGTATGTGGCATTTTTTGGGGGGGGGGGCGTGGTGTGTGTGGAGCGGGAGAGGCAGGCGGTAGGGTGGCATTGAGAACTGGTGGCCGAGAGTGCAGAGCAGGAATGGAGGCAGGGGCGAGGCAGTAGGAGGAGCAGGGACCATGCGCGGCCGCCAGGGTGTTTGTACCAGGCAGCGTATGTGGCACGATGGGGGCACGGTGTGTGTGAGGTGAGTGAGCGCTGCGGCCTCACTGTGGCGTTGAGGTAGGGCAGGGCAGGGCAGGCGGCCCAGGGGGTGACCAACCCTTGCTTGTTCAATCTAGGAGCGTATGGCTTCATGCTTGTCGGGTGGGACATAGGATCCCAGGCTGGTGCAGGGCAGAGCCTAGCGTGCGGGCATGGCTGTGGCAGGGTGTGGCGTGGCACGGACAAAAAAAAGAAAAAAAAGATTGAATGAAAAAAAGAGAAAGAAAGAAAGAAAGAAAGAAAAAATTAAAAATAAGAAAGACTGTGCCCTCTCCGTCGGGCGTGCATTAAGGAAGGAGAGTAGCCTCGGGGCTTGCCCTTGCTACCCTCCCACCAGGCACGGCCATCCAATACACTCGGCAAACATGACGCTGCTGTAGACTCTGCGCCATCAGCATAGGAACAGACACCACTTCGCATAAGACCTGGGCCTAGCGCTGCCTGCCACTGACCTGGGGTGGCCAGCCAGCCTGCAGCGTGCGCCAGGCCCACACCATGTTGGACACCTCCCTGGGCGCCATGTGGGGCAGCAGCTTGAACGACTCCTCCACCACCGCCTCCAGCCAGGTGCCTGGAGGAGGCCAGTGCTGGCGCGCCACAGCCCACAGCAGCTGCGCACAGTCCTAGGCAGGGCGAGGGCGAGGGCAAGTCAGTCAGTCAGGAAGGCAGGCAGGCAGGAAGGCAGTTCGGGCCCAGAAGCCGACTGTGGAGGGGCAGGCAGGCATGGTGTGTGTGTTTGGATGGCGAGGAGGGCTGGGAGGGGAAGAAGGTGGGGTGGCAGGGGGAGGCAGGCGCGCCGAGCTTTGCGCCCCCCTCCCCTTGTGCCTGGAGCTATAAGGTTGGGCAGGATAGGCGAGGGAGGGCAGGACACGGGAGGGAGGCTGCTGGTCAAGGGAAATGGTGTGTTGCCCTCCCTTCGCGCCTGGCATTGGAAGCTTGAGGGCAGGAGAGTGGAGGGAGGGTGCTAATGGTGTGGTAAGGAAGGGTGGTGCCATGCTGCTGTTGTCGCGGCTGCTAGAGATGCTGGTGACAAGCGCTGGTGGCAGGAGGACTGGAGGGACACAAGGGAGGGGAGGCAGGATGGGAGGCAGGAGGGGAGGCAAGAGGAGGAGAAGGCACCAAGGGCAGCCACCAGGAAGCTTACACCAGGCCGAGTATGCGGCATGACGTGAGCTCAGTGTAGGTGAGGTGGGGTGAGGTCAGGTGAGTCAACGCTGCGGCCTCACCGTGGCGTTGAGGTAGGGCAGGGCTGAGAAGGACGCCTGGAAGAAGGCGTGCATGAAGGGCGGGGGCACTGGCTGGCGCAGCTTGGCCAGGGCCCAGGCCATGTTGGCTAGCTCCTGGCAGTAGTGACAGCAGCACGGCACCAGGGCTGGGCGTGGGTGGTGACAGCAGCCAGGGCACCAGCGTCAAGGAGCGATGGAGGGCTAAACATACATTAGGGAAACATACAGGGGAAGCTGAGGAAAAAACATACAGGAAACGTACATTGAGGGGGGAGAAAGTCCCCTGCCTCGTCACCATCTTCCTAAGCCCCCTCCCACTGCTCTCCCTGTCCCTATCCCTGCTGCCTGACCCCGTTTAGCTCAGCCTGCTGCTCCCTAGCTTTTACCAAACAGTCCTCACTCCTGTGTCACACTAGGAGCTGAGCAGGACCCAATGCTCTGGTTGTCAAACCCTGACGCCACTGGCTAAAACCCTTGACGCTGCCTCCGCCCCGCCCCGCCCCGCCCCGCCCCGCCCCGCCGCCCAGGACCCACTGATCTACTCATAAAAGCCTGGAACCTCCCTTGCGGGCAGGCAGGAGCAGGCAGGGGCAGGCAGGAACAGGCAGGGGCAAGGGTAGGGGGTAGGCAGGTGGCGCCACATGCAGCCCGGGCCTGAGCCTACCTGCGGCTTAAGGCGTGGCAGGTGCTTGCGCAGGCACTCCACCATGACTGTGCGCCACGCTTCAGAGGGCTGGGCTGTCAGCACCACCACTGAGCACAACGTGTTCACTGCCTCCTGCACACAAGCTAGAGTGGAGTGAGTGCTACAGGGGGACAGGAGGCAGGTGCAGGTGCAGGTGCAGGTGCAGGTGCAGGTGCAGGTGCAGGTGCATGCTAGTCAGTGGCACTGTTGAACTGTGTGCGGCTGCAGCAGTAGTCAATGTAGGGAAGGAGGAGGTGGAGGTGGAGGTGGAGGAGGGGAGGGAGGGGTATGAGGAGGATGTTGGCCGAGTCCTGGGTAGGAGCAGCAGGCACCCACCCTGACCTGCACTGACCTGCGGAGGGCAGGATGGCATCAGGCCACATGACACCTGCAGCACCTTGTCCAGCCAGCGGGGTGGCGGGTGCAGCGGCAGCTTGGCCACAGCCATCAGCAGCTGGGACACGTCCAAGGCTTTGCACTCCCCCAGCTTGGTCAGGGACACCTGATACAGCGGCCATGCAGGCAGGTCAGTCGCCCTTGACACCAGGTCAGCAGGGGAGCAGTGCCTTGTGAGCGGTCCACACCGGCAGGTGGTTGAGCCGGCAGCCAGGTATGCACCACACAGTCATCAGTTGGGCACAGCCCTTTGCAGGCAGGGCACATGGCAGGTCAGTAGGGCGTTAACCAAGGCAGTGTGCACCACCCTCAGGAGGAGACAGCAGCCCGGGTCGCTGCCACATATGACGTCTGCCAGGCCCGTCGGCTAGGCAGTACACATCAAATCAAACGTTAGCTAGGGCATGCATGCAAGTCTGCCCCTGCCCCTGCCCCTGCCCCTGCTTGCCCTCACCTGCCAGAAGGCCTGCTGCCAGGCCTGGGGTGGCAGCACCCCCAGGCGCATCAGGGCCCAGGCGGTGTTGGAGAGTGCCTGCAGCCATGCCACACAGCACAGCGCTGGTCTGCCCCTGGTCTGCTGCACCTGCTGGTCACAATGATATGCTCATGCGGGCACACTGCGGATACATTGAACAGTGGAGTGGACATGCCACACAGGGCAGGCACACGGAGCTTACTACAACAGTGGAAACATTGCATGAGGTGCACGACGGAGTTCTGCTTCTGTAGTGATCAGGTGAGGATGATATGGCATGAGTAGGAGGGACCGAGGTGAAAGTGCGCTGCTGCTGCTGTTGCTGCTGCTGCTGCCTGCCGCTGCTGCCTGCTGCTACCGCTGCTGCACTGTGCTGTGCTGTGAGACGCGCAAGCAACCCTGCCTGCTGCACCTGCTCCCTAGTCATTTCCAAAGTGCTGGTGCCACAAGGAGGTCGTTACACAGTGAGGTAGGTGACAGGTAGGTGACTAACCCAGCACAGCCTGTGGCAGCAGGTGCAGGCAGAGCTCTGCAGGGCAGCGTACCAGCAGCTAGGTACTGGGTCAGGGGTCCTGGGTCACACCTGGGGGGAGTGGGCAGGCAGGGAGGCCAGAGAGCTGCGCAGGAAGGTGGTCATGAACTCGGGCTGCTGTGGCAACACCTGCAACATGAGCTCACATCAGCAGGGGGGGCCGCATCCACACTTCATGGAAACAAGGGCCACGGCAGCAGCAGCAACAGCAGCAGTGGTGCGGCAGCAGCAGCAAGAGCAGCAGCGGTGACAGCAGTGGCAGTGGTAGCATAGCCTTGGCGCCTATACAACACGGTCACACTTGCACTACGTGGTCAAACAGTCACACCAGGTCAAATCCTTGTCACACATGGACGGCCTCATACCTGGAGGGATGCAGCGGCCCAAATGACGTTGGCCAGGTTCTGGGGCGGGAGGTCAGGCAGGCAGGCCTGGATGGCTGGGAAGAAGGCATCCAGCCAGGCAGGGGGCGGGTGGTGCTTCAGCTTGGCCAGGGCCCAGAAGGTCTGGCTCAGGTCCAGGGGGGAGGCCCTGAGCACCCAACACACACCCATAACAACCACAACCACAACCACAAGCCCTTGCCCCTGCCCCTGCCCCTGCCCCAGCCCCTGTCCCTGCCCCCACTCCTGCCCTCCTTCCTGCCCCTGCCCCAGCCTCAGAAGGGACCGGCTGCCCCCACTGCCCCCACCTACCCTCCCTGCTGCAGATGTTGGCAGCTGATGTCTAACACTCTATCCAGCCACAGCTGTCCAGGGTGGTGCCCCAGGCGCGCCAGGCTCCACAGCAGGTTGGCCACAGCCCGGGCGGTCAGGCCACCTATGTGGGCGGGGGCTATCAACTCTTGAACCACCTGCAGCAGGGGGAGCAGTGCCAGCAAGGGGGGCAGCAACAGGGGACGTGGCAGTAGTAAAGCAAGTGTAGCTGAAGCATCAGAAGAGGTCGAGGCAAGAGTGACATCAGACAAAGGGAGGGGTGTGATGGCAGCAGCTGTGGGAAAGTGAGATGGCAGCAGCTGTTTGAAGGTAGCGGCAGCAACGGGAGGAGTGACCCATGTGTCAGTTCACTGGCACTGGCTGGTTAATGTATCACCAACACACATGCCTGGGTCTGTGCGCCTTGCCTTGCCTTGCCTTGCTTTGCCTTGCTTTGCCCGGCCCCAGACTTGCCTGCCCCCTGGCACTGACTGGTTAGTGAACCCTGATGTAACACCAACACACAGGCCTGCCTGCCTACCTGCCTGCCTACCTGCCTGCCTACCTGCCTGCCTACCTGCCTGCCTACCTGCCTGCCTTGCCTGTCTGCCTTGCCTGCTTGCCTGGCCCCAGACTTGCCTGCCCTGTGGGCTGACTAGGCTCACCTGGTCCAGGAACACCGCACTCTCCATGTCCTCATACTTGTGCATGCGCTTCACACGCCGCACCTGAGCCACCAGGGCAGACCAGCCGGCAGCCCTCAGCTCAACACAGCAAGCAGCCCAAATGCGGACCCCATGACACACCCCGCCACACCCACCCCACCTAATCCAGCCCAGCCCAGCCCATCCCAGCGCAGTCAGGGTAAAAGGCCTGGACACGCACAATGTGCATGCATGCAGCAGCCTGGCGAGGCCCTGGTCAGGCAAGGGGTCAAGCCGGCCTGCAGGGGGTCAGCTGGGGAGGTAGTGTGAGGTGTGAGGTGTGAGGTGGGCCAGCCTGACTGCCCCTAGCCTTGCTGGATGCCTTGTTGAGGGCAGCATGATGAGCTGCCCAGAACATTGCAGCTGCTTACTGCTTCCCTTCTTGAAGCTGTTATGGCGTCTGACCACGCTGCTGTTGCCCCTGCTGCTGCCCCTGCTGCTGTCCCTGCTGCTGCCCCTGCTACTGCTGTCCCTGCTGCTGCCCCTGTTGCTGCCCCTGCTGCTGCCCCTGCTGCTGCCCCTGCTGCTGCCCCTGCTGGTGCCCCTGCTGCTGCCGCCCACCAGGGTGAACTGGCGCATGAGAGCCAGCAGGTTCAGGGTGTTCAGCTGCGGGCGCTGAGTGAGGAACAGCTGCTGCAGCTCCTCCCAGTCTGCACAGCCTTGCACCTGACAGGACAGCAGCGTTTGCAGCAGTGTCAGAAGGGGCACCAGCAGCAGGGGCAGCAGCAGGGGCAGCAGGAGGGAGGCGGGGGCTGCCCTGCCCAAGCAGCAGCAGTCAAAACTTCTGCCTCTACGACTGCATTGCAGGCAGCAGGGTCACCTGCAGGGTCAGGCGGCAGGCGGCCACCGCATTGATACGCGGCTTAGCAGCCAGCTGCTGCTGCTGCTCCTCGCCTTTGCTGCCCACTGCTCCCAGCAACCGCCCAGAAGTAGCTAAAAGAAGCAGCCGCCCATGGTTGCTGTTGCTGCTGCTGCTGCTGACTGTGCTGCTGCTGCTGCTGCTGACACTACTGGTGCTTGTGCTGCTGGCACTGACATCTGCTGTGCCCATGTGGCGGGGCCACTGCCCTGTGAAACTGGCAGGTTCAGCAGGGTGGCGGTGAGGTGTCAGGTCAACCCCAGGCAGCAGGCCACCGCCCAAGTAAGGGGTGGCAGGAAGGGCCTGGGCTGGGGTAGAGGCCAGGGTGGAAGCGTGGAGGGTATGAGCTGGGACAGGGGCAGCAGCGGCGGCAGGGGCCTCACGGACAGTCGCTGCTGCCATGGCTGTGGTTGGTGGCCCTGAGCCTGACTGCCTCCTGGCTTGCTGGCTGTGCAGCTGGTGTGGTGGGCTGGGTGGGAGGGGCAGTGGGTGGGTCCAGCTGCTTGCTGGCCCTGGCCAGACACTCTGCCCTAAGGGCCAAGGGGGCGGCAGGGGCAGCTGGGGCGGCTGAGGGGGCCCAGGCACCTGGGCACTGGCCGCATGGAGTGGGGCTGGCAGTGGCATGTGGGGGCTTGCGTGGTGTGACCCCAACCTGGTGTAGTGTGACTGGACACCAACTGGATGGGCCAACTGTGGCGGCAGCAGAGGGGGCGGCTGAGAAAGCGGGGCGAGGGGCAGTGGCAGCGACATGGGCAGCTGCATGGGTCTAGGTGGGAGCCTCCTGCTGTCAGCAACCCAGGGAAGCCCTCTCTGGCCCACCGTTGCCCCTCCTGACCCTGCGCTGCTAGGCTGATGGCCAATGGCTTGCTGTTGTCTGTTGGAGGCTAGCCCAGGCGAGAAGCCAGTGGGAGGGGGTAAGGGCATGAGGTTGAGATGGCTGGGTAGGGGCCCTGATGGTGGTTGGAGGGTGGTTGGGAGCTGCGGAGAAGCTGGGTGAGGCCCAGGGTTTTGGGAGCGGTCGTACCATGTAGGCTGCTGCATGGCAGCGTGCGTGTTGAAGCCATGTGGCAAAGGGAGTGAGTGTGAGGGGTGCGGATGACCTGTGGGGGGTGATGGCGCCTGCTGTTGTTGAGGTGGCACAGCAGCATGCAACCTCAGTGGAAGGCATGCCTTTAGGGGGGAGCCAGGTCCCGGCCTGCCCAGCCGCCGCTGCCTGTAGCCCCCTTCTGAGCCAGTCTGGCTGTCAAACAGAGGTGGGGGAGAAGTGGTGGGGTGCCCTGCACCAAAGCTGGCGCTAGGTATAGGTCCGGTCTCACTGGCTGAGTGTGCTGCTACTCCTGTTTTGGTGCTTGTCTGCTGCTGTCCTGCTGGCTCCAAGAGGATGCTGGGTTTGGGGTGCTGTGCACAGGTAAAGAGAGGGTCGGGAGGGGTGGCGTCGAAGGGCAAGATGGGTGGCTGCACATGTAGAGATGCAAGGTGCAAGTGCAGGTGCTGCTGGTGCTCGCTGTGCTGGTGATCAGCTGCTGCTATTGCTTCTGGTGCTGCTGCTGTTGCACTAAGCGACACGCCATGCCGAACACGGTTACTCGGTAGGGTGTACGAATGCCACGCACGACTGGCGGTTTGCTGATGAAGCCACGGGTTGCATTGCATTTGTTGGTCAGCACATGGCTACTGCCGCCTACGCTGTTTAGCGCGGAGGCTGCATTGTCTGTAATCGCACGTCCTTGCCGCTTTGGTTCTTCGGTGGTCAGGCTGCGGGCTTGCAAAAAGCGTATTTCTGTTCTAGGCCCGACGTATGAGGGGTGCTATTATTGCCTCGAGCTTCGTTTTTAGGGCGCAGGATTGCGGCTAAAGAACTTGGTCATGGCACACCACGACCATAAACCGGCTCATGTCCCCACTCTCGCTACTGATATCTAGTACTGTGTTCTACTTATTGGTGAGCAGTATCAGAAGGAGCTGGAGCACAACAGGCTGCCCTGCCACCAGGTATTATGTGAGCAAGGCAAAGGGCATCAGGCCCACGCCCTCCCCTCCTTTGTTCTTCTTTCCTCCTCTGCCCCTGTCTCCTCCACGGGATGAAGGCAACGCACGTGCTGCCGCCGTTGCTGTGCTCAAAGTCTGGTTGGCCACTGTCCAAAGGCCAGGTTCAGGAGGTTCAGGAGGTTCGTGTTCTTTTTCAGCCGGCAACCGGGTTAGCTACATGTGACATGCGACAAACTTCGAGCTCTCGTAAGCTGGAACATTGAGGCGAGCTGCCCGCCACCCTCAGCTGGAAGATTGCGAAAGGGCCTGTAACGATGTTGCTCCGTGAGTTGCATTGTGGCGGTACATCGCGTCGAGCAGCAAGCTAAACTCATGACAGTGGATGCTTCGTTAAGCAAAATGGACTCAGTGGAGCACGCGGACTGTGCTAGCAAGCGGGGTACGCTTTTGTTTTCTTATGCCGCGCCCGAGCAACTGAAGCAGGCTCGCTTGGAGGTCGTGCAAGAGCGTGTGAAGTGAGAAGCTGCCAAGGGAACATGTCGATGTGCTTGTGGGTACCAATCTCGTGCGCTTGTGCTCTTGCAGGGAGAGGCTGGCAAGGGCAGCAGCAGCAAGGATCCAAGCCGACCCACTGCAGGGCCTAGAGACCGAGGCTCTCTGGCAGGTGACCTCATGCATGTTTTCACGCTTCTGCACGTCACACCCTCCAACATGCCAAGCGCCCACCCCTTGCTGTGCAGGACGACACTGCTACCCTTGATGTCAGCCCCCTTCCTGACAGCTGCGTGGCCCTGCCCCCTTCTGGGCTGGACCAGTACCAGCAGCTGGTGGTCCCGCCTGCTGTGAACAAGTCTGGTGAGGCGCGCATGATGACCGCCAAGCTGGTCAATAAGGGCAAGGTGGACACGTATAGGCAAGGGACCAGGGACCCCTCGCAGCCTGAAACGCTGGTGAGCAGGTGACTCAGGCTGCAGGGGAGGGGCACTGGGCAGCAGCTCCACATGCCTGGGCAGCAGGGCAGGCGCTGAGTCAGTCATGCAAAACATATACATAGCACATATTGGGCCGGGCTGGCTGGCTGGGCACATGCTGACTGGGCAGGGCTAGAAACTCCTAGAAACCCTCTCCTTCCCCCCGGGTGCTAGTCAACTGACAGGGTGACAGGGTGAGCAAACAGATTGGGCTGGCCAGGCAGATGCTGACTGGGTAGGGCTAGAAACTCCGTGGTGGCCACTGGCTCAGCCCCCTCGCCTGGCCACTTCCTGTCCCTCTCTCCCCAGACGTCAGCAGACGGACAGGATGAGGTTTCCAGTCGGGCTTTAGGGCAGGTGTTGGTGGGTGCCCATGTTTGCCCAGGGAGTGCAACTGGGGTAATGATGGTGAGAGAGCCAGGGCTGAGCTGCTGCAATGCCTCCAAACCCACCATCACCTTGCTCACGGCAGTGTAGGTACAACCCACCAAAATCCCCCACCCTGACCCTAACCCCACCCCAACACCAACTCTGGGCAGATGCCTGACCCCCACCCTCATCCTCATATCACCCCCACCCTGCCCCTAGCCTTACCCTCATCCTCCCTCTCTCTTCCTGCACTGCGCTGCAGGCAGTTGCCGTAGCTTATGACCTCAAGACGATGGAGCAGATAGAGGCAGCAGAGATCGCAGCGGCTGCTGCTGCTGCCCGCAGCAACCGGCGCAGCAGCAGCGTGAGCAGCCGCAGCAGCGGCGCTGCACTCCTGGCAGCCGCCGCCTCCACCCGCAGCCCCTCCCGCACCTCAGCAGCCCGGCGCAGCGCAGACAAGGCAGCTGCAGAGGGCGGGGCAGCCAAGCCCTGGGTTGACCCGCTGCTCAGCAGCCTGAAAGCAAGCGTACAGGTAGGTGCTGCTGATCCAAGGGTAGAGGCTGCGGCTGTGGGTGTGGCGCCTAGTGCTGCTGCAGCCAAGAGCACGCACTGCTGGAGCATGGCTAGGCAGGCGCACAGGCAGCCTGTCTGCCAGGCTGACGCAAGCTTCACACAGGCTGTGTGGTCGAGCCTGATGCAGCCCCTGGGCCTGACTAGCACACCAGCCTCATGCTCTGAAACCACCCTAACCCTATCCCTCCATACCTCTCTCCTACTCCCTCTCTCCCTCTTCCCTCCCACCCCGGGCATTCTCCCCCTCCCCCTCCCACCCCGGGCATTCTCCCCCGCCCCCTCCCACCCCGCCCGCCCCCTCAACCCAGCCCCGACCTGCCCTGACCTGCCCAGGTGCCCTTTGTTCCGGTGCCCCTGCACGGGCTGCCCATCCCCCCCAAGGGGCTGTCCTGCCCCTCCCGAGTCATCCTGGCAGTGCGCAGCAGTGTGGGCGACGGCCTGGTCCTCCCCCTGCACCATGCGCCCACATACTCCCTGAACAGCCGCACCCTCCCCCCCAATGACCCACCCCCCGGGGCTCGCCCTGGGGGCCTGCTGGCTGCAGGGCATGGGGGGCTGGCGGGGGGGCAGGGCATGGTGAAGAGGACGTCCTACCAGGGCGGGAGGGACCTCGGTGATCTGGGGTCACAGGGGCAGGGTGGCGGTGTGACCAGGAGTGACATGCCACTGATCAAGGTAAGGTCTTGGGGAAGGTGGACAGAGGTGGGTGGGGGGTGGGGGGGAGGGGGCTGGGGTGAGCGTATGTGTGAGTGGGCTTGAGAAGTCACTGAGCCGTGTGAAGGAGATGAGTTGAGTTTCCAATTGCCATAATCACAACAATGTAAGGTACGTCTTCAATGACACGAGGCGCAGTGCAGTGAGAGAGGGGGTGCAGGAGGAAGAGTAGAGGAGTCTAGAGGACAACGTTGCTGTCCAGTACCATGCCTAATGGCCAGCCCCCCTCCCCCTCACCACCCCTTGACCCCTTCCTCGCCTGCCCTGCCCCCCACCCCCTGCTCCCCCCTGCCTCCCTCACAGGTTGACGAGGAGGACCTGCAGGCCGCCTACCGCGCTGCCAGCGAGGCCAAGCTGCGTGCAGCTGAGGCGCGCCTCGCCCAGGCCAGCCGCGCGCTGCAGGCTGGGGGCAGCGCCTCCGCCTCCTCACGCTCACTGCGCAGGGGGGCCTCCTCACGTGCCAGCCGCAGCCCACCCCGCCCAGCCCTGCCGGGTCAGGCCGCGGCTGCGCAGTCAGGGCCAGCACCTGGGACGAGGGCGTGGGCGGCAGCCAAGGAGAAGGAGGCCGGCGAGACGTTGGCGGTGGTGTCCAAGGCGGTGGTGGACGCAGTGGCTGCGGCGATGGTGGCTGGGGTGAGGGAGGAGGGGGGGCTGGGGGCGGAGACCCTGGGGCTGGGGGAGGGGGCAGCAGCCAGGGGGGGCCTGAAGACCACCCCCCAAACACTGTCCCCTGCCCCCACCTCGGTGGGGAGTGCCATGGTGTCAGCAGCACCTAGCACAGCAGCAGGGGCGGGACCTGTGGTGGCTGCAGCTGCTGCCGGCCCCACCTCCGGCCCCTTGGCTGCATCCAGCTCAGCCCTGCTGCACAGCCCCAGGCCCTCTGTGGCCCCAGGACCTGACCTCACACCTGGAAGCTGGGAAGCAGCTGGCCCCCCTTCAACCCTCGGCCGCTTGCCCTCAGAGGCGCCGCCCACCCACACCCTGCACAACCAGCTGCCAGCGGCAGACCTGCTGCCGGGTGCCGCCCCCCTAGCTGACCATCAACTAGAGCAGCACACCCACCAGCTGGACCCTCCAGCCCCCCCTGCTGCTCCTCCTGGGCAGCCCCATCCCGCAGGCAGCCAGGCGCTTCAGGCCTGGCCCCAGCTGCACCAGTCTGGACCAGTAGGGCCTCCCCCCCTCACCCCAGGCGGTGCCCTGCTCACCCCTCCACCTGCCCACCCCCTGCCCCCGGCTCTGCAGCCGACCTGCCCCCCTCCCCCTGCACAGGGCAGTGGCCGCCATCAGGGGCTTGAACCAGGGCACCTGACCTGGCAGACGACCCAGGGCGGGGTGTCTGAGTCAGCGGCTGCACCACCACCTGTGGGCACCCTTCCAGGTGCTCAAGGGCTGGACCCTGCTGCAGCTTCTCGGCAGCTTCCTGTGCAAGTGCACACCACTGCACTGGCACCACCCAACCAAGGGCACACCCCTACTGAACTCCAACCCCCGCCACAGCTGTTGCTCTCACACCCCCAAGCGCCACCGCAGCAAGCATCAATACAGAGTGTTCAGCAGCAGCAGCAGGAACAGCAGCAGCAGCAGGCCTGGCAACAGGAGCAGCAGCAGGAGCAGCAGCAGCAGGCCCACAGGGCAGGAGCCTTGCCCCTAGACATGACCCAGCAGTACCTCCTCCCCCTCTCCCTCGCGCCAGCCTTGCAACCGGCCTTAACCCTAACAGCAGCCCCAAACAGCAACCCCAACACTGTTGCTGCTGCTGCCCTCCCCTCCGCCTCCCACCCCCCTCCCTCCACCCCCCCTCCACTGCCCCGCACCCGCCCAGCCTCAGCAACCCCGGACCTGCCAGCCAGCAGCAGCAGGCCCCGCCTGCACTCCGCCCCCCCACGGGCAGCAGCTGCCTCGGCCACCGCCCACCCACCCCATCCTCCCCCCATGCCCACCCAGCCCACCCCCACCACCTTCCTCACCGCCCTGTACACTCAGTCCATGCCCAGGCACTCCGCCGCCCCTGCCCCTACCACTAGTTTGGGGCTCGAGGCGCAGTCAGGGTTCGCCTCATACCGGGCAGGCCGGCAGCCTGGGGCACTGCGGGCAGCTGGGGTGGGTGGGGCGGAAGCAGAGGCCAGGGGCAACCCAGAGGGGCACGGCCTGGGAGGGGCAGGCCTGATGCCAGCCACTGGGTCAGACAGGGTCAGCCTCGGGGGGCAGCAGGCAGCAGCAGCAGTGGTGCTCACACGCAAGACCACCTCCAGGTGAGGCCCTTGGTGGCGCCAGGCTGGTGGATTTTGTTTGGTAGCAGCTGTTCCGTTTGCTGGACCTCATCTGTACCATGCACATGCCTGGGTCGACTGTCATGTCGCAACCCCTGCCTTCCCTCGTTTCATGACTTTGACCCCCACAATCCCATGTCATGAGGCAGAGGTAGGTGGTGTAGGGGCGAAAGCTTATGCCTTACCCAAACCCAACATCGTGTATGTATGCCAGACCAGTAGCCTGGTCCAGGGCCAAGGTGGGGGAGCACATAAGACACCCCATCATATCATCCGATCATCCGAGCATCGTAGGTAAACATGGACATGCTTGCTTGCAGGGACCGCCACGGGCCGTTGGCTTGGCGCGGTCACAATTCCGCCTCAGGCGTCGCGGACCCATTCCCTCCTGCTTCCTCGCCCGGAGCACTTTCGCCCGGAGCTGCGCTCAGCAGCCTGCTAAGCCCGCGGTTGTTCCAGCATTACCCAGGCTTCTCAAGCTTCACCGCGTCGGACGGCTTCAAATCACCCGCTAGCCTGGCTAGCGCCCTCCGTGCGTCTGTCAGCGCTCGCCCTGGCAGTGCGGTGTGGCGCGGAAATGCTGACGTGGGGACGATGGGCTTCGCGGCAGGGCCGCCGCCCCGGCCAGGGGCCTCATCACCCGCAGCTGGCCACGGTTCTATAACGGTTCTGCAGCCAGCGGCGCAAGTGCAGGCCATGCTTGCGTTGCCGCATTCCCTTTCTGGGGGCCCAGCGCGTCCCGCTCGACCCAACACTGCCGGACCGCGCTCAAACAGTGCCGGGCAGGGTGGCTTTGGATTTCCTGCTGGGCAACAGCCTCACGCTCGCCCAGGGTCCGCAGTCGCCAGCCAACCCACACCTGCTTGGCCCTCGCCCACAGTTGCGCAGCAGCAGCAACGCCAGGGGGAGGGCCCAACAGCTGGGTCTGGCCCTGGTGCATGGGGGCTGCAACCCAGCCCGCGGCCCTCCCTGCCACGCCCCCCACCCAGCTCAACGCTAGAGGGCGCAGGCAGCCCCTCCTTGTCCCCCGCAGGAGCCGGCGTGCCGAGTCGGAGGCAGCGGCCCCCAAGTGCCGGCGCCTGGTCCCGGTCGCTGGTGCGAGGCTGAGCGACCATGCAGGGGCGGAGGCTGGTCTTGCGAGGGGCACCGTGGCAGATAGTGATGCGTGAACGTCCGGTGTTGGTTGCTGCTGACTGGTTCCGGTGTGGCGCAAACTATCGCGCTTAAGCTGATGCGCAACACCCTACCCATTGTTTGGCGTGTTTCTATGTCCGAGGCAGAGAAGAGGCTGCTCACAACTAAACAGCACCGCAGCACACCGTACATGACATACTATGTTCAGGCACAAGCTGAAGCATTGAAGCATTGAGGCACCTTTGCGAAACTGGTGGCCTATATAAATAAGTCTTGAGGCTTGTGCTAGGGCGCCATCGTGAGGTGACGAGCCTGATTTAAAGCAGGGATGAAGATTTTGCGACATGTCATTGGGAAATGGAACGATGAAAACTAATTGCGCCGCAGTGAACTGGTGTGCCTCACTGTCCAGGTAGACTGTCTCCGCTGCATGAGCTGACCCATTTTTCTGGTTGAAGTCCAGCGCCAAGACAGAGACCTGAGACACCAAGGTCACGGTGGTGGAGACAGCAGCCTGCAAACCCATTATGTGACTTTCTATGTTTGTGCTTGTCTATCTGCCCACCCGTTTACCTTTTTAGCTCAGCTGAGGCACCGAGGCTAACAAGCACACAGCCGCAGTTTTGAGGTCAGCGGGAGGACGTGCTAGTAAGCAGCCATAAACTATGCACAACCCCTCCCTCCCTTGGCTGCCATGCATTCGTGGCCGGGCTGGACGCCATGGCGAGGGGGACAGCTTTAGAACTTTGCTCGCTGCCCTCAGGCCTGCTCGCGTAGCTCAGGCATGCTGTGTGCACATTTCCGACCAGCCCTGAGGGTGGGGTCGGGCTCCTCAAAACATGCGTCTGGCAACCTAGACACACACACACACACACACACACACACACACACACACACACACGAAAACACACGCACATTTGCATACATAGGTGCATGCTTTGAACCCTAAACCCTGACTCCAACCCTGAACCCTTACCCTATACCTTACAACTCTGAACCTTAATCCTCACCCATGCCATCACAACCCAATAGAATGGCCGTTGGGCCTGTATGACGATGCAGTGGTATCAGTGCCGTGTGCATCATGCCCCAGCCCTCCAGGGCAAGGGAGCGGGGCTGCCCCTGCCCCTGCCCCTTGCCACCTCAACAGCCCCGCAGTAGCCCCTGCCCCGCCTCACCTGTCCTTCCCTAACTCTAACCCTAAACCGCAAATGCTCGTCCCTAACCCTAACCCCTAATCCTAAACCCTACACCCTCAATCCAAACCCTCAACCCTAACTCTCACTCTAAACCCCGATCCAAACTTTGTACCCCTTGACCTGCCCCGCCCCGCCTCACCTGTCCTTCCCCCCATACGCCGCACACACGAGGCTGAGCAGCGCATCCGCAGCGTCATACAGGGGCACTGCGTGGCTGCTGTCACCCCCGTGCTGGGAGGTCATGGTCACCCAGGGCACGCCTGAGTGGGGCGGCTGCAGCGCCTGCGTCTTCATCCCGGCAGCCAGCTGCAGCGCCCTGCCCTCCGGGCCAGTGTGGCATCTGCACCCAGGCCAGGAGGGGGCCAGGTGGGGGAGAGGCAGGGAGGAGGTGTGCAGTGGGACGGGCGTGACGGTTGAAGAAGGTAGAGGTGTGGGTGGTTGTAGAGGTGGTGGTGGGTCCCGGAGCTGTGGGATGGAAGCAGAGGAGAGGTGTGGGAGAGGAGGAGAGAGAGGAAGAGAGGTAAGGAGAGGAGGAAGGGAAGGGGGGCATGGGAAACAGTTCAGAGGATGAAGCAGAAGAGGGGGTGCCAGGGGAGGCAGGATGGTTGGCAGGGCGGAGGGGGAGGGCATCTGCTGGGATCTCACTGCCAGATGGTGTGCGGGTCCATGCTG